>NQLW01000033.1:468809-516758 GCA_002312845.1 Kalanchoe fedtschenkoi | reverse complement strand
GTGATGACAAAATTCCACCAGAAAAAATTCTTTAGAAAATGCTCCACACCATTTTTCTTTAGTCTTATAAAACTTAATAATCCAAGGATTATCTGCACAATTATATACAGTAATCATCCTGTAAAACAGTATACTTTTATTAGAAACACTTCAATATTCATCAGAAAATTAAGGATATTATATGTATATACATACCTCTGCCAATAAAAGTTAAACTCAGCTTCAGAATCACATCCCTTTAGTAAATGATTGGATAGATGAATAAATCCATCCTTTTTCCTCAAATAAATGATCCTTTCCTTAGAGTTTTTAATAATATGCCAGATACACAATCTGTGTTTACTTGTGGGGAAAACCTTCTTGATTCTAGCAGCCATTGCTGCAGATTCATCCGTCATAATAGTGATAGGTGCTTTATCTCCCATAGATTTCAAGAATGATTGAAAAAGCCATGCAAAAGATTCTACTCTTTCATTAATTATGAATCCACATCCAAACATTACATTGTTTGTATGTTGATTCATTCCAACGAATGGACCACAAATCATATCATATTTATTTATTCGATATGTGGTATCATGAACCACTAAATCTCCAAACAAATCATAATCTTTTTTCGTTATCCCATCCCTCCAAAAAAAACCATACAAACGACCATCTTCATCCAAATCGAAATTATAAAAAAAGTCATCTTCATTTTCCCGTCTCTCTTTGAAGATTTCAATCAAAGTTTTTGCATCAGATCCGTTGAATGTTTTGCAGTCAGGATTTGCCAAAGCATTGTAAGCATCAATGTTAATAAACCCAATATTAGGTGATCCACCAGACTGGCATTTTAAGAATCTGATTGCATCTGATAATTTAATACCACACTTTCGAAAAGATTTTAAAAGTTCAATCTGCTCACAACTAATGGATCTTTGAGATCTCATCAAATGGCTTTGTTTAATGTCAGAAAAATCATGAGTATGCTCCATTTCATGACGTTGAACAGTATAACGTCCTTCTTGATCAATTGAAAACTGAATAAATGCTTGACAACCAGTTTTTGTAATATTCCTAGAATAGCTTCTTTTACTTTCTTTTTTTGCATTCTTAGTTCCTTCCTTTGAGCAAACGAATTGTCTCATAGTTAAACTACTCTCACCACGACGATATCTTTGTTTTGCTCTTCTAATACTGAAACCAATTCTTCGAGCATAATCATTGTATAAAGCATACGCAGCTTCTTCAGATTCAACAACTAAGCCAATCAACTCTGAATTTTTAGCTTCAAAAAATTTTGCTCTCTGATTTCTAATACTTTCATCACTAGTTCCTGTTAAAATAAAATTATAAATATTTAACTAAAAAATTAAAAATACATTAATATTCATCATAAAATAATACCTGGAACTTCTGATTCAAGCATATCTGGTTTTTTGAAGGTTGACATATCAGCCATCGAGAAAGCCAAAAATTGAAACAACCCTCGCCTTAAAAAAAAAAGCAACAGAATCAAACAAAAAAACGAAACAATAACAAACAAAAAAAAAGTACCCATTTCGAAATTTCATACTCAATGTATGCAGAATGGAAGAATTTGCGTCTTGGATATGTTTTCGCAAACTGCAGCTAAAACCCTAATTCTGCAATTGTTTTTGTATAAATAAACTACAGTAAAACAACATAGTTTCATACATAATTTACAAGCAAATTCAGGTGAATATCGACGTCTTTCTAATGAATATCATGGCAATTCTGATAAATATAAAACAAAAAATAATGAAACATAGCCAAAGGTCATCTGATAAAGGACAGAAGCAGTTCTGATGAAAACATTGTCAATTCTGGAGAATATCTTGTGCTTTTCTGATGAATATAAAAACAAAATTAATGAATACAGATCATAAAACAATTTGATAAATAAATGACATTTATGTAGACTACAGAAGCAATTCTGGTGAAATATCTATAGGCCAAAAAGAAATCTGATAAATACAGGAGCAATTCTAATTAATATATAAGCAATTCTGGTGAATATCGAAGCATTTTTGATGAATATGGAAGTAAAAATAATGAATAAATAATATAAAATAATCTGATAAATGAAGGAGTAATTCTGGTGAATATATAAGCAATTCTGGTGAATATCAAAGCATTTTCTGATGAATATGGAAGCAAAAGTAACATATAAAGACCATAAAATAATCTGATAAATATAGGAGCAATTCTGGTGAATATCGAAGCATTTCTGATGAATATCGAAGTAAAAACAATGAATAAATAATATAAAATAATCTGATAAATAAAGGAGCAATTCTGGTGAATTTATAACCAATTCTGGTGAATATCGAAAAATTTCTGATGAATATGGAAGTAAAAATAATATATAAAAACCATAAAATAATCTGATAAGCATAGGAGCAGTTCTGGTGAATATCGAAAAATTTCTGATGAATATGGATATAAAAATAATGAATAAATAATATAAAATTATCTGATAAATAAAGGAACAATTCTGGTGAATATATAAGAAATTCTGGTGAATATCCAATGAATTCGGATGAGTATGGAAGCAAAAATAATTAATAAAGACAAAAAAATAATCTGATAAATATAGGAGCAATTCTGGTGAATATATAAGCAATTCTGGTGAATATGTTGTTAGTTCTGGTGAATATCCAATAATTTTGGTGAATTGAATGCAAAGTATTGAAACGACACAGTTTGGTACGAATAAAATACAAAACGATGTCGTTTTAAAATAAATCAAAACGACGTCGTACGAGGGAGTACCTACTCCCGTACCACAGAAGAGTTACTCGTGCAGAGGGACACCCTTTGTGGAACCCGAGTGGATTAGTACACCTGGTTAGGGGTGTAAGGGTTTTGGGTTGACCCAAAACTCAACCCAAATAAACCCAATTAAAGTGAATTCGGGTTAAGTTGTTTTATTTGAGTTGGGTTTTGGGTTGGGTTGGTTTTTGAGTTGTATAATTTGAATTCGGGTTGACCCAAATTGTAAAACACAATGCGAATTACAAATATATAAAAAATAAATATAAATATAAGAAAATAAAATTAAAATTTAAAAAATAAAAAATATTTTTTATTTTTAAAAATTAAAAAAAATTAAAAAATAATTCTTTTTTTTAATTTTTTTTTTGATTTTTTTTTAATTTTAAATTCATTATTAATAAAAATAAATGTGTTAGCCAAATTCAACCCAAATTAAGAGTTTTGAATTTGGGTTGGGTTGAGTTGTTTTGAGTTTGGATTGAATAATTTAATTATAAATGAATTTGGGTTTTGAGAAACCCAACTAAAATTCAATTTTTGACCCACGGGTGTCGTGATGCAGTAGCTCCTGTTGAAGGAAGGAGGTGGAGGGCAGTCCAGTTTGTGAATATGTGAGCAGCTTAGTTTGAAGCAGTAACATTAATGGGATGCTGCTCTAATTCTGATATGGCTGACAAAATGAATGAGGAGGCAGCATATGGACGGGAGGATGTCATTGCAATCTGGGAATCTGAATGTCAGTAGATGGAGAATAGAATATTGTCAGCTAGGTTTCTGACCATCAGTATTATACCCTCAATTTTGAACGTATTAATAAAGTTGTATGATTTATTTCTGAATAAGTGTGGCCGTGTGGTCCTATTTAGGCATATATGAAATTGTGCAGACAGCCTTGGTTCTTTCTTATCATCTTGCAAAAGAAGCATTCACAGGCGTGGAGCGACTAGGATGCGCGGATTATTTAGTGGTAGGAAGAAAATATAGAAATTCGACTTAAGCTGTTGTCATCATATAACACAAAAAGTGCATAGCTTGTTGGCGTTGCATCTTTCGGCCGTGACTCGACACAATGTGGATGAGCCTAGATCTTTCACTGCATGCACAACCAAATTCTACAACTACATTATTGGCTGATGGCATATGTCGCGTGCCTCCTCCAACTCCCACAATCCACAACCAATTTTAGCCCAATACATTTGCCCACTAAACAACAACTGCAAAGCTTTTTAATGAATCAGAATACGCTTCATCTTTGGAACAAGTTTGCTCGACTCGGAATTATTAGCACATCAATACAAATCTACAGAGGAATGATCGCATCAACCTATTAACCATCCGACACCAAAAATGCACGTATAACACACGCAGAGAAAGCAACCAGGAGACACACGACGATATGCGGCACTACGAAATCCGTCCGACTTCTCATCACCATGTGCGCCGGAAAACAGAGCACCTCCATCGGACCATCCAAGGGTAACCTCACCGAAGAATCAGCATCGCCAGACATTGCAGAACAGGATGATGCACCGTTAGTGATTCTTGGTTGATCGGATATGATGGAGAGGAAGGCCGTGACGGCTGAGATGGACGCAACTGCCACCGTTGCCGTCAGCAGAGCTGTCCACGCCGCCGCAGAGAACGCCATCTGACGTCCTTCGTCGTGGGACGCGATCTGCTCTGGGGCTGGGGGTGGGAGAGGTGAGGGGCAGTTTTTTCAGTTGTTTTTGGATCCACGTTGCTGTTTTGAGCACAAAAATACAAGACAACGACGCACGACTGAGAAAGAAACAAACTACCTTAAAACCGAAACGTAACTAAACTTTGTTCCTTTGTTCTTCTCTAATGGATCCGAAGCTTTCTGGCCCACTTTGAAGCCCATTTACAGGCCCAACTAAACCTACTCCAGTCACCCCATCTCTTTGAGCTGCATAAGCCCTAATTTCTCTCCTCGCCTTCTCTACTCTGAATATCGCTTATCTGACCGGAATCCAGCGCGAAGGACGGCGTCGTCGAATCTCCGTTCAGGTATGCTTAATCATTTTTCAGCTGATTTTCGATCTAGTTCGACCTACCTGTCTTCCTCTGTGACTTCAATGAGACTGGTTTAGCTCCGGATCTGTCTTTCTCTGTGGTTATGACCTGTGTTATTTTGTTAGTCGCAATTATTTTCTGATTGAGGTTCTTGAGAATTCCATTGCATCTGGCACTGATCAGAATCTGCTGTAATGTGTTTAGCTTTGACAAGTTGAACATCCTTGGAATTTTTTCTAGCTGTCTCTGATGCCATGAGCCTGAGGAAGTTAGTATTTGTTGATTGAAGTTTGAGATTTCTTTAGTTTTTTAGCTTACCTTGTAGAAGTCCTGTCAATGGGCTGCGTCAGACCCGGACCCGGACCCAGACCCACCCATGGTAATGATCAGATAAGATAACGGGCATCATATTAGCAGCTGGTGATAATAGTATGAACACCAGACCCATATTCATCTCCCGCTCTTCACATCCACAGCTCAGGTCACTGCCAAGTCAAAAATGAACAAAGTTAACTTCTCTTTGTCCATTGCTTTTGTTTGCTTCTGTTTTGCTGGACATTATCATCCAATTACATGTAACAAAGGTTTCAATGACAGGCATGAAACCCATTTAACAATCCCTCCATGATCCTCCCTTTACTCTCAAGTCTCATTGACAGCTACAATATTCAGAAACATGTTTCCAACATCTATCTATGCAAAACTTAAACTTAATCGAACCCTATATCTCCAATCCTCTCCATCTCACAGTCCATTTACATAGAATCGGTAGACTACTTACCTAGAGCAAAAACCCACTCAGTAAAATCAGTAAACGACTTAAGACAGAAGACTAATCAAGACTCGGAGACAGCAAGTATATAAACTGTATTGTTGAGCGCTGGAGATGGAAAGTGACTTGCTGGCAGGTAGAAACAGAATCGATGAGTGCAGAAGATGGTAAATGTTGTGTCAGCAGAAGCCTGGCACTGAATCGATAGGTGTGACGAGAAGGCAAAAAATTGAGAGAGAGAGAGAGAGAGAATTCGAGATCTAGATGGGAGACTCGCGCATTAGGCCCGGAATAGACCCGTTTCGGACACCCAAAAAATAAAAGAACCCAATGGGCAAGACCCAATTGGGTATTCGACCCTGAATTAAAATTAACAGTATGGGTGGGTTCGGGTTTGACGCAACCCATTGACAGGACTAGTCCGGGTCTTACCACTGACAGGTCTAATCTTTATCAGCGCCTGACTTATTCTAAATAGGGTCTGCTTCTGATAATTTTTTTGTTCTTTTCTTTTACAGGATGGAGAAGGGTCGGCTTGTTGATTGAGGCAGGCAGGATTATCCTTTCATTTTAGCGGCCATGGCAGCCAAAGCTACATACCCACCTCCGCCACCATACTATAAGCTCTATAAAGATTACGAATCTAACACATCAGCTCCTAAACCTCCACCTCCAATTCATGGCACTTATGTATGTTTTGGCGCAAATTACACGGTGAGTTCCTCTATGTCTCCCCTTGTTTCGTTTTCAATTAATCGTCTCTTTCATCTTGAAATAGAGTTTTGTGCTTCTGTATCAGTAACCCATCTCATTTTATAATAATAATAACTACGATATAAAAAAAAAGAGTGTAGGATTTTAGATGATTCAGTGAACAAGAATTTAGTTGCTGTGTCCTGTGTGGACAATTTTGAGAAATTTGTTGAAACTCTAGATAAAGCGGTTGGTTTCTGGATCCAAGTTGGTGTTAAATAATAATTTTTTTATCCTGGTAGACTGATGATGTGCTTCCAAGCTTGGAAGATCAAGGGGTACGCCAACTATATCCCAAAGGCTCGAACGTTGGTATGTCTCCAGTCCGTGCTTATTCTTAATTGTGACCAAGTGTTTCTCAATTTTTTTGTCTCCTTTTAGTGCTATAGTCTTCTGGCCGACTCTTTAATTTAGGTTCCTTCACACTTTTAATTAAAATTTTGACGTAAAAGAGAAGTCACCTTGATTGTCCAAGCTCTAATTCCACCTCTGAAATAAAACTAACCTAATTGTTAAAAGACTTAATTGAGTTTTTCACTGTAGTTTGTTGGCAATAGAGCAGTATTTAACACTGGTTTTTGAGACAGGCTGAGCTTTTATAAATATAAAATACAATTCAAGTTCCTCAATGCTTATCTGAAGTGGGTACCAGCAGAATCTTACTGTTTTACTGTATAATTCAAGTCATATTTCTTCTGAGTTCATACTTCATAGTGCCTTGCAATTAGCTCATCAAATCAATTTAGTTACTGTTAATTCAGTGTAGTCTCAGACTGAAAAGGTTAAAGTACAGTATGTCAGGCAGAATATCTAGGCAATCAATGGGAGTATTGTAATGTTATGATCTCATCGTCCTTGACTTGGGCCAATTAGTGGCAATGGTATTTTTCTGTTTACTCTAATGTGAAATAACTAAATGAGCAAATTGATTCTTTACATGTTGATGATATGCCACTACTTCAATGGATTTTTGTTTTGTTTGCAGAAGTAAGTTCATGTTTATTATATTGTTATGCATAGATTTCAAGAAGGAATTGAGATCGCTCAACAGAGAACTGCAGCTTCATATATTGGAGTTAGCTGATGTTCTTGTTGATAGACCATCACAATATGCTCGAAGAGTAGAAGACATCTCTCTCATTTTCAAAAACATACACCATCTGCTGAATTCATTGCGGCCGCATCAGGTATTAAATTTTGTTGTCCTCCATTTTATGTTTGTACATATAGCTGACCTGTAAGGTTTCTCGATTATCAGGCTCGAGCCACACTTATTCACATCCTAGAACTACAGATACAACGTCGCAAGCAAGCTGTCGAAGATATCAAAAGGTATGCCAACTGTGACCAATTTAAGGTTACCTGTCGGTATGCCAAAATTTACCATAACAGATATTCTAGGAAGACCGGTCCATGATTATGATTATTAACTGCTGAATTCCGTAACTAAATTTACCTACCCTTATAACATACGTATGCTGATATAAATATGTTTATCATGTTCAAGGAGGAGGGAAGAGGCTCAGAAGCTACTCAAGGAAGCTCTAGGGACTTTAGAAGGAAGCTAGTCTGCATTTTATGGTGTATCTTTTTGTCGCATAGGTTCCTGCAACAGATGCACCATCTGAGGTTGGATGAAAATTCCTTACATTTGCAACTGATAACCAACTGTGGTTTTATGAAAGTTTCCTTACATCTGTGCATAGCCTGACATTTTAGCTGTAATGTAATCAGAATTTGCTTGTGCTCTGTAATCTGAACATATATACATGTTCACCTATCTATTTTAATCACTAATGTAGTCTTCCAAAAAGATCTTGGGTGATCCAGTCTACCTGCATAAGAAATATGCCTCGCAGTCCAAAAGTAAATCTCAGAGAAAATCTCAAACTGACAGCTCGTTTTCTATTAAAAAATGTAATCTATCAGACCCAAACTCATTTTCTACTCACAGAATGTTTCAACTCAACTCAACTCTTTTTTTTCTTTCATGACGTGCCAAACGCGCTGTCATTCTTGATTAGTGTGTCTGGCGCATTAAATATTGAATGTTGTCGATAAAAACGACGCCGTTAAACTACCAGAGGGTGTGCGAATAGGCGGCGCACGCGCAGCGCACCCAACTTGTGCAACCTGCAGCTCATAGAGTCTCTCTCATCTCATGCCTGATGGTCATGGGGTTGTGACGCACTCCGTCTTCTCAAACACCTCCGCTGCCCGACAATCTCTCCCTCCATCCAATCACCTCTCGGATCGGTCGGCGATCGCCACTTCTAACTCGCCACTGCCGTCTCCTCCGTCCTTTTAACTTTCGTCGCTCTTGATCTCTCCGCTACCGCAACTTCTGACCTGGTAGTTTTTCCAACTCTTATTCCTTTGCATCTCTCGTGTTGGTTGGTTCTTCTAATCGCTGGTTACGTTTTAGATTTTTGGCTGTAGAGGACGATTCGGCACTTGTAAGGTTTCGATCAGCGTTGCTGCTGGATCTGTCGATCTCAGATAGAGATGGCTGCTCCACCTGCTAGAGCTCGAGCTGACTATGACTACCTCATCAAGCTTCTTCTAATCGGTGACAGCGGTATGCCATGCACTATGCTATCTTTTCATCCTTTTTCCTTATACGACTTTGAACCAGATTTTGAATTTGCTTCTTACCTGGTTTTCTGCTTTATATAACATGTTTACAACTCTGAATGATGTTGACCTGACTGCAAAATCCACCATGGCTTGATCTTTTTGAACTATTCAAATGTTCAAGTATTTTGATTTATGAATGGAGGAACTCACCTCATTTTGTCCAGGTTGTACCGGATTATCTGGAGACGCTTATCTTTGATCTTGGTTTGCTTGATATATAATGCTCTTGAATATGATTATGAAACAAATGACCTTATACTATTTTTTATTTGATGTTTGGCTCTTCAGGCGTGGGTAAGAGTTGCCTTCTCCTACGTTTCTCAGATGGCTCTTTCACTACTAGTTTCATCACCACCATTGGGTTTGTAATATTTCCATGTTTATGTTATCTTAAGACTTTTCAGTTTCCTATTTGAAGCTTACCTGCAAGTGCAATCTGTTGACAGCATTGACTTCAAGATAAGAACTATTGAGTTTGATGGGAAAAAGATCAAGCTCCAGATATGGGATACCGCGGGTCAGGAGCGGTTTAGAACTATCACCACTGGTGAGGTTTAGAGATAAAATCAGAATAACTTAGAACCTGAAAGAGGTTTTGTTTTAGCATACTTCTTTTAGCTGCCTCTGCCTGGAAGGCTGTGGCTAGTTTGCTTTCCGATTACCACTTAAGTTCATCTGGCTGATTCTCATGATATGTCATTTGTCTTAACATGTAACAGCCTACTATCGAGGAGCCATGGGCATTTTGCTTGTATACGATGTTACCGATGAGTCATCATTCAACAGTAATGTTCCTGTCTCACTTGTCCAGTAGCAAAGTGTAGTCCATCTTTGATCTCAACTCTGAAAAGCATATCATGGTGTTTTTTATTTAGTAGTTGTTGGAAATTGACTAGATTTCTAAATATGGAGATGGAAGAGATACTCAACTTATTTGGAAGTTGATTATAATTAGGAATACTATTTTAGGAAGGTTACTAAATTACTGTTTTGTTAGGATTAGGAATTCTATTTGATTTAGTATTTGTATCCTATAAATAGGATGTCCTAGTGGTAAGAACAAATTGAGATACTTGGTGGGAGTCCCCCAGGAGAATTCATGAGGGATTCTTCTTGAGAGTTATGTAGAGTTTTTGTAGGTTTTTGGTTAGAGAAATTTTTTTAAAGAGTTGAGAGGTCTGTATTCAAAAGTGTTGAGAGATGAGTCCATTCTTGTAATACATATCCATCAATAGTTGAGATTGCGGACATAGACTCTGTTGGAGGACTGAACCACGTTAATTTTTTTTTTATTTCGTCTTTTTAATTCATATTATTGTGTCTTGGTGCGTGTTAGTCGTGTGAGTGTGTCGTTTTGGAGTTCCGCTGCTCGTGCTGGGAGAGAGGATGACCTCTCTACCCTAACAGTCGTCATTGTGCATCTAACATTTATGATTATATTTCAAATGCTTGTTCTCCTTAGAGATCATTTTTGTTGTCCAGGCTTCTTATTTGGCTTTTATTCATTCACTATCTTCAGATATCAAGAACTGGATTCGTAATATAGAACAACATGCCTCTGACAATGTAAACAAAATACTGGTTGGTAACAAGGCGGACATGGATGAGAGCAAAAGGGTACGTTCTTCACTTACTCTCCAACACTATTGTCTACTCTAATTGTTTCACCATATTCTTAAAGAAAAACATCCTTAGGCAACCAGATAACTTTTCAGGCTGTTCCGACATCAAGGGGCCAAGCACTCGCTGATGAGTATGGTATCAAGTTTTTTGAAACTGTAAGTTGGCATAAGCTGGTTGCCTTCTATGTAAGTAATCAGCATTTCAGTGTGGGATATGATTGAATTCTTCTTGTCTTGCAGAGTGCCAAGACAAATCTAAATGTGGAAGAAGTCTTCTTTTCTATAGCAAAGGATATAAAGCAAAGGCTTACTGACACAGACACCAAAGCTGAGGTAGATAATCTTTAAAGCACAACTCTTCAGAACATTGCACACATAATGTTTTTTTGAATGACTCCCATAACCAACTACATGTAAATATTAATGTTTGTTCTTCTCTGCAGCCAACTACTATTAAAATTAATCAACCAGACCTGGCTGCTGGGGCACAACCTGCTCAGAAGTCAGCTTGCTGTGGTTCATAAAAGGCGGAACTGGTACACCGAAGGTTTGGTCAACCTCTGTTTTATATTGAAGTGAAATTAGCTAACTAAGATTGATAGCACTAAATTTATGGGTTCTTGTATTTTCTCAACTTTCATTCTTTCTAGGCATAGCAGCTGGTATGTGCACGGACGTATTTTGTTATTTGATATTCTGCTCATGGGAAAGAAAGTCACATCTGATTTATAAGAGTTTTGCTCATTGCTTGAAGTCGTATTTAGAATCTCAGGTAATGTAAGGAACACAGAAAAGTAAGATTTGTTTTATAAAATCTACTCTGGGGAGTGTTGCTTCCAGTGTAATACAGTAAGACTTGAATAGGATAATAACAGGCAGTAATATCAGCATTTTACAGACATGGAGCTCCTGGTAGATCAAGCGGCTTTCGGGGAATGGCTACATGGCCATGTCTTCCAATGCCCCTTTATGCCGCACGCATCAGGTTCATGACCCGTGAGGCATCAGTCAACCTATTCGCCCTGTCATAAATAGAGGAGACCACAAGGTGCAACTCTTTCTGGTTGATATTAGAATCTGATCGCAACCTGTCAAACAACGTTGCCACTGTTGTAAAATCTCCTCTTAACCCATGCAAGCTCAGCATCTGGAAGTGGACTTGGTCCGAGAAAATACAACCCTCCTGTTGCGTCTCTTGGTAAACAGAGTCCGCCCTATCAAATTCTCTCAGCTTCCCATATGCGTTCAACACTAGAGCAATGACATGGGAATCCGGAAAATATCCTGCTTCTCTCATTTTCTCGAACACTTCGATAACGTGGGTGTGCTTCTTGTTTCTCGAGAAGAGATCTATCATGCATTGAAAGACGGATATGTCCTTCAGATCCCCGGCTTCAAAAGCCTGACGGAAAACCCATGTAGCTTCATCCACACGACCAGCTCCTGCAAGTACTCTAATGGCAACATCTTTCGAAACATTTTCCGGATGTTTAAGCTCATGAAGCAACCGCTTAGCATGACCAACTAGACCAACCTGCTCATATGCCGCAATCATCGTCTGGTACAGAACTTGGTCTATCACCACTCCGGAGCTGTTCAGTTTCTGGAACAGCATTGCTGCCCGGTCCAACTTCCCAGCCTTGCTCCATATGGATATTATAGTCGAGTAGGTTATAGCATTCGGCTCAATCCCTCTGCTTTGCATCTCCTTGATGAGATTATTAGCTTTTTCATGCTCGCCGGTCTTCCCATACAACTTAATCATGGTATTGTAAGTGACAACATTCTGGGCGATGTCCTTCCTTTGCATCAACCTGAAGAGATGAATGGCTTCGCCAAAAAGCTCAGCCTCCCCATACACTCTCAAAACCGTATTATAACTAACGACATTAGGCTCGATGTCCAACTTCCTCATGCTCCAGAACAACCTATCAGCTTCCTTAACCATATCAAGCTGCCCGTAGACATGGATCATGATATTACAAGTAGTGAGATCAAGGTGGCAATTGGCCTCCTTCATCTCAGCGAACACGGATAGGGCCTCCACAAACTTGCCATTCTCAACATACGAATTCAGAAGAGTGGAGTAAGTGACAGTATCCGGCACAACTCCGACGGCCTCCATCTCCTTCATCAGTGACCTTGCTTCTCTAAAAAGCTTAGCTTTACCAAACACATTTATCATCGTGTTGTAGGCAACCAGGTCCGGAACGATGCCTGACGCCTTCAATCTGGCGAATATGGATATAGCCTTGGAGTAATCAGAGAGCTTACGGGAAAGCTCGATGAGATTAGAGTACAGGACAAGGTCGCCGGAGACACCATCCTGCTCCATCAGCTGCAACCAAGAAAGCGCGGCGTCGAACATACCCTCCTTCCCAAAGTGGGTGATGAGGGTCGAGTAAGTGAAGCGATCAGGGGCCAAGGCTCTGCTGCGCATTTCGTCGAACAGCCCGCGCGCATGGTCCCACTGCCCAGCCCGCAGCACGTTCCGTATCGCGACATTGTAGGCGAAGACGGAGGGGGCGTAGAGAGCGACTTCGTGGATCCAGTCGAGAAGAGCCAGGGAGCGCTGCCAGTCGGACTCCCGCGAAAGCAGGGAGACCATGAATCGGATGGAGAGCTGCCTGCCCTTGTAGGGGGAGAGCAGGGCGTAGAGGTCGCGCTCGTTGTGGGTCTCGCTGATTGATGCGACGAGGTCGTCCATGTCGACGGCATGGTCGATGTGCGCGGGGGGTTTGCGGACGTACTTGCGCGTCGTCGATTGATAGGTCGTGATGGGCCTCGCGGCGGCAGCAGCAGAGAGATGGATGACGTGGCATCGTCTTCGTGGTCTAGGGTTGAATGGGATTGAGTAGCAGCGAGATGTTGAAGCAGTCGACGACCACGGAGGAGATAATAGCGAGTAGGACGAAGACGCTGACGAGTCAAAAGGTGGCATCGCCGATAAGCACTACGCATTTCGTCCCCTCCTCTTCTCTTCATTTAATATATATATATAAAGAATGGATCAAATGTAAATGATAATTTCATTGTAAATAGAGGACAAATCTCAGCCACATATTATTCATAATCTGATGGCTATGATGCGTCATCGCTTCTTCCTTATCATCCAGCTTGCAACAAATAATCCCCAGCAACTCGACGGCGCACGACGACTCTGTTCGGACTGCTGCGCGGCCTGCTGCCGGCATCGGTCAAGTCCTACCACCCGGACGACGGGGAGATTCACCGTGGTGTTGCCGCAGCCGTGGAACAAAGCTCCGGGGAGAGGACCAGCCGCCACCGGCGAAGCTCTATCCACCTCTGGCTCCTCTCTTTCCGCTCCTCCTAAGTTCATCCAAGCCAAGTCCTCTCTCTTCTCCAACCGTCGTTCCATCTCCACCAACACCAGCTCCAATTCCGATGCTAACCTAACCCTCTGCAAAGCCGACTCCATCGGAGCATCCTCCCCCGATCCTGCTACTATGCAGACCGTCAGTTTAACGAATTCCGGCTCCGCGTCCTCCTCGGGGACTTCCACATCCACCGTGTTCGTCGGCGAGGGCAGCGTCCCGCTCGAGGGAGTGATTCAAATCAAGAAGCCTAATTATGATGCTAATATAGATAGATGGGGGTAACTGACGTGTCGCGCTGCTTGCTGGTGGAGATGTGTTGGCTTTGCTTCTATTTGCTGCCGTTGGGAGATTCAGCCATTGATTCCCTGTGTGGGATATCCTCGTCTTCCCTTTTGAGATGTAATTTTTTGATTGGTGAACACCATGTTCACTGTAGTGAACCAAAAATTCATCATCATGTTCACTATAGTGAACCAGAAATTTATCATCATGTTCACCGTGATGAGTTCAATTTTTACGTCCATGAAATATAAATTCACTACAGTGAACAAAAATATTAAAAATTTATGTGTGCATTACCCTCCCAATATGCGTGTTCACCATGGTGCATTGTCTGTGCACAATTGTGAACTAAAAATTCACTATCAAATTCACCGTGGGGACCCCAATTTTTATGTCCATAAAATATAAATTAACTATGAAGAACAAAAAAAAATCAGAAATTGATGTGTGCAGTACCCTCTCATATATGTGTGTACCATGGTGAATTCGAAATTCACCATCATATTCACCATAGTTAGTCTGTTTTTTTATGTCTGTGAAATATAAATTCACTATGATAACCAAAAATATTAAGAAATTTCTGTGTGAATTACCCTCCTTATAATGGTGAACCTGAAATTCACCATCGTTGGAATTTTAATTGTTTTTAGTTTGTGTTTTTTTTAAAATATTTTTTTTAAAGTCTTACATTTTGTTTGAATTTCTTAAAAAAATTTATCCATTAGATTTGTAGTGTCTCAATTAGAATATCTCACTTTTAGATGGGTCTCAAATGAGTGGCTAGGATTTGTCCACTATTTACAACGAAAAAGGTGTTTACACCGGATCCCTCCCCTATATATATATATAGATCAAATGAAAATCACTTAATTTCAGTTGTGCACAATTTAAATAAAACCATGGACTGATAAATTGTGCACCAAGCACCAAGATTGAATTGTTGCACCAATATGTAAAATATTGACGATGTACGTTAAAATAAAAAGGGAAAATATATGATAACGAAATTAAGTCTTAAAAATAGAAGAAAGAGAAAAATCTTACAACAAATCTAACAGGGGAAAGAGAAAAAATCAGACGCTTAATTCCTTATTTTAAGGAGTCAATTATGGAAGGGAATCAAACCACCCATAAAATAGGGATTTTATTATCTTTTAAAAAATAGATAACAAATCTAGAAAAAATCATAATCGTTGGATGAAATGTGGATCAACGATGCAGGATGGTTCACATTTTACAAATCCAAAGTGGTTTTCACCTGATCCGCCCCCTATATTATATTATATTATATTATATTTGGATACAGTTGTTTAATGAGATTTTACTTTAGAATTTATTTTTTTCAAATATTTATACATTAAAGAAGAGTTGTATGGAAAAAAATATTTAAATTCAATTTTTTATTTATTTTAGATTAGTCTAAAATGGTTTTATTTATTATTCAAAAATATAAAATCAAATAGGTAAGTGATTAATAAAAATATAAAGTCAAATAAATATATTTATACTAGTTGATCAAATTTAATGTATTTTTTTAAAATTTCGTGTGATAGATAAAATTTGGTATATTATTATTGGTGTACAATATTTTTTTATATAAATTATCATGTGAAAGTAATTAATTTTCTACTTTTAAATAAGTGATAATATTAAATTTACATTGAAATTATTAAGTAAAAATAGACACATTATTTAAATAATAAACTAAAGAGGATTATGCATACGTAGTTAGTAACTCTCTACTTATTAATATAAATAAATAAATTTTAATTAAGTAATATGCATTAATAATAATTTATCAGTAGCAAGTGTATAAAAGAAAGTTTAAAAAAAAAGAAAAAATTGTTACACACAGCACAATTGACATGCGCAACGAGCCAATGACCATAAACCACCGCATTAATCATCACACATTTTGTTGCTCGGCTTTCTCACAAACGTCGCCACCTCCATCCCCGTCCAGCTCCACCGCCGGTCATGAAGAAGCGGCGGTCCTCATCCTCCACCGACCTCCAGATATGGACTCCCGAGAAGAAACGCGAATCGCCGTCGTCTAGCAGGCTGGATTTGGCCATTGTCCCCTTGTCCCAGGACTCCCCCGCCAACTTCACCCTCCCCGGCGATTGGGTCGTCGAGGAGCGGAAGCGTACCGCCGGAATGCTCCGAGGCAACACCGACAAGGTCATACCTCAATTTCCGTTGATTTTGTGTGTGTGTGTTTTTTTTTCTTCTGATTTTGGGGATCTTAAGAATTTAGTGAAATGTAGGACCTCGTTTGGTCGTTTCGATGCTCAATTGTGCAATCCAGCTGTAGATCTTCGCGGATTTAGGGTTTTAGAGTATTTATAGGTTTGACTAGCTTAGGGTTTAAGGATGTTGGGAGTGATGGATTGTATTTTGTGGGATTTGAAGCATGAGTCAGCTGCTGTGGTGTGTAAACTTGTCTGATTCATGATGTGTATGTGCAGTACTACCATGAGCCAGGAACCGGGCGGAAGTTCCGGTCCTTGGTTTCTGTGAAGCGGTACTTGACGAAGACTGGCGATTATGAAATCACGTCCAAAATGGCACAGTCGGACGTTACGCCGCTGTCTATAGCTTTGCCTGGATATAATTTGAAGTCTTCTGTCGCGCCACCTTCATCAAAGTCTCGGTCTGTCGTGAAGACGTCATTGCTCAAATCAGCCAATCAGATTGTAGTCTGTTTACGCCGCTGTCGTTTTTGTTAAGAACTCAGCTTTTCGGATATGTAGGATTACATTTTTGCATAGTGGGCCTGATATTGTGAATGGGGTACCGTGCAGGTCTATTGGCAAAAGTATATTCCCAAGCATCTGGTCGACATTGACAGAAGTAAACCATTGAAACTACCTGATGGCTGGTATGTTAAGAGGATCACCCGCAGGTCAGGTCACTCAATGGGCAAGGTCGACAAGGTATTTTCTTTTTTGTGCACAGAATGAAGCCAGAATGTCGGTTTATATTTGTAGCTCATCGGTATTGTTCGAAGTTTTGTAATTGTTGATCAGCTGATTCGCTTGATTATTGAATCTTCGGCTTGTTTTCGCTTAATTCCATTGGCTAAGTCTGACTACAAAGGATTAGTGGCGATTTCTTGGTGTTTTGTTTCCCCTGTCTTTCATATGCCTTTTCATGCTCCAATTCGCCAAATTAATGAAAAGAGCATATGTTACATGGTTCTTAAGCGTCAATGAAATTGGCAAAACCTAGTTTCATTAACTTATATGTTGGTTCGGAAGACTTAATGTTTTGTCTCTGCAGTACTACTGTGAGCGAGCTACTGGACGAGTATTTCGTTCGGGAATAGATGTTCAGAGGTACCTGGCGGACAACTACATCGACGAAAACACAACTTTATCTCAGTTATTCAAACCAGCTGGTCTCATCCAGGTGCCCTTACTCATATGCGGCTGACCTATTTTCAACTTTGTACTATTATAATAAAGATCTGTCGCTAACAGTTCCGGTATAAACTTTCTTTAAGCTTATTCCCTCTCACACGCTTTGCCTGTTTTTGACATATTTTGTTAAAGGCTCAAAGGTTTTTCAAACTGCATTTATTCACTTTGTGCCTTTTCAAAACTGTATTTTGTACCTTTTTTGTCAAAAAATGAGGATATATTTGTCTACGCAGCTTTGGGTTGACAGTAGACGTGAGAAAGAAACATTGACTTGCTTAAAAAAGCACTGAAAATGCTCGGAAACAAATGTATTGTGCTACTGTATCGTTATTACTCTGCATATTATTTTTGTTATGGTGGATAACATTGTGTTTCGAGTTGCTATAGATGTCTGGATCAGAGGAACGAGATATTGACGAAGACGGTGACATGGCCATTGTGCCACACTCCGGTAACAGTGACTCCTATTCAGACATCTATGATGACGTGCCTCTCAAGGATCTTGTTCGAAAGCGTGATGATGTACGTCTCAAGGATCTTGACCGGGATGCTGACGATATACCCCTCGAGGATCTTGTACAGGAGTGTGATGATGTGCCAGTCAATGATCCTGTCCAGGAGTGTGATGATGTGCTAGACAAGGATCTTGACCAGAAATCTGATGATGTGCCTCTGAAGGACCTTGTCCGAATATCATCGGCTAGGGTATTGACTCTGTGATCAAGGTGTTCAAATTCTACCTCCCAGTCACCCTCCTTTCGCTTACGAGTACTTGTGCTTCTTGGTGTTACTTTTCAGCCCGTCAAGAAACTGGCAACTCCAACTGAACTGGCTTCTCCGACTAAACTTGCGTCTCTGACAAAGAATGTTTTCAGCTGCACAATGAACACTTGTCCTGTCAATGTGTCTAATCCTCCAATGAAGATCAAGTGGGTTCTCACTGGCCCAGGTGGAGATGAATGGAGCCCTTTGGCTGGTGATACAATGGTTCCTGAATCTCTGAAGCAGGAATGGGCTCAACTGTTCTTAGATATAGTCAGCAAACAACATTCTGATGCATCACATTCAGATGGTATTTTTCTCAACCTACCAGTTTTTTTTTTTTCTTTTTGCGATGGTTAGGGCTTGAACCCAGGTAAGCCCAGGACCTTGGATTGTTAGAAAACACATAAAACCACTATGCCAAGACCTTGTTGATTCCTTTTTAATCTTTTGTGCACAGTTGGGCACTGGCTCTCGGATGGTCTCTACTTTTCATTGAAAGGTAATGTCAGCGGTATACATATTTTACCAACTTTGAACACATCTTTGGTATTTTGCAGCTCTGGACTAGCTTGAGGAGTATCTTTGGTAGCTGCGTTTTGGGTAAAGACAGAAATCAAGTACAAGATCCAGATTTAAACATCCATTTGACCAACACATGTATCCAACAGTTTCCAACTGTGGTGTGCAACTTCTAGTTATCCTTACTGGATCTACCAAGGCTTTGTAGGCTGTCACTTGTCTGCCTGAAATGTAATGATGCACATAATAACTGACTCCGCTGATCCTTACTACAATTTTTCCTGTACATAGCAGACCCTGTTGTTTCTCAGGCAGATCAAATATCAAACTGTCATGCCAATAAAGAGTGACAGCTAACATTCTCTCCTCTCATCCTCACAGCTCTGTAACATATCACCAAGGCACTATAGTCTCCAACTCCCTACAGCTTTTAACTTTCCTTAAAGTTCCAAGTGTTAGTATTACAAATGCTTTTTTCTGGTTGTGTAAGAGTAAGAATAAGTGTGCTACTATTAAAAGCCACCTACCAAAGATTCAATTACCAAGACATCAGTTTCCACTACTAAGTCTCAGTGACTTACAGTAATCTTGCCACAAGAAAAAAAAAGAAAAGATAAAGAGGAGAGAATCCTACAGCAAAAGGAGGCCCCTTTCCACACATCTTCCCAACTACTCCTACTTTATCTGATTCCCCCGTCTCTGGCTGCCTCAGGATTGATTGTAACCTACAACCATTCTACCCATCCATCTCATATCTTAACATATCAAATCTTCCTCAACTTAGCTTTCCAAACCCAGTCAATACACACACACACACATACCCACAATTAATATGTTCCTATCATATATCTTAGTCTATATTTTGTTGTTACAGGCCAAGAAGCTCAAACTCTCACCCGAGTTTTCCTATACGCATCAGCTTGGCTTGTTTCAATGACGGTTGTTTTGCACCGTGCGAATCTCATTTACCTCTGCTGACTCCAATGGTGGCTTCCTGCAATATCAATGCAGCACGCACCAATTAACATTGTGAGCCCCCTACACGAGCTGGAAAGATTCCCAATCTAAATTCTGGCATCAGAATTGGGTTACCAATTACCATCATCACTATCACTTTTTAAAAAATAGTAGTATGTGTCATCCCCACGGAATTGAAGATGCATGTGGTACGTTACATTAACCAGCACGAACGGTCAGTATCTATGCTACGAAACGCTGTACACACAACCTGGCATGCATCACTCATGTTCTACACAACAAAACCATACAGACATCGTAAATGAGAATCTCACTTCAAAACCAAAACGACAACAGGCATGCATAGTAGTAGCTGGTAGTGACTTCATTGCCTTTTATCTTGTTTCAATCAACATGAAAAAGTCTTTATTAGAAAAAGATGGAGGAATAAAGAAAGACAATACCTGTCTGCATTGCATGAGAAGGATCTCTTTAGCTTGATCACTTCATCATCACTTCCACTTTTGGTCTGAATCAAGCTCCCACTGAAGTACTCCTTTTCTTCCAGCTTTACTCCAGGACTCTGTTTTTCTGCACGGGGCAACTTGGAATTGTAGCTCGACACCAGTGAGAGCCCATGATCTTTTACAGCTGTGGCCCCACAGTCCTTGAACGGAAACGAGCCACAGGATAGCAGTTGCATCAGAACCGTCGATGCCTTTATCTTATTGCTTGAGCTATTCCCAGACGACCGGTCCTGGCCATTCCCGTTTAATGCACCTGTCCTAAGCATTAGCCGCTTGTCCGCCTTCATCAATGTTTCAAGGGTCTCCGGACTTGAGTCTGATGGAGGCGGTGAAATCTCACCTCTGCTCAGCTCTACAGTCTGAATCTCGCAAGCTCGTTGCTCTTCGATTTTCTCCTCCACTTCCTTTTCATCAATAGCTTTCTTATGACGTATTTTTGAATCCGTCTGAGTGGACGCATTGGCAGCAGCAGAGTCTCCCGCAGAGACACTGTTCGCGGTGGTTTTGTAAACTTTGTATTCATACAAGTCGATGGAGCTACATGACTGGTTCCTTCTCCGAGTAACGAGTACTGGAGAATCCGCTTCCTTGCTGATGTCATGAATATCTGATGATCTACTGGATGCAGACGAACCAGTTTCGCTAGCCTGATTCAGAATCAGAGGCTCCTCAAGAAGAAGATGAAGCTCTGATCCCTTGAGCACATATTCATGGCCCTTGGTAGGATAAATGAAATCATTTTCGGTTAAATCCTGCCAGACGAATCCATTTCCATAACCCCTGGCATCACACAACTGTAACTCAGATATCCTTACATAATCTAACGACTACAGAAACCCGTTTCATCTAAGAGTTTTTAGGTTCATACCGTTTGCAGGACCATGAATACATGCCAGCCATCCCTTCACCTCGTAGGAAATTCAGACGAGATATTACATCTTCAAGGAACAACCAGACAGAGATTCCACATCAGATCAAACAGGACCAAAGAAACAACAAAATAACAGACCAAATGACATCATTGTAAAACAGAGAAAACAGAAAAGAGTGACATGGGAGGAAATTGTAGCTCTACCTTTGAGAAATAGACCTCTCGGGGTTGAAAGAGGAACCTCCATGAAATGGGGTTGCTGAAGCTGTCCGTTCCTGGTGAGGTAGTAAACAACTGCAACTTTCTTCTGAATCATCTTTTCCGGTGGTTCCATCCACACCTTGGTTCTTTCTGGACTGATCTCTCTGTCCTTCCACCTTTTGGGGAGTTGGAGCTCTGTTGATGGAATTCCTCTTGAACCCATCATCGCCATTTAGTAAGCCAGTCAAGATCAATAGAGAGAGATACCCAGGTACCGGACTTTCCTGTGCTGCTTCTGATAGATGCTCTCTTGAGTTTGCTCAAATCTCTCTATCTGTGAGAACCAGAACGGTGTCGTAATAGATGAAATACTTGAGGTTGGTTGACTAACTTGCACTTGTGGTCAACATTTCACATCCATTAATTGACAATTAGGCACCAAATGCACTTACACAGTGAGGAAAATTATGTAGATTATGCACCTACAGAGTGGACCAGGGTTGACTAATAGGATAACTAGGCTTGCTGGATCTGAAAATGATTTACATAGTAGGCTTACTTGAGGTGAATGATAACTGTAACCCTTGGCTTCAGCTCTTGCTTGATAATTTTGCTACCTAGAACACCTGAACCAAATCAAGTCTGATAATAAGTGCCCAGATGCTTGTATCAATAATACATTCACATATCAACAAGAACCTTGGTTGCATTTTTGGTTGAACACATGCTGACGAGTATGGTGGATACTCTGCAATGTCGGCCAGGTCCACATAAAACCAAATTCACACACGCTGAAATGTCATGAATACAGAAAAACTTGCACATGGAACAAGTAGATGAATATGCATTGACCCCACGTCGCCCATTTCAATTTCATGCGTAGAATATTAAAAATGAGTTTTGAAAATCAAGAAGCCCAAGTGAAATCTAGACACAGAGGGAGCAAAAGTCAGAGAAGACAGCAATACCTTGGCTTCGTTATAAAATTCTGACACTTGCTCATTTCAATGCCCACAGACACCTATATATACTTGAAACAAAACCAAGCAAAAGTATGTTACGGAATTTGGCAGGTGTATAAACGTATGGAAACTTTTTCCATGGGTATAATTTAATGCAGGGGTGGAGTTTGGTTGACCTAGCAAATCACCATCAACTCGCCCGTCAAACACCCTATGTTTGTTTCTCAATGCCAAGTCCAACTGAGCTAACCCCTTAGAAAATTTTGCATTCTGAAATTTGAAACAATTTGAAAGAGTTGTGGTTTTTCTGGTCTCATGTGCTTTGACATATATTTCCCAATGAATGATTTTTGGGTGGACTGTGTCCAACACGTGGCGGTGGACACTACCAATGAAAATTCGTCACGTGTCGCGTTAAAAATAAATAGAAAATTCAAACCACTGGTAAACAACCACATGTCACTTTGACTTTTCAACACGACACGTGACGAATTTCTATTGATCGTGTCCGTGGACACAATCCACCCAATAATTTCTCATTTTCCAGTACCCCGGACAAACTTCTAACGGACCAAGTCAGTATTCAGTTAGTCACCATTTCATCACAGGGCCAGACTTTGGTTCTGAATTATGATGGGCCTGAGTCAGAACCCACACAGCATAATTGTGCTTTAAAAGCCCACGAGTTTCCAACAAACTCCCAGGATGGTTCTGAGCCAAACAGCTTCTAGGGTTGAATATTACTTTCCAAAAAAACAAAAAAAACTTATGAGTATTACAATAATCAATAAGCAGCGTTTATATCAGATTTTTTTTCTTCATGCTATTCTCTTTCCATCTTTTAATTTCATTTCTGACTATCATTTATTTTACTTTTGCTTCTACCCTATTTGAAGAAATTCACAGTTTCAAATCAATTATTTTAAAAACACAACACTCAAGACATTTATTTTCTTATGTATAACTGCAATTTGCTACTGTGTCTTTGTGTCTGCTAAAACAATGGTACTACGGTAGTTCCTATACTAGTTAGTGGCTGCCGTTTGAAAAAACTAAACAGAATAGAAGAAATTAAAATAGATGATATGGTAGAAACAAAATTAAAAAATGAAAATATGATAATCTGAAAAAAAAAAATCTTTATATTAATTACCTGTTAGCCGTGGTACTGGAGGTGGAAGACATGAGCCTTGAGTCCTGATTGCAAAAAATCTTTGACTTCTTATTATTTGCGATAGTTGAGAGGGATGAATAGAGGGCTCTGACTGGATGATAAACTGCAAACCTACAAATTGATTTTGCAAAGATCAGATTCTCAAACAATTTAATTTATCAAAACTTGAAAAATAAGCCAGTCATAAATATAGGAAAGTGATTACAGAATGCTTTCTCATTGTCTTAATTGATATCAGCAGCCGGTGCGGGTAACCAACGTTTGTCACATCTGCAGAGTTATGAAACATTCTACAAACACATTGATAGTGTGAAAAGGATACTACGGAGAAAGTAGTCTGACAATTGGAACATCATAGTGAAGTATAAGTGTCAGTGGAGACAATCATGTAACCATTGAAAAATGAATAACTAAAGATCTGTGATCACTTACTATGGCTATCAACAGCTTCACTTACTGAATGAGGACGAGACGTAGACTTTGTGAGCACCATTTGTTTTTTTCGTCATAGATAAGCACTTCAACATCTTAAAGAAGTGATGCATCACATCTTAAAACCCCACTAAAGCAGTGCCAATGGTAATGGCCACTAGAGAACCCACTATTTTCCAAGTGTGGGATCACATCTTGACACCCCCACTCATCCATTTTCCCCCTGTTTGTCCATTTCCGAGGTAAAGAAATTTATGCACAAGCTTCGTTCATTGCAGTGGCAAAAACTCGATATGGTTCTAGTAAATTTCTGGATGCTGGATGAAATGTAACAATAAAATCTAGACACCTTTTTTCTTAAAAAGAGATTTCACTCCTCAAGAAGATCTTAAATTGACACCCAGATCACCACTGTGATTAATCATCAACCAATAAGTGATTCTCACTTAGCTGTCATGCATGAAACTGTTTTCAAGCTCAGCGCAAACTGCATATATTGCAGCAGCTGTATTAGCTATATGATGACATGAACAAGGAACTTTAAATTTTTTATTGACATAATTTTTAGAAGCCGGGGATTACGTAGGCCTGCTTACAGTGAAGTAAAGAAAGAAAACACTCATGTTAATTTACTCCTATTACTGACCGTCATCAAGTATATCACACCAATTAATGTGCCTAGTTGCCCGTATAGTGCCAATCATACAATGTGTGATCGCTGGGGGCTGAAATTTATCCTTTCTTTGACTTGTCACCAGTGTTCTGATAGGATACTAATTTTCATACCAACAGAGCCTTGTTTGACTTGACTCAAAAGATATACCAAGTACATAACTTAATCAAGATATGATCACCAACTTCCTATAATCAGCAAAGCAACCTTGTTTTATTTGAACAAGCTTCAATCTTTTGAACAAAGAGCCACCTTCACCAACTAAAGCAGTGAGGCAATTTGTCCATTCTATATGTTTGATGCCTTGTCCTCATACACCCCAAGCATCTAATGTAACTGCAACATGTATATCTTGTTTAAAAACTACTATATCTCAGTGAAATGTCATTATGCGTCTATCATGGAAAGAAAAAAGAGCAGAGCCTCATGATTATAAACATCTCTTATCAGAGTGTATCGCATTATCTTATATTATAATAATATACTAAATACTCACAGTGATAGAGTCAGCTATAATCCTCTGAGAAGTTTGCCCAGCTCTTTCTACCAATAAGGATTGGATTTCATTTACTGCATGCAGCATTTTTCTCATCTGTGGTTGTGGATACTGGACACCTTGATGCATAAACGAGATGATAAGAGAGCAAATAACAAACAGAAAAAGCAAATATCATTCCCAAAGTCGGCATTAAGCTTCAGAGAAAACCAAACATCAACACTGCAGTTAATGGAAAAATGACTGTAATGTAAAGTTACCGTATTCATGAATTTAAAGTTGGAGAAGTACAGATTTATGAGGGTGCTTATGGTGTTGAACACGGAATATTTAGTGGCTTAATAAAAACAAGTTTTACTTTTCAAACAGAATACTTGGGCTCTTTTTATTGTTTCTTCTAATGAGAAGATCGCATAAATTAAGTGGGGTGGGCAAAAATTAGTGATATCCATGTCACAGTGGTTCTTCTATAAGACTACTCTTTCTGTCCTGATTCCACTAATCAAGCCCTCAAAGTAAGGAGCAATAGTGCCCACATTTTATACTTCAAAATTTTATATTAGCACCTTTCTCCCTTGGCAGATGCTTCTGATAATGGAATAAGCTTCTTCAGTGTTATATCATTGCTCTCGTGCTACTTCATTTGCATCACTGCAGAATATCCCTTGAAAAGAGAATATACTGTATAAATGTAAGTACAGATAAATAGTAGATTTTTAATTGTGCAACTACTTGACTTGTAGATATCACTAAGCGGAGAAGAGAGAAGTCATCATCACTTACCATCACACCACCAAATGATATGGGATGTTACAACCATCACAACAAATGGAGAAATACTTACCAGTGCTCAGAAGAGCAAAATGCGCTCTTATAGCACATTTCATTCTTATCCAAAATAAAAATAACAGTTTCCTCAAACTTGGGAACACGAGACTCTTACAGGAACAAACAGCGAGGGTATAAGAAAGAAGAAAAAGCCGAAGGTTAACAATTATTTGATTATAGGAACTTTCAGCCTTTTACTGATTAGCTATGAGCCTATGACTGAAAAAATAAATGCTGAAATATGTTACTCAGTCATCATAGTCCTTATTACATTTATCGCTATTAGAATGCAAGGATGTGGCTTGAAAAGTACTTAGGATTAGGCAACCAAACTAGATTAAAAAAAATAAAAATTCTGGGAGTTAATTACTTATGATTTTGAAATTTATTCTGGTAAAGTAAATGGAGGAAATATGTCCTGCATCTTATGATTTTTCTGGGAGTTGGTTACTTGACTAAATTAAATTCTTTTCTGCTAAAGTTGGTAGAAGAAAACCAGCAGAAAACAAGGGCCAAAAGATTTGGTGAGCAAGTTCAATCAAATGTGTTACAGAAAACATCAGTTTTCAAATCCAAAATCTATAAAAAAAGGTAGGATAAAGAAAGAGAGATCCTTCAGAAATTATCAGGATAACCATCCTCTTTACTGCATGGTTAAAAACAAGTTAGGAATCCTAATTGTTTATCAGTTGAAGACATAATTCCATCTGCACATATAATATTTTTCTATTTTGACCTTAGTTTGAGATTGTATATAATTTTTAGAGGTACTCTCTTCATAGAGCACACAATTTTCAATTTTTTGTATAAATAATTCTTTTCTCATCTGATTAACTAGTCATTTCAAATCCGGCCTTTGCAAGATTGAAGAGTCACCATTGACACCTCACATTGATGGGGGAATCTAGCAGCAACAATTGCCCGTTACGTAAAATCCAAAGAAACTCTCACTCTTATAGTTTAACAGTCAACCTATGGAGTCATCCTTTCTGTAGATTAAATCACCCACTTCAGCTTTTAGATTGTATCAAATGCTCCTTCCCAGTAAAGAGATATCCAATATTATTACTGCATTCAAAGAAAAACACTCAACTTTTAGAAGCTTGAAAACCCCACATGAATGTTGTAGCATTAACCATGACAAAAATTTCACAATTTTTTATACCTTTATGGAAACCATATCTTCAAGTAGAATTTTAATGTAGTGTCGTCGTCAGACATATCAAGTAATTGTCATACAATAAGCATGCGCGTACCACTTGTACAATGAAGGCTCAAGATAAGAATTTGTAATGATAACTTTATAATCACTAACAATCTAAGCGAAGGGAATATGCTTATATAAGTATCAGCATGAACCAAAGGCTGCATGCATCATTCTTTTGGGTTTGGAAGACAGGTGATATCAATAATTGGGAAGAACAAAGCAAAGACAGGCGAGGAAGCCAATATGATGCAACAAGATACCAGAAAGGGTCCATGGACAGAACAAGAAGACTTTCTGCTGGCAAATGTTGTAGGCTTATTTGGAGACCGCCGATGGGATTTTGTAGCAAAAGTTTCAGGTTTGAAGGTGGCGGGAGACAAGTTCTAGGTAGGCCTGTCTGAGGATTGGTAGTATTCTGGAAAGAACTGCCACTAACGTCATAGATTTTTTGTAGGTTTAAACAGAACAGGAAAGAGTTGCAGGTTACGTTGGCTTAATTATCTTCACCCTGGTCTCAAAAGAGGAAAGATGACATCCACAGAGGAAAGGATTGTGCTTGAACTTCATGCGAGGTGGGGAAACAGGTATAAAAATCTCTAAGTTCCGGAATTAGATATATGTTTCAGGATTTAAGTGCTTCTAAGAAAATTGTTTATATTGCTTGTTGAGATCTTCCCACTCTTTCTCTCAAGGATCCGACCTCCTAACCATGGTCGCAATAGCTTTATTTATTTGTATATGTGACTTATAATTGTGTGCTTCTTAGCCATATATGAGACAACATCAATAAAAAACAAATCAATAACAAGATCTGTAATTATGCGCACCACCACACTCATGTCATAGTTTTATAAGAAACCATCAACTACATGCAGATGGTCGAGAATTGCTAGGAGATTACCAGGACGTACAGATAATGAGATCAAGAACTATTGGAGAACCCACATGAGGAAAAAAGCTCAAGAGAGAAAGCGGGTTAATTATCTTTCAATCACATCTTCTGAATCTTACTCATCATCAAGCAACCATACACAAGACTCTCTAAGCTGTAGCGGAAAAGAAAGCTTTTATGATACAGGGGGGCTTGCAGCTATTGCAGTGACAGGAAAGAAGCAAAAAGAGGAAGAAGGTGAACGGATAAAAATGGATGAAATATGGAATGATATAGACATATCAAAAGACACAATCACCCCACTGAATGATAGTTACAACCAAGGGTTATGCACTTACTCTTGTGCTCCCTTAGTTTCACCAATATGGGAGTACTGCCCAGACCCGCTATGGAGGATGGATGAAGATGATAGCAAGATGCCACCCCCTTCAAACGACTATTTCCAAACTTGTTGTGAAGCAGGGACATCTACTCTAAAAGGCCCATGAATCATTCATTTATTTGTTTGTTCATAGTGGTAGAAATTTCCCAAGTTATGTGCACATGGTTTCTCTATGCCATCCGCCACAGATGATTAGCATCTTCCCACGATCCTACATCTTCATCTTTTCTTAGTGTGTTTTTACTTTATGAAAATGGGACACTCATATGCCTACAGGTCTGTATGTCCCTTAGGTGTGACTTAATATGGAATTTTATGAGTTCCATCTTACTGAACTCTCCTATAATTGCACAAAACATGTTTCTGAACATGCATCAACTTCCTTGAAGACTGTACGAAACTAAACTCAAAGATGAATAGTAAATAAAGAATCTATAACTTATTTGTTTTTTTTTTGTCTCAGACCAAATTATACCATTACAAATGGATGTCATGATCATCTTATGCAAATTCCCTACCACAAAAAGAGAACCTAAAACTAGATGATCAACTTAATTAATGCATGTCGGGCTACAATACCGCTTAGAGCATTAAACTACTAACCCGCCTGCTCGTGATAATAATTTTTTTATCCCCTAAATTCAACAATTAGGCTTTCCAAATCAATCTCTAAACCACTCGTAAGAGAACAAATACAAGCAATTTCCAGCCTCACCACGACGCAATTAACACTTTCATGGATAATATACACATATTCAACACGAGAGAAGTTTGCATAAGCAACTGAACAACTGATAACAATTAGGGTTACATAGCGCGATACCTGAGGCGTCCGACATTGCTATGATTGTAATAGCTGGATTTTCAAACTCTAAGCCGCCAACGGCGCCGGAAACGGAAAGGATCAGGAGACCCGATCAACTGCGGTGATTAGGGCTCCGCAATCCCCTCTCCAAACGTTAAACTCATTCCATTAGCAGCAATTTTTGAGATTTGTCCCGCGCTCGCTACCCAGAATTGCGATCAGTATCTAACTATACGACGCCGTTTCAATTGAGTTGGACGTAATTCAACGAAAAGATCAATAAATTGAATCGAATTGCTATTTGCTGATTGGTTTTGGATGCTAACAGTTCCATTACGTTTATGTTCCTTTTACAAAAAAAAAATTAATTTTGAATTTTACACTGAATGGCGCCCAAATGAATTCAATCAAATCAATTTATAAAAAATTGAATTAAATTGAAATTAAATTATTACACATTCGATTTCGATCATGAGCTAAATTCCTTTTCATCGCCTAAATTTTTTAGTTTGATTTCATATTTGCAGTGTGTTTGACATATAGCATTTTTTGTATTTTAAATTTTCATATACATTTCAATTCGATTTAAACTGAAAATAATAAGTATTTGTTACTTGATTTTACTTGAAACGTAGGAATAGGATAAATGGTGAACTAAATGATGACAAAAGCTGAACAACTTAATTGATTCAATTTCTTAATTTACAACGAAAAAAAAAACTGATTAATTTGACCCAACAACATCATCTCAAATTCAATAACAAAAACTAAAAAAAAAACACAGAACATCGAACATACAGACCAACTCCTAACACAAATTCCCATCTTAGAAATCCGCGGTGGGAAGCTGTTCGTGAGTGTTGGTGTTGAAGATAACTTCGTAGATCACTGCAGCAATGCCGGCACCGGCCAGCGGACCGACCCAGTAGACCCAGTGGTTGGTCCACGTCCAGCTGACAACCGCAGGCCCGAACGACACTGCTGGGTTCATCGACGCACCGTCGAATGCGCCACCGGCCAAAATGTTGGCACCGACTATGAAACCGATAGCGATTGGGGCAATGATGCCGATGTTGCCCTTCTTGGGGTCGATGGCCGTGGCGTAGACGGTGTACACCAGCCCGAATGTCATCACGATTTCGAACACTAGAGCGTTCCACACTGTCACGTCGGACGACAATGAGAAGGCTGAAGTTGTCTGCAAATGTTGAAATTCCACAATTGAATTTTATACTTTTTGCACCAAATCATTTAATTCGAATTCTACAACATGGTCAGATTTAGGGTTTGGGATTTTTGAGTGCGTACCAATCCACCGGTGGAAAACTTGAGGAGCAAGCAAGCGACGACTGAGCCAGCTAGCTGAGCAATCCAGTATAAGATGGTTCTGATGAGTGTGATGTGTCCGCCGATGAAGGCACCGAATGTCACGGCTGGGTTGACGTGGCCGCCGGAGATGTTGGCGCCGACCGAGACAGCCACAAACAAGGCAAATGCGTGAGCCAGTGCGGCGGCTACCAGGCCAGCAGGCGTGGTCGAGCCATTATCGGTCAGCTTATCTGCAAGTTTAGTCGATTCGGGTCAATCAAACTCTCGATTAATAATCATTATGTGAATATTTGAGGTGAGTAGTCGCTTACTGAAGGCCATGCCGGAGCCTTCACCGGCAAAGACGAAGATGAGGACGGAGATGAACTCAGCGAGAGCCGCCTTGAGCGCGTCGGGTTTTGCAGCCTCGCTGTGGTGGCCTAATGCGATGCTCGAAATCGGCATTTTGAAATTCTCAGCAGCTGCCAAGCTCAATCGAAACTAGCAAAACTAAATTGCTTAGCTACCGAGAGCTTGTTTGCTTTTCTGTTTCTTGTTGAGTGTGATTGTAGTTGAAACCTTACCACCTTATTTATAGCCATGTTTCATGTCTGTAGCCCCAATCGGGCTAAGGGTTTTTTTTTTTACGTTTTTTTTCTTATTCTGTTTTATTATTTTAAATTTATCATTAAAAAAAAACAAATTATCTCATCTCATTTCAATTTATGTTAATTTAATCAGCTTAATTCATCATTTCTATTACCGCCGTTACGGCCGGTAGCATGTTTGAAAACATGTGCAGATCAAAAAGGACAACATGAAAGACAGCGAAGCCACTCGACCGCTCTCTAACTCATCGATGGACGTGGTCGCGCCACGTGTACAATTCAGAAGATGTGTGGTCTACGTAAAGAAGTCGGCTGCGGTGAAAATTACTTGCGAAAACCGACCGCATATTTTCTGATCGAGCCGCAAAATTTGAGGATGAGATTGGCTTGACCAAACCGACCATGCCCTAGTAGACCCCGATCGAATTATGTCACGATTAATTATTTGTGGTCTGAATTGGAAGACATTTATTTTTTTTGGAAAAAATCATAAATCTGCTATAAACTATCGTCATTTATCTAATTACGGTAAGAATTATCTAGATATATAAAAATGAGCCAAAAAAATATTTTTCCAATAATTTAAATTGTGACATTGAGTTTGATGCTTCAAATATAATTTATCTTATCAAATTTGTCTGTAATAGAATCGGTTTAATATGAAATTTATGAGTTTTTTGTGTAAACAAAATGAAATTGTTTAATTTGATTACAAACTAATATAGTTTTGTCATAATGATATAAGTCATATAGTAAAATTAGTAAAAAAATGCAACTGTAAATTTTAATTTAAAATATCAGTCAAAAAATATTTTTATTTTTTACTTTTAGACATTTAGATAATTCCGACCATAATTTAATTCAGAATTTTTAGGAATTTTGCCTTATTTTTATCGGCGTATATTTGTAGTAGTGTAATGCAACTGTCATTGCTCGGGACCAAAAGTGCACTTTGTTTAATTGAGTAAAGAAGATGGAGTGAGCTGTAAAGGCTAATTCAAAATTGAGTAGTTGCCATAGGAGGCCATGAAGAGGACAGCGACTTCAGAGCATAGTTTTAACTTTTAACAATTGGAATTGGCTGACACGTCTGAATGGTTGAACTGCGAATTGGATGGTTCACCGGTCCGATTTTCATTGCAATTACTGCTCTACCAATTGAACCAATAAAATACAGTTCAGAGATGTAAATTTTCAACTGAGCATGTGAATGAATTTGGAACGACTGAAATGCATTCAATAGATTGCCTGCACCAACTTCTCGCTCGATCTATCTTATTGTTTTTATATATATAAAATTATTTAAAAATTCAATTGGTTGAGCTCGGCCGGTCTGACCAATAAAGCATGAACAGTTATCTAGTTGGTTTGATGGGCGGTTCAATTTTAAAAACTATGATTCTGAGCCGTGTATATATTGCTAATCAACTCAATGCTTAGTTGGTAATCCTACATTAACCAATTTGGCTCTTCAAATTAAAAAGTATATAGTCTGTGGATCCACCTTATATTATTACGTGACACGAAATGTTATTTCATTAGTCCAACGCTAAAAAAACTTTATCTCTTTGATTAAATTAGCATAATAAAATACAAAAGAAATATAAATAAACCCGGCCTCACGGTCGGCTAGATGCGTGCTGCTTAATACCAGCTATGTAAATAAACAAAAAGTCGCTACTTTCTTTTTTTAAAACTCATATCATGTGTTGCTCTAGCTCCTTCTATTAGAATTCTAATCATAAAGTCATTGTACTAAACAATATTAACATTGTTCTCAATCAAATGAAAAATACCGCGATTAGAGATAATGTGATGCTAAATCTGACGCGAGTATCACCAGAGAAACCACGCGATTTCAGTCACATACTCATATGCGCAGTGTTTAACGAATAGGTTACAAAAATGGTGGTCCGATTCCAGGCCGGGTTAATAATATGCAGAGAGAGATATTAAGATCCGTAGATAAGCTATTGACACACATGCACATGCATAGATCCAGATCAAGCTCAGAGCCTCAGACTACATTTCCTACTGGCCCGTCAATGGATTTTTTTCAGACCTAACTTGTTGGGTGCCCTCCAACGTTGTCTTCTTGGAGAGGAATCTCTTTGTTCCATCTGCTTCACTTCGGTGTGAGTTACTCTTGTGTACGCCGGGAGTACCTACTCCCTCGCACGACGTCGTTTTAATTTTAATAAAAACGACGTCGTTTCATACCAATCATTTAATATATAACAATAACGACGTCGTTTTTTTATGTTTAACAATAAAATGTGTTAACCCCCCATTCTTCATCAGAAATGTCTCCTTCTTCACCAGAATTGCTTATATATTCACCAGAACTGCTCCTTATATTTATCAGATTATTTTTATGTCTTTTATTCATTATTTTTAGTTCCATATTCATCAGAATTCATTGGATATTCACCAGAATGGCTTTGATATTCATCAGAATTGGTTCTATATTTATGAGATTATTTTATGGTCTTCATTCATTTTTTTGCTTCCATGTTCATCAGAAATGTCTCGATATTCACCAGAAAAGCTTACATATTCACCAGAATTGCTTATATATTCACCAGAACTGCTCCTATATTTATCAGATTATTTTTGGGTCTTTATTCATTATTTTTGCTTCCATATTCATCAGAATTCATCGGATATTCACCAGAATTGCTTATATATTCACCAGAACTGCTCCTATATTTATCAGATTATTTATATGTCTTTTATTCATTATTTTTACTTCCATATTCATCAGAATTCATTGGATATTCACCATAATGGCTTTGATATTCATCAGAATTGGTTCTATATTTATGAGATTATTTTATGGTCTTCATTCATTTTTTTGCTTCCATATTCATCAGAAATGTCTCGATATTCACCAGGAAAGCTTACATATTCACCAGAATTGCATATATATTCACCAGAACTGCTCCTATATTTTTATCAGATTATTTTTGGGTCTTTATTCATTATTTTTGCTTCCATATTAATCAGAATTCATCGGATATTCACCAGAATTGCTTATATATTCACCAGAACTACTCCTATATTTATCAGATTATTTTTATGTCTTTTATTCATTATTTTTACTTCCATATTCATCAGAATTCATTAGATATTCACCAGAAATGGCTTTGATATTCATCAGAATTGGTTCTATATTTATGAGATTATTTTATGGTCTTCATTCATTTTTTTGCTTCCATATTCATCAGAAATGTCTCGATATTCACCAGGAAACCTTACATATTCACCAGAATTGCATATATATTCACCAGAACTGCTCCTATATTTTTATCAGATTATTTTTGGGTCTTTATTCATTATTTTTGCTTCCATATTCATCAGAATTCATCGGATATTCACCAGAATTGCTTATATATTCACCAGAACTGCTCCTATATTTATCAGATTATTTTTATGTCTTTTATTCCTCTTTTTTGCTTTCATATTCATCAGAATTCATTGGATATTCATCAGAATTCATCGGATATTCACCAGAATTGCTTATATATTCACCAGAACTGCTCCTTATATTTATCAGATTATTTTTATGTCTTTTATTCATTATTTTTAGTTCCATATTCATCAGAATTCATTGGATAGTCACCAGAATGGCTTTGATATTCATCAGAATTGGTTCTATATTTATGAGATTATTTTATGGTCTTCATTCATGTTTTTTTCCATATTCATCAAAAATGTCTCGATATTCACCAGAAAAGCTTACATATTCACCAGAATTGCTTATATATTCACCAGAACTGCTCCATATTTATCAGATGATTTTTGGGACTTTATTCATTATTTTTGCTTCCATATTCATCAGAATTCATCGGATATTCACCAGAATTGCTTATATATTCACCAGAACTGCTCCTATATTTATCAGATTATTTTTATGTCTTTTATTCATTATTTTTACTTCCATATTCATCAGAATTCATTGGATATTCACCATAATGGCTTTGATATTCATCAGAATTGGTTCTATATTTATGAGATTATTTTATGGTCTTCATTCATTTTTTTGCTTCCATATTCATCAGAAATGTCTCGATATTCACCAGAAAAGCTTACATATTCACCAGAATTGCTTATATATTCACCAGAACTGCTCCTATATTTATCAGATTATTTTTGGGTCTTTATTCATTATTTTTGCATCCATATTCATCAGAATTCATCGGATATTCACGAGAATTGCTTATTTATTCACCAGAACTGCTCTTATAATTATCAGATTATTTTTATGTCTTTTATTCATTATTTTTACTTCCATATTCATCAGAATTCATTGGATATTCACCAGAAATGTCTTTGATATTCATCAGAATTGGTTCTATATTTATGAGATTATTTTATGGTCTTCATTCATCTTTTTGCTTCCATATTCATCAGAAATGTCTCGATATTCACCAGGAAAGCTTACATATTCACCAGAATTGCATATATATTCACCAGAACTGCTCCTATATTTTTATCAGATTATTTTTGGGTCTTTATTCATTATTTTTGCTTCCATATTCATCAGAATTCATCGGATATTCACCAGAATTGCTTATATATTCACCAGAACTGCTCCTATATTTATCAGATTATTTTTATGTCTTTTATTCCTCATTTTTGCTTTCATATTCATCAGAATTCATTGGATATTCATCAGAATTCATCGGATATTCATCAGAATTCATCGGATATTCACCAGAATTGCTTATATATTCACCAGAACTACTCCTTATATTTATCAGATTATTTTTATGTCTTTTATTCATTATTTTTACTTCCATATTCATCAGAATTCATTGGATATTCACCAGAATGGCTTTGATATTCATCAGAATTGGTTCTATATTTATGAGATTATTTTATGGTCTTCATTCATTTTTTTGCTTCCATATTCATCAGAAATGTCTCGATATTCACCAGGAAAGCTTACATATTCACCAGAATTGCATATATATTCACCAGAACTGCTCCTATATTTTTATCAGATTATTTTTGGGTCTTTATTCATTATTTTTGCTTCCATATTCATCAGAATTCATCGGATATTCACGAGAATTGCTTATATATTCACCAGAACTGCTCCTATAATTATCAGATTATTTTTATGTCTTTTATTCATTATTTTTACTTCCATATTCATCAGAATTCATTGGATATTCACCAGAAATGTCTTTGATATTCATCAGAATTGGTTCTATATTTATGAGATTATTTTATGGTCTTCATTCATTTTTTTGCTTCCATATTCATCAGAAATGTCTCGATATTCACCAGGAAAGCTTACATATTCACCAGAATTGCATATATATTCACCTTAACTGCTCCTATATTTTTATCAGATTATTTTTGGGTCTTTATTCATTATTTTTGCTTCCATATTAATCAGAATTCATCGGATATTCACCAGAATTGCTTATATATTCACCAGAACTGCTCCTATATTTGTCAGATTATTTTTATGTCTTTTATTCCTCATTTTTGCTTTCATATTCATCAGAATTCATTGGATATTCATCAGAATTCATCGGATATTCATCAGAATTCATCGGATATTCACCAGAATTGCTTATATATTCACCAGAACTGCTCCTATATTTATCAGATTATTTTTATGTCTTTTATTCAATATTTTTACTTCCATATTCATCAGAATTCATTGGATTTTCACTAGAATGGCTTTGATATTCATCAGAATTGGTTCTATATTTATGAGATTATTTTATGGTCTTCATTCATTTTTTTGCTTCCATATTCATCAGAAATTTCTCGATATTGACCAGAAAAGCTTACATATTCACCAGAATTGCATATATATTCACCAGAACTGCTCCTATATTTATCAGATTATTTTTGGGTCTTTATTCATTATTTTTGCTTCCATATTTATCAGAATTCATCGGATATTCATCAAAATTGCTTTCATATTCAGCAGAATTCATTGGATATTCACCAGAATTGCTTATATATTTACCAGAATTGCTTATATATTCACCAGAATTGCTCCTATATTTATCAGACATTTTTTTGATCTTTTATTCATTATTTTTATTTCCATATTCATCAGAATTCATTGGATATTCACCAGAATGGCTTTGATATTCATCAGAATTGGTTCTATATTTATGAGATTATTTTATGGTCTTCATTCATTTTTTTGCTTCCATATTCATCAGAAATGTCTCGATATTCACCAGAAAAGCTTACATATTCACCAGAATTGCATATATATTCACCAGAACTGCTCCTATATTTGTCAGATTATTTTTTGGTCTTTTGTTCATTTTGTTTGCTTTCATATTCATCAGAATTCGATGGATATTCACCAGAATTGCATATATATTCACCAGAATTTCTTTTGTATTTATCATATTATTTTTTGGTCTTTATTCATTATTTTTGCACCATATTCACCAGGATTCAATCTGCTTCAAACTGTTCAGCAGTTGTCCTGTATTAAACTGATTTATTCACTAGAATTGTTCCTGTATCAAACTGTATGTGTTTAAACAGAAAACATAATAATATTCTCATAAAACAGATACTGCTTCAAATTGTATATGTTCAGCAGAAAACATAATAATATTCTCATAAACAGATAGTGTATTTCTGTTTTCATAAGAATTTGCAATTTCATAATGTATTTCTGTAATCTAATAAATATCTGATACATCTTGAAAATAGCTCCAGAATGTCTATAAGCATACTGATATGGAAGATTTTTTCTGTCAAGCAAACATCTGCATGAATCAAAAATAAAAAAATCAGTTAGAAATTAAAAGTACAAAATTTGATAAATACATTTTTTAATTTGGTAATTATACTTTCTTTTTCTATTTATTAAGGTCTAGATGTGCAGTCACTGTATTCTCAGAATCTGAACTATTTCGCACCAAATTTGATCCACCAGATAAGGGATGTCCAAAGAATCCACTACCAACCATTGATATGACATTTTCCTATCAAAAAATTGCCTTTTAAAATATAATTATACAAATATAATTGCAAGAACATACCTCAACAGAGTGTTGAACAACCATTTTTCCTTTTAAAATTGCCTCCTTTGCTGATTTCTTATAATTACCGGATATTCACCAGAATTGCTTATATATTCACCAGAACTGCTCCTATATATATCAGATTATTTTTTGGTCTTTTATTCATTATTTTTGCTTCCATATTCATCAGAATTCATTGGATATTCACCAGAATTGCTTATATATTCACCAGAATTGCTCCTATATATATCAGATTATTTTTTGGTCTTTTATTCATTATTTTTGCTTCCATATTCATCCGAATTCATTGGATATTCACCTGAATTGCTCCTATATTCACCAGAACTGCTCTTATATTTATCAGATTAATTTTTGCCTTTTATCATTATTTTTGCTTCCATATTCATTAGAATTCATTGGATATTCACCAGAATTGCTTATATATTCACCAGAACTGCTCCTATATATATCAGATTATTTTTTGGTCTTTTATTCATTATTTTTGCTTCCATATTCATCAGAATTCACTGGATATTCACCAGAATTGCTTATATATTCACCAGAACTGCTCCTATATTTATCAGATTAATTTTTGCCTTTTATTCATATTGTTTTTGCTTCCATACTCATTAGAATTCACTGGATATTCACCATAATTGCTTATGTATTCACCAGAACTGCTTCTATATTTATCAGATTATTTTTTGGTCTTTTATTCATTATTTTTGCTTCCATATTCATCAGAATTCATTGGATATTCACCAGAATTGCTTATATATTCACCAGAACTGCTCCTATATTTATCAGATTATTTTTTGGTCTTTTATTCATTATTTTTGCTTCCATATTCATTAGAATTCATTGGATATTCACCAGAATTGCTTATATATTCGCCAGAACTGCTCCTATATTTATCAGATTATTTTTTGGTCTTTTATTCATTATTTTTGCTTCGATATTCATCAGAATTCATTGGATATTCACCAGAATTGCTTATACATTCAGCAGAACTGCTCCTATATTTATCAGATTATTTTCTGGTGAATATCTCGACATTTCTGGTGAATATGGCAGTAAAAATTCAGCGCTTATATATTCATTAGAATTTCTCCTCTATTTTATCAGATTATTTTTCTGCTATATTCATTACTTTTGCTTCCATATTCATTAGAAATGTATATTCACCAAAAATGATCATATATTCATCAGAATGTTTGCTGTATTTATTAGATTATTTTTTTTGTTATCTTCATCAGTTTTTTCTTTCATATTCATTAGAAATGTCTATATATTCAATAGGAATGCTGATCTATTCATCAGAATTTCTTCTGTATTTATCAGATAATTTATTTTGCTTATATTCATTAGTTTTGTTTTTATATTCATCAGAAATGTCTTGATATTCACTTGAAATGCTGATATATTCTTCAGAATTGCTAATATATTCATCAGAAGTATTAATATATTCATCAGAGTTAATTACATAACAGTTATTTACATATTCATACTAACACTACGTCAGTTCATAAAAGATATCACACATTCTTCTAGACATCAATTTGTTCATCACATTTTTTCTTTTCTTTTCCTTTGATATCTTCATCTTTTTAACAGGTTTGTTCATTAGTTCTTCAGCTGCATCTTCTACACTTTTTTTCTTGAAATCTCTGCACCTTTTTAACACTTCATCTTTGAATATGTTTGACTCATGTTTGATAATCCGGGTACAGAACTTTCCACGCATCATCTTCATGTACTTGATCTGCAAAGAAAAGATTATATTTTAGATTTTGTTATATATTACTTTTTTTTGGTGAACTAAAGCAACTTACGCTCTTTAAATTATTCAGATTTTCACATGGCTTCCACTGATCGAAATTCCCTTTGTATGTCTCCATGTGCATTATAGTAAACAGTGCACAATCTTTTGAATTTCTGTTGGATCTCCATTTCATCTCAAGCAACTCATTAGGATAATCTTTTATAGCCTTTGCCTTTGGATGCTTTAATTTCGTGAGTACCACAGAAAACCCAGTTTTCTGTATAATAATTTGAAAATAAACATATAAACACATGTGTTATCTGATATATATATAGAATTTGGATCAGTTGTGAACACTTTCGTTAAGGATAAATTGTGGATGTTTCTGGACCAATAATTTTGAATATAAAACCTTCCTTATTTTAACTTTATTTATATCTTTCATTTACTTATTTTGAATTATATATCCCATTAAATTATCTAACTAAGTTAAAACACAAATTACTCAAAATGAACTAACTTTCCTAATTAGTCTCACCTAATCTTATCACGTCACATTCAACTCCACTTTAAAATTACGTAATAAAAATTAATTTCATACATAACACAAACGTCTCGATCGTTAGTGGTGATGGATGAACCGGAGAAGAAAAGAGAGGGGTTGACAGCGATGTTGAACGAAGCGGCACAGAGTGAAGTCTCATCGGGCCGGAGTGAATCCTCAACGGCCAGATCCGCTCGCAATCGTTGGCCAAATTAATTTCATCTGTGTTAGTGTCGGCTCAATTAGTTCCGAACAAGTGTCTCCAAGAGTTTTTCAGCCACTGCACTCCACTATGTTTCTCTTATTTGATCAGTAAGTTTAGAATTGCATTTTTTTTTCCAAGTTGAGCATCTAAGCCGGGGTGAACATTAACTGTTTGTAGTGAACAGTTTTTGAGAGTGAGTGATTTTTTGCGATGAACATTTATCTACAATGAACATTTTTCTGGCATGAATATTCACTTTTATGTAATGGACATTCACTTTTCGTCGGAGAATATTTTTTTGACAATAAACATTCTTTTTTTGTAGTGAACAGTTTTCCGCAGTGAACAATTCTTGGAAATGAACAGGCAGCGGAGAATATTCACTCAGTGCTCTAAACCCTAGTTGGACGAGATAGCCGACACTCGGAGATTGGTGACCGGATCTGCGTCTCATCTCTAATTCACCACCAGCCACAGCCGCTCGTGCACGAGCGATGACCGCGCAGATATCTTAGTCTATATTTTGTTGTTACAGGCCAAGAAGCTCAAACTCTCACCCGAGTTTTCCTATACGCATCAGCTTGGCTTGTTTCATTGACGGTTGATTTGCACCGTGCGAATCTCATTTACCTCTGCTGACTCCAATGGTGGCTTCCTGCAATTTCAATGCAGCACGCACCAATTAACATTGTGAGCCCCCTACACGAGCTGGAAAGATTCCCATGTTAAGATAGATTATTGACTTAGTCCTTAATCATGTAACTAATCTAGATAGATATCTATCTAGATATTAACAACTTCATAACAAACCTAGCTAGATATGTGCTTAACAGATATTATATAAACAGAGCAAACCCAACCACGAATGTGTGTGGGAATTATTCTCTTCTTCTTTTCTTCTCTTCTTCTATCAATCATTCGCTTCTTTTATGGTATCAAGAGCCACCTCCTCTTACCATGTCTAACCCACCACAAAATTCCACTACCATTGCCATGAGTACATCAAACTCAACTGGCCTTCTCCCATCGCCTTCCTTTGGTCATCTAATCAACATCAAGTTGACCGGGAATAACTATTTATTATGGCAAGCACAGATCCTGCCCTACTTGAGAAGCCAGCAGTTGCTAGGCTATGCGGATGGCACTAATAAGCCACCTCCCAAGGAAATAGATGATAAGGGAACATGCATGCCGAACCCAGAATACCAAATCTGGATGGCGCAAGATCAACTCGTGCTATCCACGTTGCTGTCAACCCTTGCACCAGAAGCCTTGGGCCAAGTAGTTCTCTCCTCTACATCTCATGAGGTATGGTCAACTCTTCAACGCATGTACGCATCTACGTCAAAAGCTAAGGTAATGCAAATCCGTCGCCAGCTTTCTACTGTTCAGAAGCGCGATATGCCCATGGCAAGTTATATCCAGAGGGTCAAGAGCCTCGCCGACTCAATGGCGGCAGTAGGCTCATCAATTAAGGATGATGAACTGTTTTCCTACATCTTCATGGGGCTTGACGCTGACTATGATTCAATAGTGACATCTCTCACGACTCGAGTCGACAACCTCACCTATGATGATGTGTATGCACATCTCATGACTTTTGAGATGAGAATTGATCAACACAATGCAGCGGCACAAATCGGACCCTCGGTGAACTCTGCTGTTCGCAACAATGGTGGCAGAGGAGGCCGTGGCCGTGGCGGCGGCCGTGGCAGGGGCCGTGAACGATCAGTGCCAAACTACAATAGCAATACCAACAAACAGGCTTGTCAGATTTGTAACAGAACCAATCACACCGCCGCCAAATGTTATTTCAGGTTTGATCATGCCTATCAGGCAGATAATCAACGCGTTGCAGCCGTAGCCACCACAACTGACTACAATGTCGACACAAACTGGTATACGGATACCGGCGCTACAGATCATATCACCAGTGAACTTGATCGCCTTACAACATGTGAAAAATATACAGGAAAAGATCATGTGCAGACTGCGAATGGCTCAGGTATGCCCATTGCTCATGTTGGAAACTCTAGTATTGCTACTCCTCGAAAGACTCTGTATCTGAATAATATCCTCCATGTACCAAATGCCACAAAGAACCTTCTATCCGTCCATAAATTTACAAGTGACAACAATGTTGCTTTTGAATTTCATCCTAACTTTTATCTTATTAAGGATCTGGTCAAGGGGACGGTACTTTTTCGAGGCAGATGTGAAGGTGGCCTCTATTCTCTACCTGCATCTGTTAGTTCACGATCAAAATCAGCTCTTATTGGTGTTAGAGCTACTTCTGAGCAGTGGCATTGCCGGCTTGGCCACCCATCTTCTTCAGTAGTTCAACAAGTCTTAAAGATTAACAGCCTTCCTGTTTATGGTTCAGAAAATAAAACTTCAGTTTGTCGTGCTTGTCAGTTGGGAAAGGTCCATCAACTTCCTTTTCCTTTATCTAATAATGTATCATCTTCTCCTCTAGAACTTGTCCATTCTGATGTTTGGGGACCAGCACATACCTCAGTTAATGGGTTCAAGTACTATGTGAGTTTTGTTGATGATTTCAGCAGATTCACTTGGCTTTATCTACTAAAAAGCAAGGCCGACGTCTCAAGAACATTTATTCTATTTCAGAAACATGTTGAGCGCATTCTTGATAAAAGGATTCTCTGTGTTCAGTCTGATTGGGGTGGAGAGTATGAAAAATTACATGCCTTTCTTATTGAAAATGGGATCGCTCACAGAGTTTCGTGTCCCCATACCCACCAGCAAAATGGGTTAGTTGAAAGAAAACATCGGCATATTGTAGATGTTGCCCTTTCTCTTCTCGCCAAAGCACACATGCCAATCAAATTTTGGGATGAGGCTTTTCAAACTGCATGCCACATTATCAATAAATTGCCTAGTAAAGCTACTCATTCAGTTACACCCATGGAAATTCTTTTCAAACAGAAACCTGACTACACTCTGCTCAAAACATTTGGGTGCACATGCTATCCAAATCTCAGGCCATACAATAAGTATAAACTTCAATTCCGATCGAAGCAGTGTGTGTTCATAGGGTATAGTTCCCTACATAAAGGATACAAATGTCTGGACACTGAAACTGGCAGAGTATATATATCAAGGGATGTAATCTTTGATGAAAACTCATTCCCTTTCTCTACAAAGAATCCTTCTTCCGGCTTCATTCGCTCTGAAGAACAAATTCTTTTACCTTTTTGTACCTCTGCTAGAAGTACCCTTTTATCTAGTGAGCACTTACCTGTTCAAACTAACCTTGATCTACAGAACAATTCTGAAAATGTGCAGGATGATGCTACTGTCAACAACAATGAAGTGCAGTCTTCATCATCCCTTGAACCTGCTCTACAAGGGACTGAACCTGATACTACAGACACATCTTTTGTATCCGCAGTTGCCGCATCAACAAATCAGACAACAGAAGAGAGCACTTCAACATCAAATCCAGATGCTAATACAGCATCTCAACATCCAATGCGCACAAGACTTAAGGATAATATCATCCTGCCAAAGAGGTACAATGATGGAACAGTGAGGTATGCAGGTGTTTCTGTTATCAATGATCAAGAACCTAGAAATTACAAAGATGCATTACAAAATGCATATTGGAAGAAAACAATGGATGATGAGTTTCAAGCATTAATCAAGAATGATACTTGGCATCTTGTATCACCAAAAAAGGGCATGAACATTGTTGATTGCAAATGGGTATACAAGGTGAAAAGAAAAGCAGATGGCTCCATCGACAGGTTCAAAGCCAGATTAGTAGCAAAGGGATTTAAGCAAAGACAAGGTATTGACTATGAGGAAACCTTCTCACCTGTAGTCAAACCATCTACCATCAGATTGATCTTGTCCATTGCAGTGACTAGAAACTGGTGCCTAAGACAACTAGACATTCAGAATGCGTTTCTACATGGCATTCTTGAGGAGGATGTTTTCATGAGGCAGCCACCTGGGTATGAAAACAGCCATTTTCCAACTCATGTTTGCAAGTTGAAGAAATCCTTATATGGCCTCAAACAAGCTCCAAGAGCATGGCACTCTATGCTCAGTAATAAGCTACAAGAGCTCGGATTCAGGCCTGCTCGTGCTGATCCATCTCTTTTTATCTTCAAAAGCGACACATTGACAATTTACATCTTAGTCTATGTAGATGATATAATTGTCACCAGCTCATGCACACAAGCCGTCGATAAGCTTCTTCATCAACTGCAACAAGCTTTTCCAGTAAAAGACCTCGGTCGACTGCACTACTTCCTGGGAATCGAAGTGCGACACACTAATGAAGGGATAATATTGACGCAATCCAAATATGTTTCTGATTTGCTCACAAAGGCCAATATGCACCACTGTAAACCTGTCACCAGTCCCATGGCCACATCTGACAAAATAAGTATTACAGATGGAGAACCACTTGCTGCTGAAGACGCTTTCAAATACAGAAGTGTTGTAGGCGGACTTCAATATCTTACACTGACAAGACCTGACATTTCCTTTGCCGTTAACAGAGTTTGTCAATTCCTACATTCACCAACCTCAGTACACTGGGGGGCAGTCAAGAGAATACTGAGGTATATTAAGTACACTCTTTCAGTTGGTCTTAGTATTAAGAAATCTCCATCTGAACTTGTCAGTGCCTTCTCGGATGCTGATTGGGCTGGCAATCCTGATGACCGACGCTCTACAAGTGGGTATGCAGTCTATTTTGGTAATAATTTAGTAGCATGGAGTTCAAGAAAACAACAAACAGTATCGAGGTCGAGCACTGAAGCAGAATACAAAGGCCTCGCCAATGCAACCGCTGAAATTGTTTGGATTCAGTCTCTTCTTGGTGAGCTTGGTATTTTTCAGAAAAGAGCTCCAATACTATGGTGTGACAACCTTGGAGCAACCTACCTCTCAGCCAATCCTGTATTCCATGCAAGAACAAAACATATAGAGGTAGATTTTCATTTTGTCAGAGAAAGAGTTGCAAGAAAAGCACTAGAGATCCGATTCATTCCTAGTGGAGACCAAGTCGCAGATATTTTCACCAAACCTGTCGGAGGCCGCCACTTACAAGCACTCAAGAACAATCTCAATCTTACTGAACCCAGCTGAGATTGTGGGGGCGTGTTAAGATAGATTATTGACTTAGTCCTTAATCATGTAACTAATCTAGATAGATATCTATCTAGATATTAACAACTTTATAACAAACCTAGCTAGATATGTGCTTAACAGATATTATATAAACAGAGCAAACCCAACCACGAATGTGTGTGGGAATTATTCTCTTCTTCTTTTCTTCTCTTCTTCTATCAATCATTCGCTTCTTTTATCCCAATCTAAATTCTGGCATCAGAATTGGGTTACCAATTACCATCATCACTATCACTTTTTAAAAAATAGTAGTATGTGTCATCCCCACGGAATTGAAGATGCATGTGGTACGTTACATTAACCAGCACGAACGGTCAGTATCTATGCAACGAAACGCTGTACACACAACCTGGCATGCATCACTCATGTTCTACACAACAAAACCATACCGACATCGTAAATGAGAATCTCACTTCAAAACCAAAACGACAACAGGCATGCATAGCAGTAGCTGGTAGTGACTTCATTGCCTTTTATCTTGTTTCAATCAACATGAAAAAGTCTTTATTAGAAAAAGATGGAGGAATAAAGAAATTTCTGATGAATATGGAAGCAAAAAAATGAATGAAGACCATAAAATAATCTCATAAATATAGAACCAATTCTGATGAATATCAAAGCCATTTCTGGTGAATATCCAATGAATTCTGATGAATATGAAAGTAAAAATAATGAATAAAAGACATAAAAATAATCTGATAAATATAGGAGCAGTTCTGGTGAATATATAAGCAATTCGGGTGAATATCCGATGAATTCTGATGAATATGGAAGCAAAAATAATGAATAAAGACCCAAAAATAATCTGATAAATATAGGAGCAATTCTGGTGAATATATAAGCAATTCTGGTGAATATCAAATGAATTCTGATGAATATGGAAGCAAAAATGATGAATAAAAAACCAAAAAATAATCTGATAAATATAGGAGCAATTCTGGTGAATATATAAGCAATTCTGGTGAATATCCAATGAATTCTGATGAATATGAAAGTGAAAAAAATAAATTTAGACTATAAAATAATCTCATAAATATATAAGTAATTTTGATGAATATATAATCAATTCTGGTGAATATGGAGATATTTCTGATGAAGAATGGGGTTTTTACACGTTTTAGTGTATAGACAGAGAAAACGGCGTTGTTGTACTCAAGAATTGTATGAAACGGCATCGTTTTTCTTAAAATCAAAATGATGCCGCACGAGGGAGCAGGTACTCCCGGAAGTACAGATGAATTTGCGCTTCAGTGTTTGAGCTGCAATCATTGACTTGTTAAATTCGGTGGACAGATAGATCAAACCTACAGAATGGCCCCATGCACTGCACGTAAACATGTTCTCCTTTGGGTTGGGCTACGCACGTCAATGTTCCAACTTGGGCTGGCTAGCCCAACATGCCCGCATCATGCCATCTAAATCATGCAAAAACGAGGAAGGAAACAGACAATATATACAAGAGTGTTTCAGCACCGCCAGAGACTTAGTAAATCCCACAAGACTGGGAATTGGTCGTTATTGAAACAGCAGGTACGTATCAGTGTTGGCTACAACGTAACTATACAAGATGGTCTGGCAGCCTGGATGCCCATTTTTCTCTCTGCATGCCCTGCAAGCCAGGGCACAGCGAGAGGCGACAAGGACGACGCACGCAAGAAGCCACAAACCCCACTGTCCTGTTTTTTCTCGACATGCATCCTCTTTTTCTCGATACCTTGACCAGCAAGCTACCACTAGCTTGTTGCCTCGCTTGACCTCCTCCGCGTCTAGACAGAGACCTCAGTTTACTCATTGGTCTCGCCCACACCTAGCTCATTCGATCGCCATCTTCTTGCTCCTCGTTTCTTCACTTTGATAATTAACGAGTAACTTGTGTATAATATCATTACCAATGTGTCGTGTGATCGAGGTCTCGGGCCAGGCACGTGTTACGCTTTTTACTCCCGCGCATTTGACGCACAATTAAGTGCAATAATTCCAACACATGGTCCCATTCATCCTTGACTCACAT
>NQLW01000033.1:413866-424135 GCA_002312845.1 Kalanchoe fedtschenkoi | reverse complement strand
GCCTTTTTCTGATTAAAATATTCAAGAAAACTTAATGAATATATACAAATAAAGAATAGTCTGATAAATACATAAGCAATTCTGATTAAAAAATATATACATGCAATTTCTGGTGAATATCCCATTATTTCTGATGAATATGGATGGAAATATAAAAGAATATAGACCATAAAACAATCTGATAAATACATGAGAAAATCTGGTGAATACATCAGTAATTATGGTGAATATAACGCTTTTCTAATGAATATGAAAGAAAAATAATGAATATAGACCATAAAAATAGTCTGATAAATACAGGAGCAATTTAGTGAATAAATCAGTAATTCTGGTGAATATCAAGCCTTTTCTGATGAATATTCAAGACAAATTAATGAATATATACATTATAAAAAATAATATGATAAAATACAGAAGTAAAACGACATAGTTTTATTAGTAATATTTAAATTGTTTGTTGCTTTGCTCGAAAATTTTTGCTCGCACTGTCCGATTTCTGTCTGCAAAACAACAATCGTTCCCCAATCGGGGATAATCGCATTCGCATTTGTCAACTTTTGCTCCATCAGGTTCGTATTACGATGTCCTAATGAAAATGCATGTTAATTTCAAACAAACTATCAGTCATTTGTTGAAGGGTTTTGCATTGAATCTTAGGTTTTAGGTTTTAGGTCAAAATCATCATGGCTGAAACTAGTACAAGCAGCAGTTCATCAGAAACTTCAAGTGAAGCTCATTCAAACACAGTTAAAACCCGGTAAAATTTTTTGATGAATATTACTCCGTTTTTCATGAATATTTACCCTGTTATGATGAATATATTAAATGCTGAGTGTGTTATTAGTTCTAAAAACATGTTAAATTTGTTTGTGTCTGATAACAGAGAAATAACATTATCAAGTGCAACGGTTCAACCTATTCAGTTCTACATAAGGACAAAAACAAAAAGAACATATCAAAAGTCCAAGTCTGAGATGCTTAAAGTAAAGCAATAGGATGTCGCCAAGAGGGTTGTGTGACATTATTTCAAATTTAACAGATGAACAAAAACAAGCTATTGCAAATGTTGGGTTTGCAGGATTGTTAAATCTGAAATTTTGGAATATTAATGGAGCATTTGCTAGAGCATTTTTAGATAGATTTGATATCTATTCATGCTCAATTAAGTTGTTGAACAAGGAGATTCTAAAATTGGAAGAAAAAGATGTTGAGCTCACTCTAGGATTACCTCGCGGCAGAATAGAAATTTTTGAACCACCGAGTGATAGGTTTAGTGATGAATTCAAATCTTTGGTATCTGAATGGAAAAGTATGTGGAATGGACGAGCTCCAGACAAAACTCTGATGGGGGAATGAGCTGCTGAAAAGAAACAATGATGCAAATGAATGGTTTGTCAGAAATTTTATAGTGTATGTGATGGCTACTTTCCTCAAAGGCAGCCAGGACAAATCTTGCTCATTCAAATATCTTTATCCATTGATGGATATTAGTAAAATCAGAGATTTCAACTGGTGTCATTACACTATAAGCTCTTTGATCGCAAGTGCAGAGATGTGGAAAAAAAAACCTGGCAGGTTTTTCACAAGACCTCTTGCATTTTTAGTTGTAAGTATTGAAATTTCGTGTTTATATTTACATATGCATTACTCATGTAACATTAAAACTAACAAAGTTTATTTGTCTTTCAAAAAATATAGTTATTCTATTTTGATCGAGTTGTGCTGAAGCAAAGATGTGTCCCAAGAAAGTATCCAACCTTAACTGGTTGGACAAATGAGCAGGCAAGAAGAAGATAAACTGAGGAAATAAAAGCTGGCTTTGGGAAAGGATCAATTGACAAAAGAATTTTGAAAGTGTATGATAAAGAGACCAAACAGTCAGAGGGAAAAAAAATACATAAACTTTTCCCCCTTTTTATATATATATGAATACCATAAATTTATTTGTACATCAATTTTGTTTTCCTTTTTTTGTAGGAATTCGTTACCAAAATAAAAAAAGTAACAAAGAAAATTGCTAGTAATTTCTTTGAACTTGGAGACATTATTTTTGAAGGATCTAAAAATTACAAACTAAATGAAGTAATTGATGAAGTAAAGGACAGTGCTGAACAATCATTTAGTCAGCATTCAAGCCAAGATAAAAAGCCAGCTACAAATGAAATGTCTGAGTTTGAAGATAGTGAAGAATTTTACAATTATTACGTTATGAATGCTTTAGATGCAGTTGTAGAAGCATATTATAGAACACACCCCAAAACTCAAAAAACAGAAGAATATAACCCTCCACCCGAATAGCCTGATAATAAAGAAGATGTTCAAAAAATTGCTGCAATTGCTGAACCTGCACATCATGAAGTTCAAGTTCAGAAAAAGAAAATCACCATGTAAATTCATACATATATACTTTAAAAGGGTATATAAAATCTGTTACTAATAAAAATACTCTTCTTCTTTATGACAGGAAAAAGTTTGAAGATGACGCACCAAGATTCAGTCTTGGATTTTCGTCTAATCTTCATGGCAGTGCGGAAAATGATGATGAAGTTTCAGATGCACTGCAACACATTTCAAAAGTGATTACTCAGGAAATAAATCAAATATCAGGAAAGGTGGTTGTGAAAGAGAAAAAAGATGACAGGTATAATTTTTTTAAAATCTAACTATGATTCTCATGTTATATGTTGTTTTTTGATATATGTTATTTTTAAAGTTTCAGATGCACTACAACACATCTCCTCTATTGATATATGTTGTTTTTTGATACATAGTCATAATTTTTTCTGATGAAATTTGTGTGCATTTCTTGTGAACGTTGAAATGTTTTATGTCTATTTTTTCTACAGAACTACTTCTCAAATAATTCGGCAATTGCAAAAACCATTTGTGAAGCCTCAACAACAAGATGCTGATGAAAAACCCATTGAAATATGGTAAATGATATATATAATTGATTTATTGATAAATACGTTTACATTTTTTTGATATTTTGTGTGTATTACATAATGCATGTTATTTTATGTTGTAGGGTTGGGTCTTCATTTGATGATGAAGAGAATAAAAACACAAAAACTCCACTAAAGAGAAAACAGCCAACAAGAATGACAGATTTGGCGCCATATCCCTTGAGGTCTCCTTATTTCAGGAAAAACAAATTCATGAAAGAAAAACTTACTGAGGAAGACATCATGATCTGCAACTATGTCTTCAGATATGTTGATGATAATGAGTAAGTTAGTCTTTAAGTTAGTATGTATTTAAAAAAATTTATAATTATATGACAGTTTCTCTTTTTTGTTTGTCTAAAACAGTGAAATTCTTTTTATGGATAATTATTCAATGGAAGGATGCAGGACTGAATTCCTCAGTTTAGGAGGACTTAAAGATAATGAATGGATTGATTCATGGGTCTTTGACACATATTGCAGCATATTAAATATAGATGAGAAGTATAGAAGTACAAGGTATCCCAAAAGATACTTTTTCAACACAAAAGCAGATGTAAGTCTATTTTTCTTCAATCATTGACGCATATCAATACTTTTTATCTGATGAATTTTTTGACATCATTGTTTATAAATAAAGTGATTGCCATATGAATGTTAATAATGGATTATTTTTGTTATGTCAGTTGACTTATTCAGGTCCTTATCAAAAAACCATGTCTGCTGAAAGAAAACTATCAGCATTTGTTGAGACCATTGAACATCAAATTGGTCACTTCAATATGGACTTGAGAGATGTTAATTTGGCAAGTACAACTATATTCACTGCCTGTTGATGAATACTGACATGTTTGTGTTTAAATGATTACTTATGTAAAATATATTGATTAATTTAGGTTTTCTTTGCAATTATCCGTCACACACACTTTTATGTTGTCTGTCTTAATTTCAATCTGGGGTGCTGGGAGATTCTTGACAACCGAATTCTCCCCAAAGGTGCTGCCATGGAAATAAAATATGAAGATTTAATTCCACAATTGGTAAATCTTCTCTTTGTGATTATATATATATATATCAGATAACACATGTGTTTATATGTTTATTTCCAAATTATTATACAGAAAACTGGGTTTTCTGTGGTACTCACGAAATTAAAGCATCCAAAGGCAAATGCTATAAAAGATTATCCTAATGAGGTGCTTGAGATGAAATGGAGATCCAACAGAAATTCAAAAGATTGTGCACTGTTTGCTATGGTGCACATGGAGACATACAAAGGGAATTTCGATCAGTGGAAGCCATGTGAAAATCCGAATAATTTAAAGAGAGTAAGTTGCTTTAGTTCACCAAAAAAAAAAGTAATATATAATAAAAACTAAAATATAATCTTTTCTTTGCAGATCAAGTACATGAAGATGATGCGTGGAAAGTTCTGCACCCGGATTATCAAACATGAGTCAAACGTATTGAAAGATGAAGTGTTAAAAAAGTGCAGAGATTTCAAGAAAAAAAGTTTAGAAGATGCAGCTGAAGAACTAATGAACAACCCTGTTAAAAAAAGGAAAAAATCTGATGAAGATATCGAAGGAAAAGAAAAGCAAAAATGTGATGAACAAATTGATGTGCAGAAGAATGTGTGATATCTTTTATGACCTGACGTAGTGTTAGTATGAATTTGTAAATATCTGTTATGTAATTAACTCTAATAAATATATTAGCACTTCTGATGAATATATTAGAAATTCTGATGAATATATCAGCATTCCTAATTAATATATATACATTTCTAATGAATATGACAAGCAAAAACTGATAATCTGATAAATACAGAAAAAAATCTGATGAATATATGATCATTTCTGGTGAATATATATACATTTCTAATGAATATGGAAGCAAAAGTAATGAATAAAAAACCAAAAAATAATCTAATATATAGGAGCAGTTTTGGTGAATATGTAACCAATTCAGATGAATATCCAATGAATTCTGATGAATATGGAAGCAAAAATAAATGAATAAAAGACCAAAAAATAATCTGATAATTATATAGCAGCAACTCTGGTGAATATATAAGCAATTCTGGTGAATATCCAATGAATTCTGATGAATATGGAAGAAAAAATAATGAATAAAAGACCAAAAAATAATCTGATAAATATATAAGCAGTTCTGGTGCATATATAACCAATTCTAGTGAATATCCAATGAATTCTGATGAATATGGAAGCAAAATTAATGAATAAAAAGACAAGAACATAATCTGATAAAATATAGAAGCAGTTCTGGTGAATATGTAACCAATTCTGGTGAATATCCAATAAATTCTGATGAATATGGAAGCAAAAATAATGAATAACAAGACAAAACAAGAATCTGATAAATAAAAGAGCAGTTCTGGTGAATATATAAACAATTCTGGTGAATATTCAATGAAATCTGATGAATATGGAAGCAAAAATAATGAATAAAAAACCAGAAAATAATCTGATATATATAGAAGCAGTTCTGGTGAATATATAACCAATTCTGGTGAATATCCAATGAATTCTGATGAATATGGAAGCAAAAATAAATGAATAAAAGACCAAAAAATAATCGGATAAATATAGGAGCAATTCTGGTGAATATATAAGCAATTCTGGTGAATATCCAATGAATTGTGATGAATATGGAACCAAAAATAATGAATAAAAGACCAAAAAATAATCTGATAAATATAGGAGCAGTTTTGGTGAATATATAAGCAATGCTGGTGAATATCATGTGGATTCTAATGAATATGGAAGAAAAATAATGAATAAAAGACCAAAACATAATCTCATATATATACAGCAGCAGTTCTGGTGATTATATAACTTGTTCTGGTGAATATCCAATGAATTCTGATGAATATGGAAGCAAAAATAATGAATAGAAAGAACAAAAAAATAATATGATAAATATATAAGCAGTTCTGGTGAATATATAACCAATTCTGGTGAATATCCTATGAATTCTGATGAATATGGAAGCAAAAATAATGAATAAAAAGACTAAAACATAATCTGATAAATGCAGGAGCAGTTCTGGTGAATATATAACCAATTCTGGTGAATATCCAATGAATTCTGATGAATATGGAAGCAAAACTAATTAATAAAAAACAAAAAAAAACAATCTGATAAAATATAGGAGCAGTTCTGGTGAATATATAAGCAATTCTGGTGAATATCCAATGAATTCTAATGAATATGGAACCAAAAATAATGAATAAAAGACCAAAAAATAATCTGATAAATATAGAAGCAGTTCTGGTGAATATATAAGCAAATGCTGGTGAATATCCTGTGGATTCTGATGAATATGGAAGAAAAATAATGAATAAAAGAACAAAACATAATCTCATATATATATAGCAGCAGTTCTAGTGAATATATAACCAATTCTGGTGAATATCCAATGAATTCTGATGAATATGGAAGCAAAAATGATGAATAAAAGACCAAAAAAATAATCTGATTAGTATAGGAGCATCTGGTGAATATATAAGAAATTCTGGTGAATATCCAATGAATTCTATTGAATATGGAAGCAAAACTAATGAATTAAAAAACCAAAACATAATCTGATAAATGCAGGAGCAGTTCTGGTGAATATGTAACCAATTCTGGTGAATATCCAATGAATTCTGATGAATATGGAAGCAAAAATAATGAATAAAAGACCAAAAAATAATCTGATAAATAAAAAAAGCAATTCTGGTGAATGTATAAGCAATTCTAGTGAATATCCAATGAAATCTGATGAATATGGAAGCAAAAATAAATAAATTTAGACCATAAAAATAATCTGATAAAAATAGGAGCAACTCTGGTGAATATCCAATGAATTCTGATGAATATAGAAGCAAAAAAAATAAATTTAGATCATAAAATAATCTGATAAATATAGGAACAATTCTGGTGAATATGGAGACATTTCTGATGAATAATGGGGTTTAACACGTTTTATTTTTAAACACAAAAAACGACGTCGTTTTGGTGAAATATGAAATAAAAGCATGCAAGGATGGAATGAAACGACGTCGTTTTGATTAAAATCAAAACGACGTCGTGCGAGGGAGTAGGTACTCTCGGAGTACACAAGTATTTGCGATATTCGACGGTTCCTTCCGTCTCCTGATGCAGCGCTACTCTTATTTTCTTATTCCAATGGTCATACGACATTCCAAATTCCCAGGTCAGAACGTTTCGACTTCCAATTTCATTTTAGTTTCAAACGGTTGCCTCTCCCATAGTCCCATAAATATCTCTTCGACTCAATCTAACTCCATAGCAAACAAGCCCCATCTGAAATTCTCCTCTTCTTTACTCTCTCATATAACACTTCATACTGAAATATCAAGATTATCTTTAATACTAAGGTGGCTTCAAAGAAATCAGTTACATTTGTAGTCATTATTTTCTACGAGGTAAGTTTCATTATCTATTTGTATACTCTAAACATGTTGATGCTGCTGATAAATCCATTTTCCTAATTTTTTAAATTGAATTTAACGTTGTTTTCTGTACTATGCACAGGATCTGGCTATATCAACTCTTACGGTTAATCGGCTTGCTTTTTCATTGGTAAATTTTATTTATATTTACTTTCTGCCTCTCTTATCTATTATATATTATAATATTGAAATGAACTCAATGTTTTTTTCTTTCATGTATACTGTTTTGAAGATTGGAGACTGGGGCAAGGATTTAGACAAATTTAATATCGAGCAAAGATGCTGAAAATAATTTGAAATTATGAATTATGTGATTTTATTTGATAAATTCATATCTGAATTTTGATTTTTTTCTCAGATTTTTTCAACTGCCTTTCATTTAACCAAGAACAAGTGCATATGGACTGAGGTTATCTAGGTACTTCTATTGTTTTCATGTAAGTTTGAGATTGTCTTTGTTTTGTGTTCAAAAGGTTGAACTAAAAGCTTCAAAAATTGGATTCTTCTGCTTAAAATATTACAATTATTTTTACCTTAAATTTATCTATTTATTTTGGGTTTACCATCCATAACTCAATTAGTATTTAGTTTCTAAGTTTGGATAGAGTTCAAAGTCAGCTTTTTCTATAAATTTTATAAAGAATGTAATTTTCTTTTAATTCATACAGTTGTTCCCAAATTTATGTTTAGTGACTTATATATTTCTGTGTGAACATTTACAGTATATGATGACCTTATGAAGTTAAATTTAAGGTGAAGGTAATTGTATGATATAGTATTATAGTAATTATATTTGCAGGAAATAAAAGTTTTAATTTTGATGGATGGATGCCTTTGATCTGGTGTCAAGAAGATCATCCGTGGATTGGCGAAACTTCAAATTGTTATGGCGGGAATGGCTTACAAAGGCAAATTTGAAATCCCAGTCGGGCGCAACCAGGCTAATCCTCTTCAGTACTGGCATATGGGAAATATGGAGATTCCGGTGAGCAGCCATTTATGGAGTTTCTGCCAGCGGGCCCCAGGAATTCTCGTTCAAAGCCCACTGCATTTTTCTAGCAAAGACCCGGATAGATACCCATGCTCCCAAGCTTTAGTTCTCAGAGCTGGATTGCAGGACCTCGCATACAAACACCCCTCGCCTGAATCAACATTGGTTGCCGAATGGTTCAGAATTTATTGCGAACATAGCCTTTGTCTCCTCCACAACTTCCTGACTCGAACAATGCCTAGCTAGTAGTAGAGCTGCTACATTTGCTGATCTTCAAATAAGGCAGGCTTCAATGCCTACGAGGGCCACTGCCCATTTCTGAGTTGAGAAAGAACCCACATCCCTATGCCACTGAACTTTTGGCAAGCTAATATATCCTTCGGACTACAAAATCTTTTACCTTGGAACCAATTGACTGTAGATCTGTTAGGAAGGACGATGAGCTGATGTTGAATGATTCTCCGAAGATGAACTGGCCAGGGATTTGTCTCTCTTTCCCCTACAGACCTAGATCTGAAGGGAGCTCCCCCTCCGAAGTGTAGTCTTAGCCTCTCATAGGGGCAGTCCGTGCCTTAGGGACTCGGCCCTACTCGTTGTTCCGTGCGATGTGCGGATGGTCCTTTGGACTCTCTTTTATTTTTGGCCTTCTGGCTTAATTAATGAAATTTACTCCTTTAAAAAAAAGAAAATTATGGCTCTTTGACATACTTTGTATTGCACAGTCTATATAAGAGTTTTATATGATTGTAGAACTGTAATGAGCAGCTAGTTGGCGTGGACAATGATAATGATTAAATTTATTTGGACATTAAACTTTGAATAATTTTTTAAATTATTTGGTATGTTTTATTTGAACTGTTATTGCTAGTAGGTAAGGTATGTTAAATTTATATATTATTAATTACTCATAAGAAATAGGACAACCAAAATTTATAAAATAGAAGTATATCTTAAATAATTACCATACATTTTGTTATACTGTTTTGATATTTTTGTGTAGTTATTTGATAAACTTTGTTCATCATATTTTTTTGAATAAATTAAGAGGTAAATATGTAGGGCGGCTTTATACTTATCAGTTTTATTCTTTTGTTAATTTAATAATAATATCTTTCAAATTCATAACAAAAATCAGAGGAAAAAAATGAAGAATTCATCAACATTATCAGTTGCAACATCCTTGTCAATAATTGATCCAAATAAAAACTGTTGTCAGATAAAATACAAATCAATATCCAGTGGAAACAAATTGATTTGAAACTGTTTCAAACTAAAGTAATTCATTGCAGAACTAATCCTCAAAACACCAAGTTAAATATAATAGAAATACTTACCAAGTTAAATAAATATCTAATTAAATATATCTAAATATTTAGTTTAGAAATAATTAATTTAATATTCAGATAATAACAATTTAATTTTAAGTTCTTTTCTATTGGACACAATAAAAATGATAACATATAAATAACTGAAAAATGCTAGCAAAAATATTATTTTAGTCTATAAAATTAACTAAAAATTAATATGTAATTTTTGATGTGTGGCAAGTAAGATATAAAAACAAAAATATTTTTCAAGTTTATTTAATGTAAAGATACATGCATCTTATTTTTCATTTAAACATATTATTAACAATTTAGAGAAACTATATAAACCAACATGTCACGTATTATAATTTTAAGAATAAATAATGATAATATAACTATATATTATTTAGAAAAAATAGTCAATCAATTTCTTTTACATATAGTGTAGGTCATGATTTCCGGGTTTTCTTGTTGCAATGATGAAAATATTATTAGTCTATCTTATAATTAAAAATTAGAAAACTAGATAAAACAATTATATTGTTT
>NQLW01000033.1:380341-402286 GCA_002312845.1 Kalanchoe fedtschenkoi | reverse complement strand
TTACCAATAAACTGCGTTCATGTGCTGTCGGCTGGTACATGGTCATATGAAAATGTGTGGGCTGGATGATCCGCCGTGTGATTCTGTCATACCATGTACTGTAGGAAGCGTGAGTAGCTGGATCGAACACAACTGAACCAGTGACAATATGATCATGTCTACGCTCCCATATATGTATCCATCGCTGATGCTCCAATGCCCAGTCCAACTTTCCTTGCGCCGATCGATCTTATGCAATTCGGAGTGACCATCCCGTGTGGGATCCGGTATAACAGGCTCCCACCCGAACTGACGCATCACTCGAGACGGGTAATGCCACTCGACAACGTAGAAGCATATCAGGGGGACCTCGGCGCTCCATATGCTGTGGTCCCTCAGACAAATGGAGCTGATCCCCTGAAGACGCTCTGCGTCGTATGGGACCCATGTCAGATCGGCGGCACTTTGTCGGTCAAGCTGATCTCGGTAGTACAACAGCACCTGGTGAGGGCTCTGTGCGTAAGTACGCGTCCCGGCCCATCGCCTATTCAATATGAGACAAATATTTATATTAAAAATACTAATGTTGTTTCACAAAAGTGTCGAACAAAGGTTGCGCAATCTTACCCATAACTAATGGCGGGTAGCATCAATGGCTGGCCCTCTGCACCCTCAGGCCAGGCATGATCTGGAAGTCCAAAGCCTTCTGCCTACCCCTCCATGCCTTCAAGTAGGAAACCTCGAAGCCAAATTTTTTTTGCATCATGTTTTTAACAAGCAAGGGAGAAATCCTAACACGTTCTTGAATTAAATCTTTGATCTCCCAACCAATGAAATCCTTGTTTAGATGAACATTGTCGTCAGGAATTATATCCACTTCACAGGTGTGTGGCCCAGAGTAAACACTACAGACAAACATAATTGATTTTTGTTTCTTCACAGCTCTGAAATGCCATTTACAGTTAATTCCATCCTCACCATCAAGCCTGCACTTCAAGTTCACCATACAAGGTTCGGATTTGTGAACCATGTACTCAACCCGATTCTGAATTGAGTAGACTCTTGCGGCATGTATCGCCGCTTCTTTTGAGACGAAGCGTTGGCCCTTGTATAGTTCACCCTTCGAATGTGACCTATCAAAACCTTCATACTCATCGGGATCGGCCAACCAATCAGGCTAATTTTCAAAGCAACCGTAGTCATAAAACAATGGCAGCCCTTCACTTAAAACAAGATCCCTATCATCACCGTTGTTTCCCCATTCATAATCCATTGTTCGTGAACCCTCTCCTATTTCCACATTTATTGAATGTCCCGGAAAATCCTCATCGTCATCATCATCACCCATGTCATCAAATACATCAACGCCATCGTCTGAAAATAATTCTCTAGCAAGGTTTTCAGCGTCTTCATTCTCTTCTTCTAATCTTTCCAACTGATCCACATTATACTCATCAACAACTTCAGTGTCCAAAGTTTCTAACGTTGACATTACTGCACCGTCGAACTCACTCCTTGAGCGCGACATTGCTAATCAAATTGACAATCACACAAGATGCTTTAGAAGCACAATTGTTTTTTCAAAAACTACCTTTGTAAACCTACATGTAACTATTTCACATGAATCTAGGATATTATTGGCCTCAATCAAAATCCATAACCTAACCTAACACCCTAAATCCATGTCCGACCTAACAAACCCTAAAATGAAGTATAATACCCTAAATATCAAAAATTAGACAGACAAAAGGGATTACCAACTGTCGGGGGAGATGGGCGACCGTCCGAAGGTTGCTGGATGGCCGGAGAACTGGCGGCGGCAGCGAGAAGCAGGGGCGGCAGGGGGAGGCGGAGGCGGCTGACCGAGGGTTTGATTGAGTGAGAGAGAGAGTTTCCGTCTGAAAACTCTCGGCTCGCCCCTGTGTTTTTAGTCCCAGGAACTTCGTGGTTTGCAACCGCGAATTTCGTTAGAACTTCGCTGTTTGAAAGAGTGAAGTTTACATCCATAAACTTCGCTGTTTCAAACAGCGAAGTTCTGCCAGAAATTCGTGCTTTCGAGCAACGAAGTTTGTGCACGCAATTTTCGCTGTCTCAGACAGCGAAGATGCTTTATATATTCGTCATCCCAAACCACGAAGTAGCCACGTATGGCCACGTAGGCTGCTGACCCAGCACGAAGTGCCTACCTGTCATCTTCATGGTCCCAAAGTACGAAGATCTCTAACATCTTCGTGGTTTACAACCACGAAAATCAAAAAGTAGGGTAGTATGGATAATAAACCAAGAGGGAGGTAAATTTGATAGCAAACGAAGCGAAATAGGCAAATTTGAAATTTTTTCTCGCCTCATCCAACTGGAGAGCTCGTAGCCTTATCGTCCCGTCCCCTCATCAAGCCTCAAGAGCTCGCTGCCTCATCCGATTGAGGAAGAACAGTTTGTCAATTGTCGCCTCGTTCATGATAATTTACTTTGGGGTTTTTATTTAGTTTGGTTAACACAATGGTGTTGTCGCTGGCCATTTAATGGTGAGGGCTGAGGTATGTTACTGGCCATCGAGATAATGCCATTGATTTGGTTTGTGCTGTTTGCTCAAAGTTTAAGCAGTTTTATTGCTCAATATCTCTTATACTGTATTTAGATGTCGCTCTTTTCGGAAGTTTAAGCAGCTCCATATCCTTGAGTTTTGTGTTGTTTATGAAGTATAAGCATGTTGCACTTGTAATGGATGAGATGATGATTATGATGAATTGAATTGCGGTTTGATTAGTTTGCAGTTTGTGGGTACTAGACAGTTTTTATATAGTTTGATTTATGGTTCAGAATTCAGATTGTTGACTTTAACGTAAGGAGGTTGTAGCTGGCCATTTGATGGTGGGTGGAAACTTTTTAGATAGCTGATGACTTTATACCATTGATTTTATGCTGCTCTACTATGTTGAAAGTCTTATTTCAATTTTAATGAATTAATACCATACTATTAATTTTCATTTCAATTTCTTGGTTAAAAATTATGTCATATTAACTCATTACATATGTCAGACTTGGTGGATATGTTAGAATCAGTTAGGGGTAATACAACCACATACGAGGATGAAATTAGGAAGGATAATGATGAAGATAGGCAACAAATTATGCATAGGAAGAAAAAGAAGCTCGTATCAAATGTTTGAGATTCTTTTCAATAAGTTAAAGTTGATGGATCCATGAAGGTTGTGTGTATTTTTTGCAAGAAGGAGCTACATGGAGATTCAAAGAGTAATGGTACGAGCTAATTAAGATATCATGCTTGCACTTGCCAGAAGAATCCTTCAAACCTTCAAAAGGATACACAAAGAGCAATGCTAGACTTTCAATCTACGGATGCACAATCATTGGTGGAAGGAGAAAGGAAAGAAAGATGGGTCTTTTGCGGACTTAGAGGTTTGACCAAGAGGCTAATCGAATGGTTATCATTGACGAGCTTCCATTCAGATTTGTGGAGCGAGAAGGATTCAAGGGGTTTATGCAAGTAGCGTGCCCAACATTTTGTGTTCCTCCTCGAATCACTCTTGCGCGAGATTGTTATCAGTTAAAATGAAGAAGTTTTTAAAAGCATCAATTCAGTGTGTTTCTCGTACTACAGACACTTGGACCTCTAATCATATCAACTATCTTTGCTTGACGGTTCATTTCATTGATAATCAGTGGAGGTTGCATAAGAGACTTTTGAATTTCGTTCCAATTAGTAGTCACAAAAAGGGGAAGAAATTGGAAGAGTCGTGGAGAAGTGTTTTATTATTGGTTGGGAAATAGAAAATGTGTTCACCGTGACTGTTGACAATGCCAGTTCAAACAACACGGTTGTGGCATATCTGAAGGAAAAAATTTTGAGATGGAAGGGGTGCATTCTAGATGACAAGTATTTGCTAATGACGGAATCAATACAGTGAAAGATTCCATCTCACGTGTGAGAAAAGCAGTTAGGTACGTGAGACAATCTCCTTACTGACTTCAAAGGTTTAAGGAGTGTATTGCTAGTGAGAACATTGAGAGTAAAAGTTTGCTATGATTGGATGTTTGTACGAGATGGAACTCAGCATACATGATGTTAGATGCGGCGTAAAAGTTTAAAAATGCATTTGAACGATACCAACATGTAGATCCCTTTTGTTTCTGAGCTTAATTCATCTTATAGTGCCGAGATTGGTCAAGATGAAAATTTATAGATCAACCAAGATGATGTAGTTGGAGTTCCTAAGCACTTTGATTGCGAAAATGTGAGAAGATTAACACTTTTTTGAAGAACTTCTACAATCTCACTACTCAGATTTCGGGATCGAAGTACGTAACTTCTAACATATTTTTTACGGAGATTAATGAGGTTATTTGTAAGCTGAAAAATTGGTAGCGAAGGGCAGATTCTAGGTTGATGGAGATGGCTATTAAAATGAAGGCAAAGTATGACAAATATTGAGGAAACATCACAAAAATGAACATGATTATTTACATTGGTGTCGTACTTGATCCTCGATTCGAACTTAACTATGTATAATTCACTCTTTTAGAGGTTTATAGAGATGAGGATGTTAAAGATGGAATTGTGGATAAACAAGGGAGAAGCATGGGGGAAAAGTGAAAAAAGTTTTGTACGAGATGTTTTGGGCTTATGTTAAGTAATTCTTGTGTAAGTGAAGCAAGAAATCAATCCAATGTTTACATGCTCGATGAGAATGATGATGGTGAATCTAGCTTGGTATCACGGTTCATGAAGCATAGATCACAAGCCGAAAATAAAGACAACAAATCAAAATTGGATAAATGCCTTGATGAGAGCATTGGGAAAAGTAGCGGGTTTGATATCATTGGTTGGTGGAAGCTTAACTCACATAGATATTTCATACTTTCTCAAATGACTCGTGATGTGTTGGTTGTCCCCATTTCTATCGTTTCTTTCGAGTCTTCTTTTAGTACAAGTGGACGAATTATAGACGCATTTCGTAGTTATTTGACTCCACGAATAGTAGAATCTTTACTTTGTGCACAAAATTGGCTACGAGGATCACATCTCAATCTCATGCAATTTGAGTGAAAGAAGAACTCTCTAAAATTGAAAAACTTGACGAAGGTAATATTCATTTATATCTTATATAACTGATTTCTTATTCAATCTTTAAAATCGAGTATGAATTGATTACAGACTAAAAGTTGTATTCTCATTTTCAAATTTACAAAACTTTTCTCTTGATAGAGAACATATGGAGATTGCATAAACTCTTGATATAGAGAATATTTGGGTTGTAATTCTTGAGGTAAGCTTACTACATATCTTGTTCGAACATCTAGATAAATTTTATATTATTTTGATGAATTGTTTGAATTATCCTTGTGTTCTTCTCTTGAGGTAATCTTGCTTGAACTCTTGGAGTATGAATTATCCTTGTGATCTTCTCTTGAGGTGATTTTGTTTGAACTCTTGTAGTATGAATTGTTTGAATTATCTTTGTGATCTTCTCTTGAGGTGATTTTGCTTGAACACTTGTAGTATGAATTGTTTGAATTATGCTTGTGATCTTCTCTTGAGGTGATCTTTTGTGAACTATTGGAGTATGAATTGTTTGTATTATCCTTGTGATCTTCTCTTGTGGTGATTTTGCTTGAACTCATGGAGTATTAATTATTTGAATTATCTTTGTGATCTTCTTTTGAATTATAATTATGGGCTTATGGCAAGATAAAGTATTTATCAAACTGAACTCATATGTTAATATGTCTATTTTAATATGAAATGTTCTTCAATCTAGAGATTCTTGGTACAAGTTTTTAACTTTTTGCTACATCAAGTAGAGACATACAATTTGTAATAGCATTTTGAGATTTCCAGGAGCAGTGAGAGACTAACAGCCAATTTTTTATAACATCAAAATACTACTTGTCTAGTTTTTATTTCATTTTTATTGTAATCTTATTTCATAATTTAGATGTTTAAAAATTCAAACATCAGCAACAGATTTTGTTAGTTTCTTATTCGACAATTCGGCTAATATCTCGGTTAATTCGGTTAATCGGTTAATTTAACCAAATTAACCGAGTTTTGGGTTATTCAGTTATTCGGTTGAATTAACCGAATTTTTGGTTAACCAAAAATTCGATTCGGTTAATGGTTTCTCGGTCGGTTAATCAATTTGGTTAACCGAATTTCTTATTTGGTCAGTTAATAACCGAATTTACACCCCTAACAACAACATATTTGTGAAGACGACCTTGGAAAAGATACTAGGAGTTAAAGCATCTCCATTAAGGCATCTTTAACGAGGTTTATGGAGGAGGTTTATGTGAGAGTATGAAGTTTACCTGACATAAAATTTCAATGTAGCTGACCGTTTATCCACTTCTGAAATGATATTGTTTCACGCAGATGATGCGCTTTATAGAAAATATACGACGTTTTTAATCTGAAAGCGCCGTCTAAAATCCACACTTTATTCGGCGTTTTCAGGTTAAAAATAATGTATATCTTATCAGTGAATATTTTTTCCGATGTTTTAAAATTATAAACGTCGTATACGCATTTAAATTTTTAAAATGAATTCAATTGAGCTTCTACATCGTCTTCAGTTTATAAATGTCGTATATAGTAGATTTAAATATTGATATATTTTATAGTTACAATCAATGTTTTAAAAGCGCTAGACGGTGCTAGGCGGTGAGCACAACGCCTAGCGATTAATCGGCTAGGCGGGGATTAATCGGAACGATTAATCAGATAGTTAATCGGAGTTATATATATTAATAATAAATTTAATAATAATTCTAAACATATATGTTCAAAAAATATTATTTTAATAAAAAAATTAAGTCTTGAACAATTAATCGGCTAGGCTGCTAGGCGGAACGTTTCAACACCGCCTAACGATTAATCGGCAATTAATCGATCTGGAACGGGGATTTTTAGAACACTGGTTACAATGAGTTAATTAAAATTAAAAATGATTTTTTTATTTTTTAACTATTTTTCAACGTGCAAAAAATAATACAAATAAATAATCATAATATAATAAAATATTTAATAAATTGATAATTAATTTAATATGAAAAATATAAAAAAGTGTATGACATGTGGGGAGTCTCATGCGCAGAGTGTATGAAGGTTTATTGAATGCGAGTGAAATATTTATGAAAATGAGATAGGGATAGTGAGACGTGACATGTTTAGAGTTGTATGAAGATTTATTGAATGTGAACGAAAAATTTATGAAAATGAAATTTATGAAGATAGTAATATTACAAGACACAAATTACACGTGTCATAAAACAACCCTGTTTTTCAAATTTATGAATTGGAGATGTCTTAATTTGTCTTTGCTTCGTTTGAAGCGTTGGGCAGAACTTCTGTGTTGTGCATATCATCATGAGAGAACTGTGTCCACCACGGGGCAGTAGACACACCAATAGAGAGTCGCCATGTGACGCGTTGAAAAATAAAAATTACACGTGGCGATTTACTATTAGTTAGAATTTTTTTTTAACTTTTCAACACGACATGTGACATTTCCTACTGATCGGACGCACCACCTAAGAATCACTCATCATCAAGAATACCACTACACATTTTGTGTCCAGACATAATCGGACGCGTGGATCTTCTCTGCATTCAGCCTCTTAAATGTATGATTGTTGGGGTGATCTCTATTAAATGGTGGTCTTTTAGGTCTCATTCAATTTAACTCTTGTTCTGCTGGAGGAATCCAACGAGGAAAAAAAGTGAAATTCGTCCGTCTCCAAATTTCCCACAATATCTTTACGTGAATCCTTAATCCAAACAATGTCACATTTCAGTTTCTGAAAGAGGAGAGACCTTGAAATCCAACCTTGCAAGCAATGTAAGCTGCTTCAGACTTCTTCAGTTTGAAAATCTTGATCTTTTAGTCAACAGATACTTCCATCATTATCACATGGGCTGGCTCGACGGCGGCATGAGAGATTGATATTTTGGATTTGTTCGCCATTATTCAGCTTCGATGTGGTTGAAAAGATTGAAACTTTGGCTCCTCCTTATCTACGCGGAGAAGAAACAAAAGGAGTTCATGGAGCAGGTAAGATTATATTTTTCTTAGTGCCTCTGCCTCTAGCATTTGAGATTGTTTGTAGTGAAGAATTGCTTCAGCAACTGATCTTTCTGGTAATGAGAATTGGTAGTCTTTTACTTCTAAACATATTGTTACCATCATAATGCTCACTTAAATGAAAATAAGACCGGGAAGAAGAAGATGATAATGATGCTGAAGTGCAGATAGGTGGTACACAGGAGTGCTTGGTTTTTGAAATCCAATCAACTGCCCCAAAAGACTACGATCTCATGCTGTCACTAATCCTATACTTGCAGTTGCTCGTCTCCTTTTTTGTTTACATCCGCCACTTTCTTTCTCAACTGTAAATGGGTTCTTATGTGAATGTCCACATTATCGCATGAAAATGTGGCTTAATATTTGGAGACTATGATGAATGAGATTTCTGGATCCAGAATCAACGTAGCTGTCGTAGTTTGTCAACTTCAAGTCACTACTATGCCTGGAAGACGAAAATGGTGTAACATGGCAGAATGTGATGGTGTTATGAAAATTTTCTCTGTCGTCTGCCCGTTGATTCATACTATAAAAATCAAACATTGGTTGATGGTTCCAAATGTGGTATGTTGCTTCTAATGTGGATCTAAAACAGAGAACTGCAGTGGAAGACGCGTTGGCCTTGTGTATGTATATCCAGTTATCAGTAAAGAGCCATCTGCAGCTTCTACAAAACAACAGGAAACAAGGCCTCGGAGATGCCGTAGAATAAGAAAATTCGGCCAAGGAGGAGAAGGAGATATTCAAGTGTTTTAAAGTTCTTTAGAGATGTGAAGAAGAGGTCCGCGCCGCAACTTTTGTGGAGTGTGTCGAGGTATATTTGGAGCGCCGAGTTTCTTGCGCAGGAGATATAAGTGTTGGGGATAGCGTATACAAATGTAGGAAAAGTTTTTCAAATTACACGACATAAGCCCGGATCCGGAATACCCAGTGATTACTATAATTCGTTTCAATCCGAATTACCAGACACAAGTATGGATCCGGATTGAAACACCCAATAGAAAGAGATTAGGGTTACCTCATGACGTACGCTTCAAATGCCGCGTCGACCGCGCCTTTTGGAGTACTAGATCCAATTGAAGAATTGACGTCATGTTACATCTAATAAATTGAAGCCATGGGCGGATTCGCCAAGAAAATGCTAACACCATCAAAAGATGCTAATGAGATTACATTTAGCAATATGCACGAGTACATTTTGTTGTGTCTTAATTGACGGAGACCTCAGATAATGATGTTAATCTACACTATCTCTCATTTTCTGAGATATGGACAAAATACATGCTTATAGGTGGGATTTAATGTTTTATAGACAATTGAGTTCATTTTATATTGGGAAGCACAAGTAGAACGGTCGTGAGGTCTTGCTTCTTCATTCATGCACGATTTCGGGAAAAAATGGCTATAAGGCGATCATTACATATGAGCGACTTAATCCTGCACAAGAAGCCGCGAGTATCCGATGATGTGGCCATCATTTATATTTTGGCATGTCTTTTTTCTAATTTATTAGTAAGAATCAAAAGTATGGTATATGAGATTACAAGAGGGCTCATTTAAAGTTATAAGAGAGGCTATACTTAAATGGTGGATACAAGGGTACTCATATAGAGCTACTAAAGGAAAGACAAATAGATAGCTACTATGAGGGGGCTCATGTAATGTTAGATGCTTCTAGAGGGATTCGAACCATCTCATCCAACACCCGTTCGACACATTTGGATATATCATTTTAAGTTGCTTATTAATTGACTTTCACGATGTTTATTACTTATAATTTATTGTTACAAATGCAGGGGGTGGGCCGGTGCACACACTTACACCCAAATTCGATAGCATGTCACGTTATACCATCATGACCTATAAGAAAATTGGTGTCTAGGTAATGTGTAAAGAAGGGATACTTGTTTGGAGATCTGAGGTGCCCCTCATCTACTTCAAAGTGACCTTACAAAAAGAGACGTGGCAGTATTTTTAATCCTCATCAAGGAGATTTCTCATTAAGGGTTGTTATAGTTAAGCAAATAACTTATAAGTATTGGGCCAGATCACAGGGAATTGTTGGTCCAAGTATTAAAATATTAATATTTATCTATTTAGTTTCTACCAAAAATAAAGTGATTGTTTATATATAAGATAAAGTGAATCCTAGGATACCATTTTATCAACTATAACATATACAAACATAAAAATCAACAACAGCTCATTATCATAGTTTAAGCTAGAAGGAAGTGTTAAACTATAAAGGTACATCATTTCACATATGATCTTAAAGCGTAGCACTAACACTAAAGTACACTTAGCAAAAACTTCAGTCAACATTATGTCACTTCAGATTGATATAGGTGATAAAGTATAAATGTTGTCAAATGTATATATGTAAGGAATTTAAAAAAATATGAATCAAATTGAATTCCAGAAGGGAATACATGTCTCTAATATACATATCACACCCATACATATAATACAACACATTATTCATAAGATGAATTCTTACATTCTAACTCATTTACAACAAATAAAATAGAGAATATTGCTATATCCCATGAACTAATCAGGGATCTGAAAAAGAAGGTGAGGGGAAATAATGTGGTGTTGAAACTTGATTTATCCAAAGCTTGTGATAGGGTTAAATGGCCTTCCTCCATGAAGCAATAAGAGCCTTTAGTTTTGATGAAAAATGGATTGATATAATTTATAGTCTGCATAACAACTGCTAGTATTCCATCAAAGTTGAAGGTGAAAACTTTGGTTTTATTAAAGCAGGTAGTGGTCTGAGACAAGGTGATCCCTTATCTCCTGCCCTTTTTACTCTGATGATGAATGTGTTTAGCAGAAACCTGGAGCAAAAAATTGGTCAGTTGAAGATTAAGGAGTACTCTTGTATCAGAGGTGTTAAACCAGTTTCTCATCTGCTCTTTGCGGATGATGTGTTGATATTCACTAATGGATTTACAAAGCCAGTTAGGAACCTTAAGCTTTTATTGGATGATTTTTGCCATGCCTCAGGTCAGATCATCAATGAGGATAAAAGCAAGTTCTTCATGTCCGACCAGGCAGGTCTACCTCAGGTGAGGAGGATCTATAATATTCTTTGCTGTCAAAAGGGGGAGTTTCCTTCTATATATCTTGGAGTTCTCCTATATTATGGTAGAACAAAATCTACTCATTTTGATTACATTCTAGACAGAGTTCAGAAGAGAATCTCAGGGTGGAAGACTAGATTATTATCATGGGGAGGGAAACTGACCATTATTACATCCATTCTTAACTCTATTCCCTTATATGCAATGTCTGTTCTTCCGGTTCCTAAAAAATCTATTATGAAAATTTAGAGATGTATTGCTGATTTTCTTTGCTATAGTGGTGATCAGAAGAGGTTTCACTGGATTTCTTGGAGGAAAATTGCAAATCCGATTAGGGAGAGGGAGGCTTAAACTTGAAGTTATTGGCTGATTCTAGTTACTTTTGGAAGAGCAACCTGGCATGGAGCTTCCTTCAGAACAAGTTTATTTGGTCCAGGTTTATGAATCAAAAGTATAAGTTGCAAAGTTTTTCTATTTCAGATTCCAAGCTGTGGAAGGAATTGAATGTTATTATTCAAGATCTTAATACAAACTGTTTTGGAAAATTGGAAGAGGTGATATTAGTTTTTAGAATAAAAAATGATGGTCTATGGACATTAATATTAAGAACTAAAGCAATCTTCCTGACGATACAATTGGTACAATTTGGAGTGATGCAACAAAGAAGGAAACTATATTTCTTCTTTGCCTGTAGAACTACAACAATTTGTCAACAACATTCAGATTAGAGACAGGGAAGACAACATTATTTGGACTTAAATCAGTTGATGGTTCTTTCAGTTCGAGAAATTTCAGACTGGATCAAGCTAGCAGTTCCCATAATGATCAGGAGTGGAGAAAATTTTTTTGGCCACTCTGGATCCCTTCTTAGTGCAGCTGCTTCTTGTGGATGTGCCTGAACAATGCAGTTCCTGCTGACGAAGTCTTACAGAAGGCTAAAATTCCCTTCGTCTCTAAATGCAAATGCTGTCTGGACAATCAACAAGAGACTTTGGATCACCTGTTTATTTTTAGTGAAGCTAGTAAGATAGTTTGGAATTATCTCAATGGAATTTTCGATATGGAGCTGCAATACTCCTCTTTCAGACAAGCTACCGGTGTATGGATAAAAAATAATTCCACTAGCTCCCAATATGGATGCCTCAAAATTCTTGCATTTATCTTCACTACATGGGAGATATGGAAATGGAGGAAAAAGATAACCTTTGATAGTCCAGTAGAGTCAAGTTCCATTCTGCCTAACATCATCTTCCTTCTGCAGCAACACAATTATCTTATCTCTCCAAGCAGAGAGGCATCTTGGCGTGAGGTTTTGGTTCGTCAGTGTCTGCATGTTCCTGTCCTCAAACCAAGTCAGAGGAAAGGGATATGGGTGAAGTGGTCCCCAAATCCACAAGGATTAACTCTGAATTTCCATGGGACGAGCTTAGGTACTACTGCTTCAGGTGGTTATGTTTTAAGGAACAATGGAGGGAATCTTAGACAGGGTAGCAACTTCAAATTGCGCAATAGTAGTGATAATTTTGAATCCCAATTGGATACCTTAATGATTGCTTTAAAAGATATCTCAGATAGCAATTCAAGAATTTCAGAGATTCAAAGTGACTCCGCCTGGCTTGTCGACAGTCTAAAAGGGAGCAGAAATCCTCCTTGGCGATGTCTGGAGAAAACAGAGCAGATCAGACATAGTTGTGGGAATATAATTCTCAGGTGGATTGAGAAGGAGAAGAATCAGATAGCAACATTGCAAGTGTTGGTTACGACATAAGTAATTGTATTTCAGAACGATGAGATTAACTACCACCATTCAGTTAGGAGGTCTCTCAGCGAAGATAGAAGGGGATTGCCTCGGTGGAGCTGGACTGCCTCATCATAAGGTAGTGTTTCGATAGCTGCACCTCTCCAGTGTTTTCAAGCAGGTTTGATCGCCCTCTAGGTGTCAGTTTTATCCCTTTGGCATTCCTTTTGTTTTTAGGAGCGATTGCTACTGTTTAAGTTTTTTTAGGCTGGTAGCCATTATCTTGTAATATTTCATTGTATCTCTCGGTTTTAGCCTAGTGAGTTGTTGATCTTGTAATGCCGCGAGTCAGACTTTTTGACTCTTCTCAACAAAATTCCAGGGGATTGTCCCTATTTATTTTTTAAAAAAATAAATAAAACATATGACATGCAATACGTAAATCATAAGGAACATGAAACTAATATGATGAATAAATCTTGTATCAAATCATGTTGTTCATACATAATCTGACTAGGATCCAATGGATCCTAGACCTGTAGTTGACTACTTACTCATCGCAATAGTAGAAGCCATTCTAAGTAGTAACTAGCTACAAATAAAATATAAATTAAGCTAAGTGATAACGATGTTGTTGAGCTATGTTATGTAAATAAATTTATAAGTAGCCGGCTTACTAGCAAGCAGTAAGTGAAGGATCGATCCAAAGTGACTAACTTCTTGACATGTCAGTAAGCTGACAATTCAAAGAAAAGACTCAAAATTGGGCAGTTTTCAGATTATAAAGAAGTAATGAATTTACTCAACCGGCACACGAAGTAGAAATATCAGTAGGATAAATATGTAGTTCAGCTGACTTGACTTCTGAGGTTATTGATCTTTGACGCTAATGATAGAACTCTATTTGTGAATTGAACTCAGTAAACGCATAGTCACTTTATCGTCCATAATCATGTGACTAGCCATACACAATTGGTACTACTCTACATACATCATACCTTTTAGCTAATGATATGAATCCTATATGTCTAACATGCTTTAATTAGGTTGTTAGCCTAGCAACAGACATAAGTAGTTGAGCTATTGTGGTAGGAAATTCAGTCTAAGTCATATAGCTCACACAAACCTAGATTATGTTTATCTTATTTGCTACTTATTTAGTTAGCATACACCCAAAGTTTAACAACTAAATCAACGGTAAAAACTCATACAAAACGTAATTCATTCATTGAAGTTGTCATGTAACAAAGTAATAATTCATATTAAGTGCATTAAACATAGAATCATAAAAAAATTATATAGCTCAAATATCTAACAATAATGATTCACAAGTCACATCACCTGAATTACATAAGGGAAGTAGCCATTAATAGCCATAGACTATGTACTACTCTAGGACGAGCTCCCTTGCTATATTTCACCACTCCTCTGAAGATTGTTGTACCATCAAAGATTGACACGCTTAGACTGGGTTAATGCATCACATGCTCTCTCTCTAAAGCTGTCTTGAAACTCTCTTTATATAGATGTGAAATAGCTTCGCTGTGAATATCTGCAGGGAATTGACATTAAATTTAAACTTTTTAGCTTGTGTAGAATAAAATTTAATTTGGAAGTTGAATTAGGAAGCAGATATGTCCATCGAGTTTGTCGGCTCTTTTGACATAATTCTCCGGAGATTCAAGTTTTAACTTCATATAAAAATGTTGTACACAATCTTTTGAGCTTTTTGTATCCACTTTAATCAGTACGATACTTGGCATGAAAGTTACCCCCTTTAAAAGTTGGAAGGATTATGCTACTCGAATTTAGAAACACAGCTTTGTTGTGCGTACATCTCATTAAAGTAACACATGTGTGGCTATCGCACACGGTGTTTGCTCATGTCAGCTTATTTATCCTTTCTCCATGGACACATATCAGTTGTTCACCACGTCACCATGTGCACGGCAATTATCCTCTATGCACGGTTCTTACACTCGAATGATTACTGTCTTTTGTCCGATTCTCTCTCATTGTCTAAATTTTGCTTTAAAACTATCATTTTAGCACGTTTTTTCACATTAAGACCTAAAATTGGCTTGAGTATAAAAACAAGCTACAATCATTAAATAATACTCAACAATGGTCTAGAATTAGATGAGTCAAATATAAAAAAGGCCTAATAATTTGGTCCCATCACTAAGCTAGAGAAAAGAGAGTGGTGTGTGTGTGAAGAGAGAAGTGAAACTCTCTTGAGTTATGTACTTCACTAATGAGGGAGAAGTCCCTCATATAGTGCTGGAGATGGAGGTGGTGAAGGAATGCCATTATTAGAGGTGCCTCTTCAATTCAAATTAATCCATTATGACTGACACACCACCATAATAGCTCCAGTATATCCAGACCAAAAGCTATACTCAGTCGAGTATGCTTAGGATATTTTGTGTATTCGGTCGAGTTTGACCTTACTCAATTGAATGAATATTTTATATTTTCCATAATCAGTCAAGTATGACCCAATAAATATCTTTACTTGTTTGAGTATATTCCCTTGAAATTTTATACTCAGCCGATTAGCATTCCACATATATGATCCTTTTTTGAAGCGTTTTTCTTTTTTTGATTCATTTTCCCTTAAAACACTCCTTTTCATCATTTTATCCTCAAAAAGGGAAAATTTCATAAATGACGATAAATAATGCAAGATGCAACTCAAATTAATAAGAAATGGAGCCTTAAAATAGACATATTTACCCTATAAAAAATACACACACAGATGTTGTTTACCCTTATTAAATAAAATTTAGCATACGTCATGAATGTAAGGAGTAGGGAATTTTAGTTTATTTCACTGAAGTGTTTATTTTATTCTCTTGCACTTTATTGCACTCCTATAAAAAGATTTTTAAATGTTAACTCACTTATGTAGGATTTGTGGTTGCATTTAGCTCATTCATTGTGTCTTTAAATCCCCAAATCTCTTTAATAGATGAGTATAGTCTTGTGAGGGTTTTCTTAGTCTTAATTACTAACAAAACTCATTTTTGACTCTTACATGAATGATTTAAATTAAACTAACCAAGCTCCAAAGATAACCTACACAAGAAAGTGAGATTTCCAAGGAAAGAAGGATTGCCATGAACTATATAAAGATTAAAAATTATCTTTCTAACTTCATTAAGATTTAAAGCAAAACTTACTAAGTTTTTTTAGAAATGTTTGATCCCCTTAAATATTATTAGATAAGAACCAAAAGTCTGGTTCATGGCAATACAAAAAAAGGCTCATTTGGCCTAAAATTATTCCAGTTATGAATTAATGACTCCTATAAAATAAAGAATGCATACTATATAATTTAATTGCAGATTTCATGTCCTTAGAAAAGTCTAAAAAACAAAAGAATACAAAATTACCAGGATGATGACCTTAGAAAGCGAGTCTGTCTGCCACCAAATTCATATCTATGAAAATATTCTTCACTCTAACTCCATAAAATACTCTCTTTAGCTTTATTGAAGTATGTAAAATACTTTCATTGACTAGAAATTTTACATATCAAAGCGTCTGCTAGCACCTGAGAATCCATCTGAATTTCCTCCACAATAATTTCTTTATTACATGCGTGAATAATACTATCTAAAGCCGCCTTAATTCTGCATTGGTGTTTGATGTATTAGCATAGGATGTTGTGAGTAACAAAACAGGATCTCTGGAAGAACCACGCATAATGACACTGCCCACTCACCGAACTGAAGATATTGCTTCATCAATATTGAGAGTGATCCCTCCTGGCTCCCTATCTTTTAAAGACACCCTCTGAAGTTTCACCACACAATACCTCATTCACAGCACTTGTATATCCATGTGTTTTGTACTGTCAAATATGTGCTTTAATTTGTGCTTTTTGATTTGTGCTTTGTGTTTTCTACTATCAAGTTTTGTGTTTTATGTTTCAAACTTCATAGAAACTCATAAAAGGCATGTCAAAAAATGGTTTTGGGGAGAAAGGAATGAGTTTGATTGAGACAGAAATGAGTTTTGATGGAGAGAGACATGTGTTTTAATGGGTTTGAGTGAGAAGAGTTAGATGGAGAGAGACGTGTGTTTTGTGTTTTCCAAATTAACGTGATGTGTTTTGTGTTTTTTTTTTAATTTTCACAAACCAAACTATGATTGTCAGAAAACACAACACAAAACCTAAAATACTAAACATAAGCAGGAAATAGAAAGTGGATAGCTCATATGGGATTTTGACATGTAGCTGGATCCATTAAAAAGATGACATTGAGATTTTTTCAACCACTATTTATGGACCCTCACCAAAGTTCAGAATTGAGAGTTATGATAGTTTGAAATTTGACACAGTTTGCAAAATCCATGGTGTGATGTCCTCATCAACCTCTCGTCGTGGTGGTGGATGAAATCTGTCCTGGCAGTTGTGACGTATTCGATGATGGTAACGAACGTTTCTATTATCTCCATCCTCAGTATCTATAGAATATTCATCATTAGCATTACCGATTCGCAAATTTGTGTCTGTACGCTCTAGAGTAGCGTGACTCATCTCCTCAAGTCGGCTCATGATTGTGACAAGAGAGGTGTTGATATCTCCCACTGAGGTTTTCAAGGCAGCAAGAGTGCTGATCGTGTCAACTTGAGCGGTTTCCCACTGCCTAGTCGTTCGTTAGTCACTCGCACATCATCATCGAGACCTTCAGTGCGCAAATTTAATTAGTGCTCAAAGTGTTGGATTATGGATCTAGAACGAGGAGAATGTGGGACTGGTGCATCCTCTAAAGATCCTGTCATTGTTAGTTTAAAACAAACAAACAAAAAGAATATGCCCCTATGTGCTGCTCGAATTGGGTTCTCTCAAGAAAAAAAATAGTTCACTCAATAAAGTGGCTTCTGAAATATATGTCTCTCAAGAATGTGGTTCTCTCAAGTCTCTCACTCTCAACTTCTTCAAACAAGTTCTTACAACTTCTTACCAAACTTTGTAGGTGGTGATGGCTGCTAATAAATCAAAGAAACTTCTGAAAGTAGATGTATCGATGCCACTCACAAATAATTTTAAGTTGTAGATGAATATGTAGTGGGGCTATAGAGATAGGCTGAAAAGAATGAGACACAAGCCGGAACCACGTTGGCCAAAGTCAAATTGAATAACGCTTAACGACGGGTCTGTGTTGGCCTAAAGCTACTAGAGTCTGCTAGAGAGGCGAACCTATACACAAACGTAGTCACGGAGTAGAGACAGCCTATCACAAATGATTAATGAAGCTAAAACTTCTACAATTTCTTTTCTTTTCTTTCTTTTGTTTTGGCACCGAGTTTTTTTCAAAGATTTTTTTTTCACTGACTTGGTTTCTTTTTTTTAGCAAACTTTTTTTCACTGACACTTTTTTTATAGAAGTACAGAAAATAACTTTGTTACAATGAACTAACAATAGGCAGTTAACTACAAAAATTCAAGATTCGTAACTGTAAACAAAACACAAAATTCTAGCGTGCTAAGAACTCGAAACTCTAAACGACCAGAAACCTAGACTAGCAACTAGACACAATGGTGCAGTAGAATATTCAACAAGCCAAGACCAAGAAGAAAAAAAATGCTCAAAGTGTGTGTAGGCTTAGGGTTTAGGAAGAAGAGGAATTTAGAAACTGAAATCTTGAATTCAAGAACGAAAACAAATTGGGTTTTTTTTGGGTAGTGAGTAAGGGGGAATACGAAAAAAATTTAGAAATCTCTCACCAAGAAATTTGGCTCTGATTACTAATTGTTAGAAGTTTGTGTGGTCCCGATCTTTCGATGAGATAGGGTTTCGATTTGGGTGGAGGAGATGTTAACGTTCCGACTACAACTGTCAAGGATGTTGCGTCTTAGCAATCGTTACACCTACTCCAGAAGTGTTATTGATCTAGCGGAAGCACGATCAACCTGACCATGAAGCTCCTTATAACCTGCAAGCAATCAAAGAAAGAGTAAGAACAAGATGAATAAGCACTGAAATTGTAAATCTGAATAAAGAATAAATCTAAATAAAATAAGAGTTGAGATTTCTGAAGACAAGTAAACGTACGATTTAGCCGAAAAGCGCGAATACAGGAAAAGAAAGCAGCAAGTAACTTTAATCTAAACAAAATCCAACTGAAAAAGAGTCTACAACTATCTATTTATAAACTAGGGCTTCTCCTAAGCTAATTAGGATTTCTATCACTAATAAGATTTGGACTAGTATTAATAAGCTCAAACCCACACTCCAAATCCTATTATCAGTATAACTTAAGCCCAAAACCCAAATTTGTACTAAGAGCCCACAAAATTTATTTTGTAGATTCTAGATAGCTCAGATGGACTTTTGACACTTGACTAGATCCATTTGAAAGAAAACTTCAAGAACTTTCCAAATTTGACATGCAGTAAGCCAGCTCCGGGTTTGAATAATAAATCTTGGGATTTGAACTCGATTTATGCAGCGTACTCACTTTAGTATCTTCTTCCATGTTTTTAAGGACAACTAAATCATCACAATAATTTAGTAGCATCCAATCCTTAGAAAGATTTGTATGAATACTTAGGAATGAGTTCACCTGGTAGTTTAATTGATGAGCACGAACTCGAGTAATTGATTCGTGAACAGGAGTTACCGGACTTGTCGGATTTATATCCGACAGAGACAGCGACTCCTCATTAGATGACGCGATGTCCTCATAAAGAAATGAGATAGATGGTCAGTTAGGCAAGGGAAGGGAAGTCTTTCTCTTGAGTGCCAATCTACAATGCCATATTCAGTCAAAATCAAGTGATAAATTTTCTTTTGTACTCCTTATACTGGAATAATTTATCTACCCCAAAGCATGGTTTTTGTCTTGGCTTATTTGCAATGGCTGAATTAATAGAAAAGATAGATTAGAAAAATTTGGAATGTGTTACTCTTGAGATGCCAAAATGATAGTGTCCAATAGAACCAAATTCTTCGGATGGTTTTGATTGATTTTGCAGGATCTTCAATAGTCAATGGTGTAAACAAAGCCTCCTTAAATCTAGCCATGTATGCTATCTGGACAGAGAGAATTTACATAATTTTAAGAGGTGAAGAGAAGAATGTGGAGCAAGTCATTATCCAGCATCCGAGGAGCTAATTCTAGCCAAAATCAATAGAATAAAAATGACAAGGAAAAATATTGTTTGAGCTAAAATGACGAATCAAGCAAGATTTGGAGGGTAAAAGGACAAATGAAACTACATGGAAGAAATGGGAGCAAGTGGTGGAGACTTAAGGTTGATGATGCTAAGACCATCATATGCCCCAAATCCTCCCCTGCAAATGCTTGAGACCTGAAGAAGAAAATTGGCTTTGGCTCTGTTAGTTGTATGAGCTTGTCTTAGTCTCATTTCCATGGCCGTAACTCAAGCGTCGTGACACTTGTTCGCTCTCTTTTGAGTGCCTTTTGATGGAACTCAGATTCCGTAGTAGTAATAGTTTTAGAGTCTTGTACGGTTGAACACAATTCTTTCCTTTTTTTGGAATATACATAACCTTTCCAAAAAAAAAAGAAGAACTTTTTGGACAAATAATGTCATATGTAACATATAAAGTTGAAAGGAGGAACAATACGTATAAGAAATTGTGTAAATAATATGATAAAAATGAACCATTTCTTTTTATATATGGAAAACATCAAGTGGAAGACAACTTAACCAGTTCATTCTGCCTGTCGCAGGAAGAGCAATCCAAGGTTACTACCGCTTTATACGGAATCTGTTTTATGCTGTCTTTCCCTTTATCTAAACAAGTATTTATAGATATGCGATGTTGTATGGTACATAATACATATATAATATAATGTTATATAAGAAAGTAAAGATCCATGTTAGGGCAGTTTTTCTTAACAGGGGCGGATCCAGGATTTTATTTTCGGGGGGGGCAAAATTGCATAATCAAAATTTTAGTTAAAATTAAAAATTTCGTTGAAATTAAGCATGTAAATTTTGTTTTTATATATATAATTTTATTTATTTATTTTTTTGAATAGGAATAGGCCTTTTTGGTGAGATTCGGCTGCCCCCCAGGCTCCGCCACTGTTCTGAAGTGTTGTTGATGAACAAATGAGAGCTGTGTTATTCTAGCTAAATGGTTTTTTAGTGAGCATGTTAAAACCTTGATGACAACATGCAAAAAAGGAGAAGCAGGTTTACTCCAAAAACAAAAAATATCTTCAATCTTCTTGAATGATCTCTGCAACATATTCTACACTTGATATGACTTTACAGCTCTTCAATCTGTACAATGTATAATATATTTACTGTGGTGATGTTTGAGACAACATCTGGGAAAAAGAGCTGCTCACCAGGGTTTCTTCAGAAAATCCTGTTGGAGTTGATGCAACTGAACCGAAGCGGGAAGGAGCTCTCTTAGTGTTAGTAGTTTTGTTCCGTGGAGACAGATGTGCTTGCTCCAAGATCCTAAATCGGATCTCCGATGGATAATCCCTCATGCAGCCAATTCGAGGACCAGCTCCTGTAGTCCATTTACAGGACAATTGGTTACCCAACTGGTATGATCTCATGCCCTTGTGAGAGTTTATTCTCATTAGGATTTGCTCTTTCAGAACGGGGTCCTCCTCTTCCTCATGACTTTCATCAAACAGATTTGCCTTTGACACCATGAAATCTTCTTCTGTCAAGAAGGAATCTTCAGCTGTCTCATAACCATCATCTGTCGAAGACTCTGGAGAATACAGGGGGCGGCAAGTGATAAAACCATTTCCTTCCTCTGACTCTTCTTCATGTCTTAACAACTCCAACACATCTTGCCTTGCTGGTATTTCAAGTGCGGTTATCTTCGAACGTAATTTTCTAGACAGTTTCGACACAGGTGGTCTAGGAATCTCCGGTCTGTCACTATGTTCATCTTTGCTGTGACTCAACAGATATTCTGATCCAGTGCCTCCCCAGTTAATCAGGTTGAATTCTTGTTCTTCCACTTCATCAGGACTTTTCTGAACTCAACAGAGACAGAATCATATCAGCATCTACCTTACTATCACCAAC
>NQLW01000033.1:343536-379714 GCA_002312845.1 Kalanchoe fedtschenkoi | reverse complement strand
CCTGTCATTATCAGAAGCTACACTCTCATTTAGGAAATTGATTTTCTCAGTTATCTTACGAGTACCCTCCTAATAGCTACAAAGGACTTATAATATAAATGGACATAATTTTACCGGACCGAGATACTTGATGCACTGCTGCTGAAGTTTTCCTCTCGAACATCTGTCTAGATTGACTTCCTTTCCTTCTCCTATATCAAGCCTGGAAATTTTTGTAAAATGTATCAACTTATTTTGGGTCAGATTGGATCACATAGTAATTTATTTACTATCTTTGTATATCATACTCTCTTTGACATACCAGTAGAAGAAAGGTTGCTTGCTCTCACAATGGAGCCAGTTAGCATAATAGAATTGAAGATTGTGACCATATCGATGTCGAGGGTCAATCTGCATTTTGTCAATATTTAGAATGGATAATGGTGGTCTAGTACTACATAAGGTTACATTAAGGGTTGGTGTCCTCTCGAAGGGAGACTTACGGCCTCTAGCCAGTGTTGTAAGGCAAGTTTTCTTGCCTTCTCATCTTTTGATAAACCCTTCCCTACCTGCCAAATAACTAATTCCTAAATTAGTATGAAAAGAGTGGGTGAGGTATTTAAACCGTCTTGCTGAGTTCCTTAATAATACGGAACCTTGGCAGCTTTAGTTCTTGCTCTTGACCAACGTGAAATGGCATTCTCTGGTTTCTCAATGTCAAAAAAGGAAATGGAGCTCCTTTTCAGTTCAGCAAAATCTAAGAGTTTCCACCTACATTTTGGAGTGAAAGTCAGACGTTAAGTCAAGGCTTGTCAACCTCCAAATTTGTTGGGTGTCAGATAATTTCTTTCGTCCCACTCCCACACCCCATCAAGATTCTAATGAAAACTATTTTAGAAAGAAGAAGAAGACAGTAAGTAATATGTACCATTTTTGCTCCACTAAAACAGCACAATCTGCAAGCTGTCGCCTTGTTCTGAAACTTTTGTACACCTTCTGCAACTTAAGTGCAGCCAGATTCCTCTCAATGTCGCACGACTCCGAAGGCTCTAGCTCGTGAAACTCCTCAGTCAAGCTATCGGATTTCTGCAATTCTTCATCTTTGCTTTCGCATCCGAAGCTATTTGATCTGGGAATGTTGTGTTCGACCATTTTCTTGCACTGAAAGTGAAGAGATTGTACTAGCCTGTCATCATCTCCATTGTCCACACAGGAAGACTTGAAGGAAATATGAGCATCCAATTCCAAGCAAAGTGATCCCTCAATTATCATCTTTTTGGTACCAATTTCGTCCGGGGACTTAAAATCCCATCCATTGAAGCTGAATGATCTCAAAAGAACAGATGGGAGAGGGCTTTCTACATGCTCAGGGTCATTGTAGAAGATGGATACCCCCATATGGTATAATGGGGAAACAAAGGATTACCTTTGGTTCTTGGAGTAATTACCAAGACCCTAAGTATTTTTCCAAGACCGGAATCTCGAACCCTACAGAAATAAACAAGAAAATGCAGAAGACTGTTAGAATTTGTATCTGAGCTACTCAACCACAAGATCGACTTTCCAAATACATGGCACGCGAGATGTTCAAACTCCACAAGTAGAATCCAAAAATGAAATTATCTTGCATATGAATCCTCCATAGCATGAACAGTCTATTCACCATGCTGATCTTATATATTTGGATTGAATTTTGTGTGTGTGTGAGCACTTTCAGTATTTTTATATTTTCATATGCATTCGCTCTGAGTTCTTTGTACCCCACTTGACAGCAGGATAGATAGAATGCTCAAACAACAAAAATCAAACAGACAGGATATAGAACAAAATGGCTTGGTAGTGAAACCCAAAATCAAAGAAAGAAGCGGGCCAAAACACTTGCAATTGGATAAGAAAAGAGAGAGAATACATACAAATGTGAACAGAAAAAGAGAGTGATGTTTAAACAGGGGGAAGCATGAAAAGAAAAAGAGATGAAAGGGATGGGCATGGGAGAAATAGTTGTTAGAAATTGTGAGAGGGAGCGAATAGCAAGGCATGGCTTTGCGTTGGTATCGGGTGTGAGAGATGAGAAATAAATATTTGCAATCAAGACTTTAAAAATATTAAAATGTTTGCAATTTTAGAATATTTAATAAGATGCATAAGTTACTTCATCTAATGGTATTACACTCCTATCTAATTTCACCAACCAAATCATAATTATTAAAATCGGATTTGGTATTGGTCTGATTTAGAATTAATATCGGATTGCATTATGAACTAGATAAAATCGGACAAATCGATCAGTATATCGTAAAATTCTTGAATCAGACCAATCAAGTTGAACCGATTTGTTATAATAATAGCATAAGTAAAGTTTAGTTGCATATTATGCATACCCAAAAATATATTTTTACTAAAATATCGAAGTTGGGATTCGAACACAAACGCTCAAACCATTAGCTTACGCATCTGTCTTGTTCTTCTTTTGATAATCTGCAGACTAAATTTCTTATATGTTAATTATCACACCGGAAAAACAGAAATCAGAACCCTCATCGGTTCGGACTTCGGTCCGATTTTGATAACTATGTACCAAACACTCTAGTAATCAGATAAAATCCTCCCGATCCTGCTAAAGTCCCCTTCAATAGTTTCCTAGTGGTTCCCACCCTCTCTTCGCAACTCCTCACTCCCCCCGCCCACCATCTCTATCTATAACCTTCCCTTCTCAATCTCAGCTATTCCTTCTCCTTTTGGTGTGCTCTCTCCTCCTCATCTATCCAGGTGCCTACTACCACAGACTCGCGCTTTGGATAGCTTATCCATGCGTTGCCTTGCTGGGATCCCCTGAACTTGAAGCTAGGCAAACCTTACCTCGTAAAATCACTTGGATAACTTCGAAAAACTTTGAGCATCGAGGGCTAATGGGAAACTTTAGAGAGAGAGAGACTTATTTAGAGAGAAAGACAACTCTTTGATGGTTTTAAGTAGATGAGCTCCTCCCCTTATACACACATCCACCTCCTCAATGAATAGTGAAGATCTAACCGATCCGTCGTACAATTCTCTATCTAAAATGTTTCTCCCAAAATATCTAGATATTTACATAAGACACACTTTTCACCCTTTCATAACCTTCCATAAGCTTCTAGAATGTGAGCTTGTGTCTCTCTCCATTGGGCCTCCATTGCGAAATTGACGGGCTTGTCCCTCCATCCCATTGGGCCTCTTACGCGGGTCTCACTCGGGTCCTCCATGCGATCTATACTTAGTCTAAGTATTTGATCCATACAATTAATCTGATTCGGCATCTAAGGGCTTGATTCGCGGCTTATCCTTGAATCTTTTCCCTCGAATGGATTGGGCCGTGACATCCTTCCCCACCTAATCTATCGACATCCTCGTACATGTCGCCTTGAACTGCCAAGATCTCCTACCTCGAAATGGATTATTTCATTATTTATTTGAGGCATAAGTAAGTTGGGTGATTCACATGATAAAAGGAAGAATGAGAGGATAGTACTGAGTTTCCAACCCACTAATTGTATATGTTGGTATTTAGTTCATTCCCTATTTGAAGAAGCTTATAATCATTGAGAAGCATATATCATACTTTTTGGATCTATGAAAGTTATAAGATTTTTACAAGTTTGAGTTGACCTTGGCATAAATATTCTTCCCCAAAATTTCACTCAGAAGTGAGGATGTATTAAACCTTCCATGCAGATTCAGCTAACAAGTCTAAATGAGAAATTCCAACTTCTTTGTGCCGAGACCGCAATAAGAATTACACTTTCTTTAGCAATATAGATTTGGCATTAGGGAAAACATTTCTTGTCACACATTTTTAGTAAAATATTATTATTTTTAATGATAACGTAGTTGAACATATAAAGCACAAAACACTATGCGTAGGAAGCCCAAGGCATAACTTGCACACCAACTTCATTCATAATAAGACACTACAAAAGTGCATTTATGTAAGAAGATGGTGTTAACACAAACCGACTTGAAGTAATGTACAAGCACCAAATGCTACAACAAAGCTCAATATTTAGCCTCCCCATCAGAAATTTGGCCAAAATTGTTAATATGAGATTATTTTGCCCTCGAAAACTCCACCCCAAAGCTGTCCAAGATAAAAACATTTTTTGGAAAGCTTTCCATTTTATATCAATCCATCCAAACTGAAATCATTTCTTTAAAAGCTTCTGATTTAAATCCTTCTTTTCAAGGCTTCTACATCATAAGGGCTACATAACAATCAAGGTTTTGCAATAATTGCAAAATTCCACACACAAGTTGTTCGAACTCCACATACAAGCTCCCCAGCTAAAACAGTGTTTGAAAATCTTTCCCTTATCTTATAATTTGTCCTAACTCAAATAATTACTTAAAATCTTTGTTCTGACTCAAACTATTCACTTTAAGCTTCTACCCATCACTTCAACCTATCACAAGGGTTCCATATAATTAAGCTTTCATAGAACCATTCTAAAATTACTTCCATGAATTCCACCTCCTTCTTAATTGAGGCTCACACAATCCACTACATAATTTTGATTGTTTTTCAGAAGAATGGATTCAATAGAAATGAAATTATATAAACATCACCTTCTCACCCCCTTCTTACTGACTCTTTTCACTTTCAATGTCAGATCATTCAGTTGGCTGTCAAGGCCATGTGCGGTTCCATTAATCTAAAATTCAACACTAGGTATGGTATCTTCTTTGTTGCCTATCAGTTTAATCCCAAGTTTCTCATGTAATACATAAGTGTTAAAATCTTTCTCTTAAACTAGTTATAAACTAATAGTGACTGTGGTTTGACTGCCTTAAGATAACTAAATTAATTCATAGTTTAGAAGTCATAATGCCTTACTAGAGGCCGCTTGAGATTAGTGGTCCGTGGCAAATTATGAATAAATCAATAGGGCCACACACAATCGGATAATGGATATTTAGTAGAATAAAAACCAAATAAGATTTGGTTCAAATATATCTCGGTTCAATATGTGCCTAATTGGGATAGGTTAAATAGATGGAAGGGTTAAATTCATGAGTTTGACCATTGGATAGAATTCTGATAATTGTTGGATTTGGCCCACGTGACAAAATCTAATATCTTTATTCTCACTATAAATAGGTGACCTAGCAGGTCCCTCAGTTGCATGTCAATTTCATTTTTTTTATGAGATCATGAAACACAATACACATAGTGTGATTAGTATTTTTTTTCGGAGCTAGTACTCTAAATCGCAGTATCTATTACTTGCGAATGAATACGAATAGAGGCACACTAACATACTTTTTAGAGACAACTCACTTATACCGGTTACACCATTAGATAAATTTTTATTTGTATCGTATTACTTTATGTATGTCGAATATTAATTCGGATCTAGATTGGTACCAGTTTAAATTAAAACCATCATGAATGATATAATTTCAATTCAGATCTAGAATTGCGTCTGGCCGTTCGAATAAAAATCAATAACATTAAATAAAATGTAATCCATATTCAAATATATATCTGCTCACTCGGATTCCCACCACAATCATAAAATTCTTTTATGGCATTCTGTATTCGGACTTGTGTTTTACATGTATTTAATTTTGTTCACATGATTTTCAACAGTGGTATCAGAGTAATTTAGAAAATTAATTCTTAGAGTTTGGTTATCAAAGAATTTTTTCTGTGATTGGATCTAGGAACAAAATACAAAAGGAACTAGAAAATGTAATTTTTGGAGTTTTCTTATAACAAACAAATCTAGAACTAAAATATGTCAAAATTTATCTCCGTTAACTCAGTTGAGCTGACTAAGTCAACTTGACGAGTTAATTTATTTTTTTTATTTTTTATTTAAAGGGGATCAATAGTGGTTCTCCACTTTCCACTTTGCGGATTCGAACTCGAGAGCTATAACCCATCTCAAGTGAGGTGCTCACCAACTGAGCTACCCCTCATCCCTCACCAACTTGAGGAGTTGATTGAGTCAACCCAGCGTGTTGATCAAATCAACTCGACGCGTTGACTGAGTCAACTCAATTTGATCCGAGATAAAGTTAACTGAACCTCAACTCGTTTCTCCTTTAACTCACTGAGGACACTAGAAAGTATCTGATCTCACCAGATTTGTTTGATTTAATTTGATCTCGAAAAGAAAAACTTGAGATGAACGCCATATTATCCGACAAACGCAAGCGAAGGGTGATTTTTAAAAAGAAAGACCGAGTCTGTTGCACCTACATCGCTTACCATTGTCCCAATTCATCAACGATTCTAACGCTATTCAAGTTGCCCGACTTAAGCAACGTGTCATAGTGAAGAACAGGTTGTGCCGAAACCGATTAAAAATTATGCCCCCCTTGAAAGTGGAGATGGAAAAAAGTTATAGTAAGAAAATTCTCTGGCTTCTGTATTCCATAACAAGTTCCCTCTAAAGGTTTCAAATCTCTCTCTCTCTCTCTCTCTCTCTCTCTCTCTCTCTCTCCCCCCTATGCCTTCCGTGCTTCTCTCATTTCTCACCTCTTAAGGCTTCCAAATTTTCCAAGCCTCACCTTGCACCCACGCTCATGGTCTCCTCAGCTGCTCAACACCAACAGCATGGCCCTCCGGCTCCGCCAGCAGATGTGAAACAGTCTTCCTCCAGCCCAGTCGGGGTTGACTGACAAAGTTCTTAGACATCAAGACATAGCTGTTGGTCCTCCAATCATGACCCAAAAAACCTTCGCCACAATACTTTCCAGGTGGGGAAGCAAACCTCATTTTCCCATTATTTAAGTTCTAAAGAGGAACAAAACTCAGAAAGATGGAAAGCTAGTCATACTATTCACCCCAGAGGAGCTCAAATCTGGAGTTCAAAATCTTCAACACGCCATTATGGCAAAGTGCTCAGCTAGTAACCCAAAATTTAAGGAAATTCAAACCTACATCAAACAAAACTTGAAGCTAAAAGGCCAGTCACGTCAAGCAGCTTAGATAGCAGGCGTGAGTTCATCGTGTTGGACTCCCATGAAGACTTATTTGAAACTATGGCATGCACTCTTCATCAAATAGGATAGTAACTCTTTCATCTTTTCCACTAGTCTCCCCAGTTCAACCTAAAACACGAGTCATCCAAAGCAGTTGCTTGGGCACGTGTACCAAATCTCAGCCTGATGTTCTTCAATGACTGGTGCCTAAGGAAGATCGTTGACGAGCTTGGGACATATATGAAAGCAGATGTAAGGACATTAGATATGACATGCCCTATGTATACAAGGATGCTGCTGATCAAAGTTGATCTCAGGTGCCCACTTATCTGAGAGATATTCATAGGTAGTACAACCAGGCAAGGCAAAAACTATGAAGTGGTGTATGAGGGACGAGTAGCTTACTACACCAGATGCAATCTCCAGGGACATAATTGGCCTAAGTGTGGGAAAGCAAAGCTAATTCAAATGCAACTGGTACATGTCCAGGGCAGGAGGTAGCTAAACTAGTGAATAGGATGCAAGCACGGCTGAGAGTTAGGCTTAGGAATAGAATCCTGTAAGAAATAGAAGAAGAGGAAGAAGGATCAGACACCACCAAATCCAAAGTTGCAGGCCCGGTCGACGGACCCACCCCCAAACCCAAAGACGCAGCCCCATCCACATCCCAAGGTTCTTATAAGCAATAATTTCTTTAGGTTGTTGGGCGAAGGCCTCAAGGAGACCGAGGAGGCTGGAAAGAAGGACCCTGAGGCACAACATCCGAAGCCGAAGGGCCCCATGAAGCAACACTCTGAGCTGCCAGGCCCCAAAGTGTAGCACCCTGAGCCACAGGGCCCTGAGAAGCAACACCGTGAGATGCAAGACCCCAAATCATAGAGCCCTGAGGCACATCATAATGTGACGAAGGACTCGAGGTGTAACACCCTTAGCTGTAAGGCATCGAGGTGCAACACACTGAGTCGTAGGGCCTCGATTCGCAGTGTCCCAACCCGTAAGGCCCCATGGGGCGGCACCACAAAATGCAAGGAGCCGAGACGTAGCATTCTGAGATATAGCACAATCCTTACTCAGATCGAGGCCTAAAGACACAAGACCTTGACACTCTCTTTGAGTTTGCTGAGACTAAAAATGATGGTTCAACCTTCATCAATCCTTGTGAGAATTGCAAGAGTCAATGGATACGACACCATCAAATGCCCAGACTCTTAATAACCGTGAACATCTTGAGTGCCAACAACCCCAAGAAGACCCCTATGAGGAGTTAGCCCCGGATGAGACTCAGATAGCCAAGCCTTTGGCAGCTAAGCATGATAAAACGAAGAAGGTCAAAACCAAGAATAAATCACCACAACGTAGCAGCTCTATAGCTACAAAAGCATATCTCCAACTCTCCTAATGATCAGTTCCATAATATAGAACATTAGGGGATCAACCAAGACTCTTAGAAGAGACCAGCTATCTCAGCTGGTGCGTGAACATAATCCTACTGTCTTTGTGATTCTGGAGCACGAATTCAAAGATTCTATCTTGGCCAAGTTAGCTAGAAGACTAGGTTATGGCGCCCATTATAGTAATTTGGGGCATAATAGTCACATATGGATTATGTGGCATCCAAACTGTTTAAATTTTAACATCAGTGACATCTCATATCAATGCAGTACTTGCTCTATTTCAGATGTAACAAATAATGTTATGATTCAAGCTAGTTTTGTGTATGCCTTTTGAAGCACCCATGCGCGACGGAGTAGGCTAATCTCGAGGCCCCGCCAAATATTACCCCTTGGACTATTTTCGGGAATTTCAACATCATTAGTGCTTGAGACGAGAAGAGAGGTGGCAAACAAAGATCTGACGCTGGCTTGCATGAATTCAATAATTTTATGTTAACAGCCGGTGTCTCCAACGCAGGTTACTTAGGAAGCCCCTACACCTGGTCCAACAACCAAGAAGGTGGTAGCAAGGTGTTGATTCGACTAGACCACACCCTCATTAATGGGCATATGCTCAGTTTATTTCTGTGCTTGCATGTAACTCATCTTCCTCGGATGGCATCTAATCACTGCCCTCTAAAAATTACATTAGAAGAAACCTATAGGTGGAATTCACATTTTAAGTATTTTCGTTTCTGGAAATCCCACAATACCTTCAAAGAAACAATAAATAAGGCTTGGACAGGTCGGCTCCATAGAGACCCTCTTATGAACCTAGCTAGAAAGCTGAAAACTCATAGCTTTTACCTATGGGAATGGAACAAAAACTGTTTCAGGCATATTGACAGTGTCCATTCCAAACAAAGCATTGACGACCTGATTAGATTCCTGGATATCACACTGATTTGCCAATTGCGTACTTTTTCATCAATATCTGCAAATTTGTCCAGTAAAATCCATGGTGGTTTTTTTTATGCAGGATGGTCTCAATGAAGACTGGAGAATCGCTTTGAAGGTTCGACAAAGTGAAATTGAGCTGTTGAGCCAATTGCGCTACAATATTCAATAAACCTATTAAAATTTAAAATTGCTCACAAGCTCTAACATGTTTTAAGCTGAAACTCAAAACATAATTCCCATTCTGATCCCTTATAATACATCCTCCTTGGTCTCTTGAGGCATGAATACTCAAGGTATGACCTGGAGAATGAGGAAGCTATCAGACCCAAAATTTCTTCCTGATTATTGGGCAGGAAACTGGAATATTAAGGCAATGAATTGCTTGTTTTTCAATCCAGTTAGCTTGTCTTGTTACCTTAATCAGGTGGGCTTGGGAAAATAGTCTTAAAATCTCCTGTTTCTTCAAATTTCACTCTATTTCTCCATTTCCAAATTTCTCAAATTGTAAAACTAAAGACTAGAATTTTCAAGTTTTCATACTAAGATTTATTGGAAGGACTCTGAATCCGTACTTGAAAAGCTTGAGGGAATGAAACAGACTAAATATGGATATTAAACATTTTTTGCAATTTACTCCATACTGATTTAGTTGCATTCCCCTGGAAGAAAAGATGATTCAGGCTTTCCAATTGCCCATGGAGACAGCAAATACATTTTGGCTTTTTGGATGAGCTCATCCATAGGGACAACCTTATTAAAGCACTTCCAGATGAAGCAGCTACATTTAGTTTGGATCCAAGGACTCCAAAGTTTGGTCCATAACCAACAATTATCAGAAACAGGAGAATGTTAGAGATTTTTGAAACTTCCTGATCAGAAAGATCCATCCACAGCAGGCTTCCAAATGAGTTTATCTTCCTTTTGATTCACATGAATATTAGAAGCAAACTGTTGTAATTGACTAGGAAGAAGGGAAATATACCAGCTCTTTTTACCTTGATCATTCCAAATGCTGTGAAACTTTTCATCTATATTCACCATATTATTAACATAAATACCTTCCATTGGCCACTATTTCTGGGACCAAAAATTAATCTCTCCCTTGCCAATTTTTTAAAAGTTGTTTTCCATTATAATCTTGATTATAGGCACAATTGATTTCCATATTTTTAACCTCCAGTATCTGGTATTTCTGCCTCATAAAGGATGCCCATCAAAGATGATCCTTTGACAAAACTCCAAGCCAGGTTACTTTTCAGTGATAAACCTACTTGTTCAAGCAACTTCAGGTTGAGACCTCCTTCATTGATAGGTTTAGCCACTTTCCTCCTTAAAACCCAATGATGTCAGCTCTGATCCACATTATCCCACAAAAAATAGAGATTAAACTCTGCATCTTACAAATAGATTTTTGGGAACTCAGAGAACTGCCATAATATACATTGAGATTGAATTTAGAATGGATATTATCATGGTTAATTTTCCACCCCAAGATTAAAGTTTACTCTTCCAGCCATTAATCCTCCTTTTCAGACTGTCAATCACTATGTCAAAAAATTCAGACTTCACCTTACCATAGAAGAGAGGAGCCCCCAAATAGATACTAAGCAAAGAACCATGATTACAATTAGTTGTAAGGCACATCGTCCTAATTTGATTGGGTTTCATATGCTTATAAGTAAAAGATTTACTTTTTCTAATATTAATCACCTGACCGGAGGCTAACCAGAATTCATCAATGAGCCTTTCTAAGTTTCTAACTGACCTGCTGGTACCATTAGTGAAAATCAGGACATCATGTGCAAACAACAGATGGGAAATAGCTGTGACTCTTCTACTACAAGCAAAGCTAGTAATCTTCTTTTGTTCCACTCTAAGGTTCAGATTCCTGCTGAAAATATCCATAATCAAAGTAAAAATGGCAGGAGAAAGAGGATCCCTCTATCCCAGTTAGCTTTGAACAAAACCAAAGTTTTGCCCTTGAACTTTTACAGAGTACCAACAATTGTTTGAATCTTTCATGAAAACTCATACTCCTTAGAGATTCACGGAAGAAAACCCATTTCACTTCGTCATAAGCTTTAGAGAGGTCCAGCTTAAAGATGATATTTCCATCCCTTACTTTTTTATTCAGATCTTTAGTTTGTTCATGAGCCAATGCTATATTTTCCACTATGCTTCTACCTTGGATAAATCCTGTTTGTTCCAAGGATATGATAGCTTGAAGAATTCTCCCACTTCTAGTAGGAAGGATCTTTGAGATGATCTTGTAACTAAAATTGCTCAAACTAATTGGTCTTGGATCTTTCAAGGATCTTTCAATTAATTTAGGTTCATCAGAATCTTTACCATTGTTCATTCTCAGAATTATTTTACTCCTTCTAGCATGATCCATGATTTTTTTTTCACCTCCCCCAAATCTTCCAAAATTCCATTAAATTAAAGAATTCACAGACCACACAGACGAGCAGATCTCTGGTGCCAGCTACCCATTTTGACTCCAACATCTTAAACTGATACCACCAATTCCATCTGAGCCTCTAAGGACGCCCTATTTGAACAAACGAGGACAGATTGGCGAACTACCTATGCACAATCTTGTACAGCTATTTCAAAGAGCAGGCAGATTCAGCTAAAACTCCATCTGTATACATCAATGTCCAGCTTCAGAAGTCGTTTTCCAGAAGCCATCTAACTGTGGTCTTCTTCTCTCTTGTACTATACTATCACAGGGTGCTCTCTTGCTTCCTGGAACCATGTGACTTGACAAACTCTTCTATTCTTGCCCGCAGTTCGTTATCCGGTATGAGCATATCGGAAGTGAGGTGTGAACGATTGAATGGGTCCGTACTGTCACTGAGAAGATGCCTCGTAATGACGTGTCGATCTACTCTAATTCGTGATGATGGGAGGATCACTGGGTCCTTCATTAACGTGTACTGAATTGGGTCCAAGAATTCGTTGGGAATCTCTCCCAGGGCTTCTTCAGTATTCATTGCCTTTGAAGCTGCGATTTTGGCTTTTCTACCTAGCTCCACGAAATCCTGTATAATCCTTGGATCTTCACCTATTCTCCGGAGAACGTCAGCCGCAGCACTGAACAACTGCTCGTTATAAGATCCACCATCTTTTTGTTGGGGACCGCGTACACAAATGTAGGAAGGATTTTTCGAACCACGCGGCATAAGCCGGATCCAGAATATCCAATAATTACTATAATCAGTTTCAATCCGGATTACTAGACACAAGTCTTGATACGGATCGAAACACCCAAAAGGAGGGGATTAGGGTTACCTCAATACAAACGCGTCATGTGTCGCGTCTCTACCGATATCCACACACGGGTGGTGGATACCGCGCCCTCTGGAGTGTTAGCTCCTGGATGACTCTCCTTGCGGCCCTATCTTCAATCACATTGAAGAACTGACGTCGCTTCTCTCCTCTGATAATCAGAAGCCCTAGGCTTCTATTTATAGAGAGATGAGCTACTGGGCTTCAGCCCGTGGGTCAAACCCATCAGCTGGGTTGGGTAGTATACATGGGTCATACCCATGTGTTTAACCCATTTGGTTCATCCGAATCAGGCGCGGGTTGAACCGAATCATATCCAGACCGAATCTTATTCGTTTTATTACTCAACTCAATGTCCGTCACTCGATTGTGTGCGACCCTATAGGTTTATTATTAATTAGACATGAGCAAAGGCCCATTGATCATAAGCGGCCCCTAGTAAGGCTTTATGATCCCTAATTAAGAATAACTGGTTCTCGAGATAACAAAAACCACAGTTAATACGAGTCAATTAACTGGTTTAATGGGCAGATTCCAACACTTTTGAGATGGCGGATGGAAATATATCATCCTTATCACCCTTTGCCAGATGCACATATATGTGGACGATCTGCTTCAGCAAATCTTTCGGCCGGAACTCATACTTCTCAGGGTCCTTGAGACTCAAAGATTTCCTTTGGGGTCCAACAAGTTGCGATAGGAAATAGTTAAGCATGTTGGCCACTCTTTCCACCATTTCAGGGAGGAGAAAAGGAGCGGTTATGTGTTCAGTACTAAATGCCATCATGCTTACGTCTTCGTTTGCCAACTTCAAGTCTATCCGGATAATATTTTCTTGGGAATGGAACAAACGGGTTCTTTCTTGTCTCTCTTGAGCTGGCCTTCGCTCCCATTCAGTAGTATTAGACATTTTGGCTTCCAGCTCTTTCAGTTCAAGAATTTTGTTTAGACTTTCATCAAGGAGGTATATACTATCGTTTATGAGGAAGTTTAAGAAGTTCAGGTAGATGCCCTTCTCCTCATCCTTTGCGATCTGTATCCATGCATTGCGATGACCAGGAACTTGCCATAAATATTCTAGCAGTTCCGCAATATTATGCCGGATATTAAACTTGTCGTGAAACTGTGTATGAGAACCAGTGAACTCAATGTCAACATACAGCTTTAACAGATTCCTCACAAGATACTGGAGAGACAATTGGTGCCCTTCGAATAAGGTAGAAGTAGCTGAAGAGCCACTTCTACTAGTCATCCAGCAATTGAGAACTTCAACCATCTTCGCTCTTAGATATGGATTCCTGATGTAATCAGGACTTGCCATGAACCTGATTATAAAGTTCATATAATCTTCCAGAAAGACCCCATCTAAGAACTAGGGAATTCGTGAAGCAAATATAAGCAACTCCATAGCGCCATCCACAAAATGCTCGGGCATGCAAGCGAATTTCATTGGGCAAGTATCTGGAAGCGGCATTTTGAATCCACCCACCAAACTTACCATCCAAACCAGCATTAGCCGGTAAAAAGTAAAGGCAGACTGGAGAAGCGGTGTGTCCCTCAGTATTTGTGCTTCATAGCAAAGCTTATCCTGGGAATACAGTTCGATTTCTTTCTCAAGACGGGCTATTTCTATAGCAAATTGCGGAGCAGGTGCTTGCTCTTGCATGGCTTTCAATTTTGCAAGCGTGCTCTCACTTCTTGATATATCCTGAACCAGATGCTTGAAGTCTGAAAGCGCCTTTAATAGGCCCAAGTTGAGGACCCTTGCAGTCATAAAAAAGCATTCACAAATAAATGTATACTTAGCTTTTTCCCTAGCGAGTGGAACTGGCTTCGAACTATGGCCCACAGAAGATCCAGGAATGTCATTATCAGAATGGTCGGCTTTCTGAGAATCTTGTGATCTATTCTCGATATTGTTGTTCTGTTTAGACCCAACAGAGTTGCACTGGTTATCATTAGTAAGCCATTTGGAAACTTCTTCTGACGATGCGTGCAAGGCTGTCAATCCTCTCAAATCAAGACGGGGGCTATAAAATACATAATCAGGATCAATTTTGTCTCTCTTTGACAAATTTGGATCCATGAAGGGCTCAGAGAGACGAAGCATGACCGCACTTAGATTGACAAACATGCCTGAACTTGCGCATGATATTGGATCTACCTGCATATGAGCTCTAGACGCATTTTTGTTGATCACCTCCGCAAGATACAGAAGAACACTCTCTCGAGTTTCAGGGTTTTTAAGCAAGGTAAGCAGAACTTCAGCAAGCCCATCGTATAAGCTATTCATGACAGTCTTTATAGTTGCAAAAGAGGACATTAGATCACCTGGTCTGCGTGTTGTGGCATCTGAAAAGCATTGTTGACCCACATCAGGCTGACTCTTGAAAATGGTAGGATCGGGCAAGGCACTGATATGGAAAAAAGGACCGAGAATGCTTGTCATCTCCATAACTCTCCCGTTCAAATACATCCCTTTAGGAATCCACCACTGATGGTTCACCAGCGACTTCGCAGCAATTGGGAACTTTACCAGATAAACCAAAGCCCTTAACGGCTGCTGGAAAGCCCCCAGAGCCGACACCTTGAGCACACAGCCTCTCAAATCCTCATACAACCCCTTAAGAATGGGGTCCAAAGTATCAACATCCGAGTCCCTCAGAAACTCCTCAAGGAACCCAGGCGGAGCAGAAGGCCCACTGCTCCCCCCAAATCCATCTACAGCCGAAACCTCCGAAAATATCAACGGAAGAAGCGGCGACACGTTCGACCTGGCCCTAACGTCCTCAGGAAACATCCCCGGGTTACCCAAATGTATCCTGCTGTAACTCAAAGCCAACTTCTTCGCTTCCCTGACCGCAGCCTCCATCGCGGCCTTCAAATCCTTGTCCTGCATCGACTGTATCTTCCTCCACTCCTCCTGCGCCCTCCGGTAGCAGTCGACCAGGTACTGAAACGGCGGATCCGCGGCGGGGAAGTCGCCGGAGAGCCGGTCGATCAGGACCCGCTCCATTACGTCCCGCGTCAGTAGCAGCTCCCGGCCCTCGCTGAGGATTTCGGCGGCGGTCATTTCGAGGTAGGCGATCGGCGAGGGTGGAGTTGTTTGCATTGGCTCGATTAGGGCTACGAGGAAGATTTTGCGGAGGATGATGTCCTCGACCTCGGCCGGAGATCGCTGGGGTTTGGCGGGAGTCGACATGGCGGTGGACGACGGAGTGAGAGGTTTCTTGGCGGAGGGGTTTGAAGTGAAAAATCGATAAATGGATTGATTGAAAACTGAGATTTTGATTCGAGTAGCATGATCCATGATAGCTGCATGGAAGTGCTTAGTGTTCCTGTCTCCCTTCTGAATCCAATGAACCCTTGCTTTATCTTCCGGCATTTGGTATTTTCTTTCCTATAAAATTTGAAGGTTCCTCTTTTCCTCCATAAGATTTTCAAAGTTACCTTGGCACCAACTTCTGACCAACTCATCCTCAAAAGACTGAATCTTAAAGTGAACCTCATCAATTTGTTACCGAAAATAGTTTTATTCCATAGGAGAAGTTGTTTCCTCCGGAAATTAAGTTTCAACTGCAGATTAAGGAGGCCATTTTCATGATCTTCCATTTATCCTCCACAAAACTGCTTAATTATTATGACCACACCACATCCTCTCAAATTTGAAGTTCGGAGGAATGGGATTAGTTTTCTGAATGGCTATCAACATAGGCATATAATCTGAAAAGCATCTTGGCAGGTAAGTGACACTTGCATCTGGGACTTTAGTAAGAGCTTTTGTATTGATAAAGATTCTATCTGACTTCTTATAAATTCTGTTACCACCTTGCCTATTATTGGGCCAAGAAAAGGCTGCCTTATTAGCAGAAATGTAAATAAGCCCTGATTGAACAATTAAGGAGTTAAACTCAGCCATGCTGCCATCATCAATAAACCTTTCACCTATCTTCTCATTCTAACTGGAAATCACATTAAAATCTCCCCCAACTTGCCAGGGATCTTTTATTCTAGAATTCAGATTTAGCAAAGAATTCCATAACCTCCTTCTACCATGCTTAGAGCAAGCAGCGTAGATTGCACTAAAGGCAAATTTCTTCCTTGATCCTGGATGTAAAGCCTCCACAATCACCACTTGGTCATCCGAATGCAAGTTGGATAGAGATACTTCCTCATTCCACATAAAACAAATATGGTGGTCCAAAATACAAAAAATCAGAGGTTTATACTTGGAATCCAGAAACTTAAGATGATATCTAGTATCTTTATTACTTGAACCTCTTGCATTCCAAATGATGGCATTCATCATTATATTTGGGCATTAAGTTTTTTAACACCCCTAGTCAAGGGCCTGTTGTCCACCTTGTACCTCCCTTTTCTTGAGTTGCCCTTACCCCTACTAGTTGGCCTGCTTTCCATAGGAGTTTTTAAGATTTGAGAAACTTCTTCCAGATTATCACTACTCTCCTCACTATTTTCCTCATCCTGGGGAAGCTGACCCTGCCTTTCCTTTTCTTCTCTTTGTATTTTACTTCTTATGTATTCCTCTCTTGATTTTCTAAGTTAAAGTTTCATGTAATGAAGATGCTTGAAGTCTTCATACAGAAAATCAATTCTTTCCTCCTTACAACTCATAGGTATGTCATTCAGAGAATTGGATCTTAAAATGGGAATGGCTTTCTTATTCCCTGTTTGGGCCCCTTCTTCATTAATTTGAGTCACTGAATGACATTTCTTCAAAGAAGGCAAAGGCTACTTAAGATCTATGGTCACCTTTACTCCAAAAACCTTCTTGTCACCTCTGAATTCTCCCTCCTCTATAGAAGACTTTTCCAGTAAGGAAATTGATTCATTACTTTGTATCTTATAGTTCTTTTTTTTCTTGACTTCAATCCATTCGAGCATATTAGGTAAAACTGTGTGCTGTCTTATTTTGTTTGGTTATGACTTCATTAGGATGCTGGACTTTCCTTTCTACCGGTTTAGCCTTCACCTTCCTGCACTCTGCTAAGTTGTGACCATGTAATTTATACTTAGAACACAATTTTAGGTTGCCCTCATACACTACTTCCTGCCACCACCCATGACGATCGCCAGTATAAATCCATATCTCAGCCAGGAGAGACTTAGCTAAATCAATTTCGACACAGCAACGGGCAAATGAACATCTTATTCTCCTCTTGGTATGAGTATCAGAAATAAGAAACCTTCTGAATGGCTGGCAAAGGCATTTTAAAATATCCTCATTGAATAAGTTCGGTCTGAGATGGGGAAAACAAACCCATGCCGCGATAACTGTAAACTCCAGCCAAAAATAGAAGTCTGGCGTCCATCTAAAACAACCAGAATAATGATGTATCTACGCATCGAGGAGCCTGAGTGAGGGCAATAGTGACATCCTTCCCCGATTCCATAATGATTAACAGGTGCCTACCGTCTAAATCACTGACAATCAATTGATTGTCCAACTTCCAAACCGCCCCAAATTCATTTTCCACCACCAAGACATGTAGATGACCATTCGAGAATTTATCGATTAGAGCATGATCCATCTGTTTCGAGCAGGCTCCAATCTCAGTTGACGTAAACATCACTATCGGCTTGCCCTCCTTAATGTATGGTTGACGCTTGGGCATGTCGATCACCGGGAACATATTCTGTTCCGATTGCTTCGCTACTGTCGCATAAGAAACCCTATTACCTAGATGGACTTTCCTATCTTCCTCTAAGCCGGCAACCGGATCCAGCGGCCTTGATTCATGGACCTCACCGGTGCTTTTCAAACTGTTCAGCTTCCCTCACTTTCTTTTCGTCTCTAACATTTCCTCCTCCTCAACCCCAAATTTTGAGTCTTTTTGATAAAATGGTTGTGAGACAACTAAAATCACCAAAAACAAATGAAGCTTCAAAATGGGTACTTTTCTCCGATCATTAGCTAACCCGAACCATTCAAGAGAATCCATCCACGCAAGACCAAGAAAGAAAATAAAGATAGATAAAGTAGAAACTACCCCTTTACACCTAGCTTTCTTGTTTGTTGCAATAGCTATTCTTCACTGTTCTACTGAGTTTAGGAGAGGAAGAAAAGTAAGAATTTGGGGGCTAGAGAAGAAGATAGTAAATTTGATACAAGAAAAGAAGAAAGGCCTCATAATTATTGGTAAATTCCTAGCTAATCTTTGTAGAGCTAGGATTTAGTCTCTTAGGAAGCTTCTTAATATGTCTCAATACTTTTCTTGATTTAGCTCTCTGAGTATACCTCCCAACACATTGTATCTTTATCGGTTGGAAATTGAGAAGGCAAGTTGGAGGTGGATTAGGAAACATGCTGGAATAGAAATCTTTAGCTTTGTTGGCACAAATCTAGCCCGAATATGACTTTGACTTCAACATGGAAGTTATGTAAAGTTCAAATGATAATTGAATCATGTAAATAAAAGCAAAAATTATGGTATTCAAAAGTTTTCCATGTTAGAACTATCTGAATTGTTGAAACAATCTACGCATCGCGCGCAAAATAAAAATTAGCCCCACATGCAGCTCTACGTGGGGACATTGGTAGAAAGAACGCTACACCTTGTAATATGTGCAAACTCAAACTCTGTAATCATTTACATTTCCATTTAAGTTTAAGCATATATCATTATTACACCTATTTCATTTTATCTAATTATTTACTTCATCTTACATTTCCTTAAATGAAGATCAAATATCTCACTCAGCATTTGTATCCATTTCAAAATTAGCAAGGATTATATATGCTGATACTTTCCATTGATCACTAACTACATATATTCTTCCAATAGTAAAGCTCCCACAATATTAAATCAATAAAGATGGATTTGAATTGTTTTTCACCATTGTAAACGTCTTCTTAGCCACCCATAATTTTAGAAGACTTCAAACAATCTCAAGAATATGTTAAAACTGCAAAATTCTCTCAACTTTCTCCCAAATGTTTTTCCATACGACAGTACGTGTAAATAAATATATATTTAACATCTTTATAATGATTAATTTCACAAAAATCATATCTTGTAGCTAACCGAACACTCCTCTTAACAAGTACATGATCCACAGGTAAAATAACATGGTATAGTTTCAAAAGAAAACAACTTATTTTGGGAGGTAACCATTTATTCCAAAACTCAGCCAACATGCCATATGTGCCACCAACAGGAAAACTTCTCCTTTTCAAATTGGCTTTTGAAATTTTACAATTTCTACTACCCATCCAACAATATTTATCCATCTATATTCATTATAATTCTTTTTAACTATATCATAGCATCAAAAGGAATATATTTCAACACTGAATTCAAAATATCATAACTTCCCAAAACTTTTATAACAATAATAGAAAAGTCTGCATTCACTAGGGCATTCGAGTTACCTCTATACCAATCACCTTTCCAAAAGGAGCAGGCAACATTCCCACAACCAAAATACTTTCACCAATTATTCAAGAATTTGTAATGCATGGAAGTATGAGGTATTTATGTCCCCATCTTGTAACCATGGACACTTAAATTAATCTTTCATCATTTGATATTTGTGAATCTCCCAAATATTTACATCATTTTTTGTCTGCATAAAGCTATCAAAATTGTCTTCTCCCACTGAATTTGAAGTGGTTTCTCTAATTTAGTCACCATACTTACCAACTCCTCTGGTTGTTCATAAACATTTCCAAACACCTCTTTATTTCACTTTATTAGATTGTTTAACCCTCTGAAGCTTTAATTCAAACTTAAATTGTCTTCCATGCTTAAGTTACAAAACTTAAAAACTGACTATGTTCCATCCATATTCGCTGGAACCTAAAAAACTGACTTCTTGAACTTCAATGATTTATCCTTAGATAAAACAAGAAGTGATTATGTGATTATAAACCACTTTAAACTGAGACGGAGCTTTAATGAAATCTACTTTTTCCATGAATTTATCAAAACTCTTCCATAAACATCTACCTCCTTTCTGATTGTTACATCAAGTTAATAAATCTCCATTGTACCCTAAATTATTCAGGTTTGAATGAGAAATAAAATCATAAAGTCTCCCATGCTACCATCATCTTCCATTTTCTAACCTTATTTTTCACCCAAATCCCTTGTAGCATTGAGATTACCCACCCCCCAAATGCAATGACATTGAAGCATCAAATAAACACCATTGATATAATCTCATAAATTTTTCCTACCATGCCTAGAATAAAGCCCATAAATAGTTAAATACCAAAATTTATTGCCGTCATCTTTTACTTTTAGTAAAATAACAAAATGACTATTAATATAGTACAACTTCAGCTTCGACTTATTTCCAAAATATGGAAATATAGTGGTTGACATCATGATAATAAAAAACACCTTGAAAACCAATTTTTTCCTCAAGCTTCTCAAGTATTACTTTATCGGTCTAAGACTCAAAAATAACAACCAGAGTTTGAATATTTACTTTGTGCGATAATCAAAGAATCTGGTTTCATAAAAATGAGAGAGAATCTTGTGTTTATAAAAGGATTAGTGGGAACACTATAGGTTTTTTGGTTGAGAATCTTGTGTTTCCATCAAAGATATTCCTTTGCTTGAACTAGTAATGTCTTGGTTGAGAAATTTAGACTAAGGAAATGAAATTTACATTTTATAATTAGGATCTATAGAGATAGAATCAAAAGACTAATATATTCAAGCCAAACCTGTTACATTGATATGTTAATAATCTAATTCTCTAAGTGCTTAGACTTCTGCTAATGATTCAGAAAAAATAACCACGATCTCATGCTGTGATTTCTTGTATGCGATTTCTTCTATGCGGTCATCGAGTAATATATATGAAGATCTTCTGTCTTCATATCATGGGACAGTAATATCTTAGCATATATACCCAACCAGAGGCTGGATCAGTTGAGAACCGCCTTTCATTGAGAACCTTGTGGACAAACATGGACCAATCATTTCTTATTCAAAACGACCGTGTTTTGATCATTACATATCAATTTTTGACACTTCATTTATTATGCCATTTGAGTTGGTAATGGCTGATTGACCTAATTATGTCATTTATTATGTCATTTAATAATAATCGTAACTTTCCTGATTTACCTGATTTTAAAAAGAGCAATTATAATAGTCGGTTTTGGTAATGGTGATTTATAATCGTCATTTATTACGTCATTTATCACCCAAGCGCATTCCTGATTTAGTAATGGCGATTTCAATGGCGTGTGGTGTGATATTTACTTCCAAGATATATGTGGATTTTGGTGACTATTCACCATTATAATTGTTTACTTTTTTCGTTAATCTATTATGTTCACTATTATTTGTACATAATTCAAACAGTAAACATGATTTCAAATTTTGAAAATTACTGATTTTTTTATTTTTTTATGAGTATGTGTATTTTTTTGTATAGTGAACATTTGTTTCGCAATGTTCACCATTGAATACGTTCACTATTGAATACTAATTTTTGACAGTGAATATGTTCACCGTCAGTGACACAATAAAAAGGTGCACTACCAAAAATTAAATAAAAACACTAAAGCTTACAAAATATGAAATACAAATAAAAAAATAAAACATTAATGATACTTAAATATATGTAATACATAAATACACTTTCCAAATCTGTCACATTTAATGAGTGTTGCATAATAAATAAAACAAAATAAATAAACTTAAAGAAGAAAAGAAAATGATTGGTCCAGAATTGTCCACAACGGTTCTCAACGTGAGAAGGTTCTCAACGGATCCCTCCCCTATCCAACCATATCTAAGTAATTGTTAAGTGAAGTCTAGTGGTGTTCGGGCTTTATGAGCCGTTGTCTATTTAAATTCACAACGTTCGCATTTACGCTCATCTCATTATTTTAACAAAATTTGGCATGGTACAGCTAAGTCGATAAGTATATGTTCTGCAACATGATCTTTTTCTTTTAAGGCTTATGCATTTATGATAATAAGAATTCCATAATGGTCAAAAGTACTGATTCTAGGGGTGTACAAAATTCGGTCCGGACCGGAAAATGATCCGGAACCGGATCAGAAAAGACCGGACCGATTAATTCCGGTCCGGTTTTTGGTCTTTAATTTTTAAAAAATTCGGTTCCGGTCCGGTCCGGTTTGAAAACCGGAATATTCCGGTCTGACCCAGATGGACCGGAATCAAGTGAAACGGCGTCGTTTCACCCTAAAATTATGAGAACACCCCACCTACCCCCACACCCCACCCACCCCCCAAATCCCGTCACTCTCTTTTCACTCTCTTCTCTCTACCTCACCCCAATTCCTAAACCTCTTCTCCCACCCGCCACCCCAATTCCCAAATCCCGTCACTCTCTTCTCTCTTCTCTCTTCTCTCTTCTCTCTTCTCTCTACTTTCACCATAACCACCACAACCATATTCTCCCCCGTCACTCGCAGAGCCGCACGACCGTAGCCACTCCTCCGTAGCCGCACGACCGCACAAGGTACGATCGCACCCCCGCAGCCGCACCTCCCACTCGCTCTCGCTCTCCCACCTCATCCTCAGGACCTCAGCCGGTCAGATCTCGACCTCCTCCGCCGTCGTCCGGACCAGAATCGGATCTCGACCTCTGCCTCGTACTCATGCTGCGGGGATCTCAACCTCAGATCTATTTTTACAGGAGATTCCGGTCCAAACCGATCCGGACCGGAACCGGACCGGAATATTCCGGTTCGGTCCGGTCCTGACCGGTTTGGAACTGGTTCCGGTATGTAAAAAAATTGAATTCCGGTTCCGGTCCATTCCGGTTCCGGTCCGGTCCGGTCTGGGTCTGGACCGGTGTACACCCCTAACTGATTCCGTCTTATTACACATGGGCGAGGATCTTATATAATGTATTTGATAATTTGAATTAATAGAGATGGTGTTTGTGGCTTATTTATTTATGATGTTGTAAATGACATTTGTCTAGCCGTTTGATTAATCGGTAGACGTAGTTAAAACACCGCACCTAACTGTTTAATTATTTAAAACTCTTACCTTAAAATATATTTATGTTTAAATATATAATTTTATAATTATTTATTACACATATTATTAGTGCATGTAAATACTTATAAATATGTGATTAATCATTTTAATTAATCTCGGCCTGATAAATTAGTTGTTAAATAGAACAGCTAACGTCATGTAATGAATTTTAAAACTCTGATTTTGAGATTTTTTATTTCATGTGTCCATACCAAAACTCCATACAACAATGGATGAAGCAGATCAGTCTAAATAGAAAATAGCAATGTTCTAAAAAGCGTTAGGCGGTGAGCACAACGTCTAGAGATTAATCTAGGCGGAGATTAATCTGAGTTATATATATTAATAATAAATTTAATAATTAATGATAAACATATATGTTCAAAAACTATTATTTTAATAAAAAATAAGAATTGAACAATTAATCGGCTAGACGCCTAGGCGGAACGTTTCAACATCGCCTAGCGATTAATCTGCGATTAATTAATCTAAAATGGAAATTTTCAGAACACTAAAAAATAGAAGCAACAACTAATTCTTAGAATAGTTAGTTTTTATCTGAACGGTCCATCTTGAAATCAACGGTTAAAAATTCAGATCCACGGGAAACTGGTGTGCAGGGTAAAATGTATACTTCGGTAAGAACGTTCTGGAAAGAGTTTCCAAAGAATGCCATTTATAATTTATGACACCCTCTCCTCCGCTCATTGATTTTATCACAATACACATTGTTCTCTTCCACCTCCTGTTGTCATCAGTTTAAGCTTTTCGAAAGACGAGTTTTTTTTTCAAATTTAACGTCTTTGCCTGACTCATTTTAGCGAGAATAAAGAGTGCATTTTCAGGTGTTTTCCACGTAATTGCATGACTCATATTCTACTGGATCACGTATAATTGGCGCTTTTCGTTTTAACGAAAATTTAGTGTTTTCGCAAAATGCGAAATGAGTAGTATGAAAAAAAAACCAAGCGCGGTTGTAGATTTAATAAGAAATGGGCGAAGGACCATTAAATTTACAAAAAAACTCTCGAAAGACAAAAGAGGTTGGTCTCTAAGCTGAATAAAGTTTCGTTACATCATTGACTCTGTTTTGTGTTGTTGGATATGATTTGGCGGTGGAGCTTTTTGGTAGCCAGCCTGCGATGTCCAGCATCAACAATGTTTTTCGTGCATGCTATTGCTAATATGAAAGAAGTTGTCTTTTGGTGTCGGCTGCTTATTCTGTGCTGTGAGTGTATGCTATGAAGGATGCATATGGTCAGTCAAATTTTTGTACTTGTGATCCTGGGGGTTTAAAAGGATGGAGCCAGTTTGGTGCATGATATATTATATGCGTCTAAAGACTATAAAAAATGTATCTACCCTGTACAATGGAAATCAAATTAAGGAAGGATGTGTTTTTGGATTCACACTCTTTTGTCTTTTTTTTTATCACTTTCTTTGTGGATCTTATCTGCAACGCCGCTATGGCTTATTGCAGCTTTTAAAATGAGTAGAAGTTACAGATACAGTCCGCCGCCCAGAGGTTACAGACGCAGGAGAGGTGTTGCTCTTGCTAAAGAGCTTCCTACCAGTTTGCTCGTGCGCAATCTTAGCCTTGATTGTGTGAAAACGTGGCTCCGATCACTGGAACGCCGTCGGCAAACCGATCGGAAAATGGAGGAAATGCACGACGCGAGAGAGAAAATGAAAATGGCGCCAAAAGCCGTTTTCTTTGATTGATAATCTGTTACAAATACAGCCCCCCTTTAGAAACAATATATACCCTTTTACCAACCACTAATTTACAGACTCTGCCCACTAGTTTACCAATATTACAAGGAGACCTCTGAAGATGTGATCTCTGACAGATCACATCCCTGACTTTAACACCCCCCCACAAGCTGGACGGTGGAGGAAATGTGAAACCGCCAGCTTGGGGAGGAAGAGATGCAAGAGGTCTTTAGACAGAGCCTTGGTAAAAAGATCAGCAAGCTGAGAAGTGGTTGAAATATGTTGCGGAAGAATGAAACCCGAAGCAAGGCGTTCACGAATAAAATGACAATCAATTTAGACGTGCTTTGTCCTCTCATGAAAGACAGGGTTATGGGATAAATGAATGGCGGCTTTGTTGTCACAAAAGAAGGAAATCGGCAGAGAAGGAACCTCACCCATATCGGCAAGGAGACGAGCCAGCCAGATGAGCTCAGAGCAGCATTGCGCCATGGATCTGTACTCAGATTCTGCAGAGCTACGGGAGACAGTAGCTTGCTTTTTGGTCTTCCAGCAGATCAAGGACGACCCGAGAAGAACACAATAGCCTGTGACAGATCGCCGGGAAACAGGACAAAACGCCCAATCGGCATCACAATAGGCACGAAGGCAGAGGTCTGAATGAGCCGAAAAGAAAAGACCTTGTGCTAGAGTGCCCTTGATGTAACGTAAGACTCGATGGGCAGCTTGAAGATGATCAGTGGTTGGCTTGCTCATAAATTGACTCAAAACACGGACAGGATAAGCCAAGTCAGGACGGGTGACCGTGAGATATATGAGTTTCCCAATGAGGCACCGATAAACTTCTGGATCAGGTAGCAGCGGTGAAGCAGAAATGGCAAGATGGTGCTTGGTATCCATGGGAGTAGCACAAAGGTTTGGAATCAGTGAAGCCATACTCCTGCAGAATGTCAAGGGCATATTTCCTTTTATTAAGAAAAACCCCAGAGTTAGAACGAGCTAACTCTAAACCAAGGAAGTATTTTGCAACTCCAAGATCTTTGATTTTGAACTGATCATCGAGAAAGCCCTTGATCTCAGTAATAAGCGCTGCAGAGGTACCAGTGAGAAGCACATCATCTACATAAACAAGTAGTAAGATCAAATCTGTGTCTCGCTGTAGAATAAAAAGGGAGGAGTCATTGAGGCTTGCTACAAAACCAAATTCGAGCAAGGATGAGCTAAATCTGGCGAACCATTGACGGGAAGCTTGTTTTAAACCATAAAGGCTTTTGAGGAGCCTGCAGACCTTTCCTTGACGTTTCTCAATATCATAGAAACCAGGAGGAGGTTTCATATAGACTTCTTCATCCAGAAATCCATGGAGAAAAGCATTATTAACATCAAGTTGAAACAAGGGCCATTTCTTGGAAGCAGCAATAGCTATTAGCAATCTGACAGTGTTCATCTTTACTACTGGAGCATATGTGTCGTGATAATCAAGCCCATACGCCTGCGTGAAGCCTTTAACAACAAGCTTGGCTTTATGCCTTTCAATTGTGCCATCTGCCTTATGTTTAATCTGGTAAACCCACTTGCACCCAATAAGGTGTTTACCTTGGGGAAGATTGACAAATTCCCATGTTTTATTGTCTTCTAATGCCTGTAATTCTTTCCTCATGGCTTGCATCCAATCTGGACTTTTTGAAGCCTCCGTATATGATGATGGTTCAGTGGTGTTTGAGATTTGAAACAGAAAACGTTTGTGTTCTGAAGAGCAATGATCATAACAGATCACATTACAAATCTGATGAGGAGATGTGTGAGTCCCACTGACATAATCTTTGTGCCAAACAGGCTCTTTCCTGATTCTGGAGGACCTTCTAATAGGTATATCAATAACATCATCAAGGGAACTGTTTAGGGGTTCAGAAGGTACCTCATGATCAGGAATGAGATTTTCAGAAATGCTAGTGGGTGTGACGGAACAATCCATTTCCTTAAAGACAGTCTTGAAGATTGGGAGAGAATCAGGTATGTCTTGATTTGTCTGAAAAGGAAATTGGGACTCAAAAAAAGTCACATTGCGAGAGATGATGATTCTTTGCTGCACCAGATCAAAGACCTTGTACCCTTTTTGCCCAAAAGGATATCCAAGAATTGCACATGGATGAGCTTTAGCATCCATTTTATCACGCTGATGAGCTTCAGTGGATGTGAAACACAGACATCCAAAGACTTTTAAATCATGATATAGAGGTGGAACCCCAAAGAAAACTTCATGAGGAGTAATGCCTCGAAGAACTGAAGATGGCATCCGGTTAATAATATAAACCGCAATTTGGACACAGTTTGCCCAAAAAATCTTTGGAATATGAGACTGAAACCGTAAGGCCCGAGCTACCTCCATGATGTGTCTGTGCTTGCACTCTGCAACTCCATTCTGCTGAGGAGTGTCAGGACAAGAAGACTGATGAATACACCCCCTATTAAGCAGGAACTTATCAAGATCTTGGTTGAAAAATTCCTTAGCATTATCACTGCGTAAACATAATATCTGTTTACTGAACTGTGTTGCAGCAAAATGGAAAAAATTCTTGATCAGCTGACAAGTCTCATTTTTCTGCTTCATCATGTATATCCAGGTAATTCGTGAATGATCATCTACCAAAGTTAAGAAATACTTGTATCCTTCAATTGATTCAACTGGGAAAGGTCCCCAAATATCAGTATGAACAAGCTGAAAAATAGAAGTGGACTGTATAAAACTGGAGGAAAAGGGATGTTTTGTTTGCTTGGCCAGTGGACAGACTTGGCAGTGAACATCCTTTATTGAACTACGTAAGATAGAGGGAATACATCTAAAGAGCTTTTCTGCAGACATATGTCCAAGCCTCTGGTTCCATTGGATTGCTTCATTCTTCTTGCTGACAGAATTCAGGACTTTCATTGCTTGGGACCCTTTAATTTGGTAAAGACCTTGAATGAGGTTACCAGTCCCTAGGGAGGTCATTGTTACTGGGTCCTGAATTGTGCAAGTTTTGTCAGAAAAAATAATATTGCACCCTGTGTCTGCAATTAGTTTGCTCACTGAGACCAAATTAAACTTGAACTTGGGAACATATAATATATCCTTGAGGATGAGATTGTCAGATAAATGAGTGTATCCTTTCACCTTTGCCCGAGTAACAGCACAATCAGGCAAGGTAATCTCATACTTGGTTTTCAAAAATTCTACCTCTTTTAGCAAAGACAAATATGGGGTGAAATGATCAGTTGCTCCACTATCAAGAATCCAGGAATTAGAATCAAATTACAGAGAGTTTAAGCAGGCAATACCTGCCATTTGATTAAATTGTTCCTTTGCTGGTTTAGGCTGAGAGATAAGTGCCAATATTTGAGCAATCTGATCTTGAGTAAACTGCTGATGACCATGGGATGAACTGTCATATCCTTCTGCCGCTTGAGTATTGTGTGCCATGGGTCTCCCAGCTGAGTTACTAGGTGCTTTGTTGTTCTGTTGTTTGCCTTTCCAATTGGCAGGGTAACCAATTAATTTAAAACAGTTTTCCCTTGAGTGGCCATTGAACCCACAGTATGAACAAGTTCTGTTTCTCTTATTCATTTGTTGATTAGTTCCTCCATCAGTTTTTCCTTTTGCAGCATTATGCTCATCCCTTGTATAACCAACATTTTTGCTTCAGAGCCACCAGAGGACTGGTTCTCTGCAGCATAAAAAGCAGACATTTCTGTAGTGCCATTTTCAGTCTTGTTACTGGTTAGTACCATCTGTAACTCATCTTGAGCTGCCATATTGTATGCATCATCCAACGAAGGGAAATCTCTCATAGCCAATATCTGAGTCCTGATCTGGCTATGCTTTTTATTTAGTCCCATTAAGAAGGACATGACATGTTCTTCTTCCTTTGCCTTTCCACTCATTTGGTAATCAACATCCTCCGCCAAAAGAGCATCTAATTCATCCCATAAGCATATCAGTTTTTCCAGGAAAGAAGAGACTGTCATTTCCCCTTGCATTAAGATATAGATTTCCTTCCTCAAAGCAAAGGTCCTCGACTTATGTGAGGCAGTATACCTCTTATTAAGAGTTCTCCAAGCCGTAGCTGCGTCCTTGGCATGAAGAATTCCGCCTGCAATCCCCTTTGTAACCGAAGAGATCAACCAAGTCATCACTATATCATTACAGCGCTGCCATTTAGCCAACCGAACCGGATTTGTAGCAGGAGGCTTAAGCACTTCTCCTCTCACAAAATTGAGTTTGGATCTTCCACAAAGGGCAAGCAAGCTCCATGGATTTCTTCCAAGAAGCATAATTCTTGGTTCCAACGAGCAGTTCAGTAACGAGTGTGACACTCGTAGTCTCATTCGGACTCACGTAAAAAGGATCATCAACAACAACGGAGACGGAATTACTTCCCGTTGGCGGCAGATCATTAGAATTAGGCATATTGCTCTTAATCTCACAATCTGCTGTAAATTGATTCAATCAAAGGAGAAGAGAGTTACCAGGACACGATTAGGCAACCTCAGGCTCTGATACCGTGTGAAAACGTGGCTCCGATCACCGGAACGCCATCGGCAAACCGATCAGAAAATGGAGGAAATGCACGACGCGAGAGAGAAAATGAAAATGGCGCCAAAAGCCGTTTTCTTTGATTGATAATCTGTTACAAATACAGCCCCCCTTTAGCAATAATATATACCCCTTTACCAACCACTAATTTACAGACTCTGCCCACTAGTTTACCAATATTACAAGGAGACCCCTGAAGATGTGATCTCTGATAGATCACATCCCTGACTTTAACAGATTGCAGGTTTTGTTTGTGTTTCTGTTTTTGAGTTTGTGAATGAAACCATAAGTGTATTTATTCTCTTAATTGATTACTTATCTTTAGCCTGTATTGATTGCAGGCCTGAAGATCTTCGTGAGCCGTTTGGGGAGTTTGGCCCCCTCAAAGACGTATACTTGCCTCGGGAGTATTATACTGGGTGAGTGCACTTTCTCTCCATTACCAGAAATCATAATGAACTCATTAGTGTTAAGAAGATGTTCCACCCTTAAATGGAGGTCAGTTTCAGTGTTGTGCTTCCACAAATATTGCATTATGCTAGTTTTACATTTTTTTTTTGGTGAAAAGTGTTGAAGACTGAATCAAGGAAAATCTAGGTCTGTGTCGCTCACCAAAAATTGCTGAGGCACTCGCGATTTTAAAAGGAATCAAAATGGTAGCTGGATTGGGAGTAGATTCGCTGATTAAAATCAAAAGTGATTGTTTAGAGGTGATAAAATGCTTGAATGACGAGCAGAAAGACCGGGAACTGGACAATATTATTGAAGATATTAAAGAAGTCCAAATCAAGATCGCAAGTATCGAGCATTGTCCGAGGAAGCTAAATACGGATGCTCACAAAATTGCATCGGAGATGCTGAAGGATCATTACTCATCTCTTTATCTCCCTGGCTGAGCTAGGGTTGTAATCTGTTTATCTTTTGTTCTGTTCCGATTGATTATCTTTTGTTACCGTTTGGGAAAAAAAAATAATCAAGGAAAATAGTATATTAGCCAGGAACCCAAAATTATTATGTTGTATTGGAGACTGAAGGGAGGTTGTGGGTTGATTATATTCTGAAGATCAAGACTTGAGGAATCCCAGTCTCTCAATTTCCAGTGATTGATAAGTATGTTTTTAATTTGTGAGAGTTAATTGGTCTCTTTCCTATTGGTAGTAAACATGAATAATTGTCACGAACAGCAGCTCATTTATTGTATTTCATTTAGGGAGCCCCAAGGATTTGGGTTTGTCCAGTTTGTGTACTCTGAGGATGCTGCTGAAGCCACATATCTGATGGATGGTCAAATTCTTCTTGGGCGTGAGCTGACTGTGGTATTTGCCGAAGAGAAAAGGAAGAAGCCGTCTGAAATGAGAGCGAGAGAACGAAGCAGGTCTATTTCTTTATTCTTACATATATGCTCCAACCACTTTTTCACAGTCATGCGTGTGTTTCTATTTCAGTTCCTTCTTCCCTTGGCTGACTCCATTTATGGCCCTTGTTAGCAAGAACTATAATATAGTTCTTGAAAATACATTATTTTTACTCTTCTCTTTTTCTTAACTTAGTTAGGTGCCTAGTTTAAGTTAGGTTTGGACTGTACACACATCTTTTTAGTTCAGGTACCCTATGTCCAAACCAGCACTTTCTATGTGGTTAGGTTAGGCCAAAAATTATTTCTGTGTGTTATCTTAATAGCAGTTCCTGATATAAGTAAATGTGTCTATAGTTTTAGTGCTAAATTAGCAACAAGTTTTAATCATACTAACACTATTCGTATGGGAGAGAAACTAATTTTACTTTTCTTTTGCAGAGGGGCGTCGTATGATAGAAAGCGCTCGCAGTCTTGCTACTCTAGGTCTCCGCGCCGTGGACGATCGTACTCTCAGAGCCCGGACTACTACTCATCGTGGCGGAGGCATTACTCAAGGTACAGGAGGATATGTGTTTGAGCTATAATGCAAAATTGCTGTGATATACCTGTATAAACACTTGCTAAATGTAGATCTGTTTCTCCCGGTGACAGAAGGTACAGCGAACAATCGTATTCGCGATCACCATCACCCTATTATCGGCGTAATCGCAGCAGGAGCTGGAGTAGCCGGAGTAGGAGTTAGATTCAGCATGGAATTTGCTCTCAAAATGTCAGTAATTGAACAACGATGGTTGATACTTAGTATTGCAGTTTGCTCCATAGTTATCAGAACCGGACCGGACCGGCCGGTTCGATCGATTGGACCGGGAACGGGCCTGGTACCGGTCTGATTTGAAATTAATACCGGGGTGCATACTGAATCAGAAAAAACCGAATAAATCGGTCGGTTTTTTACAAATTGGTGAACCGGATCGGTCCGATTTAGTGTAACTGATGGCTTAATTAAGATTTAATTATATGTCATTAATAGCCAAAAATTTATTTACTAAAATGCTTGAGGTGGGATTCAAACCCAGCCCTTTGGGCTTCCATGCGGAAGCTCTAACCAATAGACCATTAAGATATTTTATTATTTTTAGGATAACTAGCAGATTAAATGTGATATTTAGTAATAATTACATTTAAATAGATCATCAATCGAACCGGTTTGAATCGCCAGTTCAACCAGAAAACCGAGAACTGGAGCCCTGACTGGTTCAGCCTCCCATATAACTATGGTTCGCTCAAACATTAACGGCTTTCATTGTTATAATTTGAAGTTGCATTTGAGTGTCTGTTGTATTGAAATGTACTCACCTACATATCTTTTATATCGCCACTTACAAATTATTACCCTTTCATTGCACGTAGCCCTAACCCTACTTCTTGTGTGTATGAAGGTCTTCTGTCCCCAATGACCATTTGCGTACTCTTCAGGCCTAGGTTTGGCTGAAGCTGGCATTAAAAGTTTGGAAAGGAAACTTAATTTTTGTGTTTGGCGTGTCAATGGATCTGGTTCAGACCCATTTGAAAGAATCTTGATTTAAATTAATTTCATTTGGATTCGGATTCGGATTCGGATTCAGATCCAGACACATTAATTTTATAAATATTAAATTCAAATCTAGATATATTATTTGTACCCATTAAATTCAAAATCAATTCTACTAATGTTCAACTATCAAATAAGATAAATAAATAAATATCAGTTTATAAAAATAGTAAAATATAAAAAATATATGTTTGTATTTAAATTCATTTTTAAAATTAAATTAATTTTTATAAAAATTATTTAAAAAATAGTTTTTGATAAATATTTCTTATTTTTTAAAAAATTAATTTATTTTAAATCAAAATACACTAATTATCAAATAAAATTCAAAGAAATCCATTATAAGGATCCAAATAGGTATAACCTAATGGATCCAAGACTCAAATGAGTAGATCCTAATGGTTCAAAGACCCAAATGAATAGATCCTAACCTTATAATTGCGGGTCTGAGCGGGTATAGATTTGGGTTTACCGAACTCAATTGAAAGGTCTAACTTCAGCCATTGCCAATAAATATATAAATAATAAATTTAGAGAATAATAATGTTATTTGAATAACCATTCATATAATCTTAAAAATTAAATAGTACAAAACAAAAGTATGCATTATTACCATCAATCTAGATTTTATTATCATCACAGTTAACCTTACCAATTCATTCCTAAAAAAAATAATACTCATTCATGATCAGTTTTAGTGTTTTGTAATTTATTAAATTTAGAATCAGAGTAGATAATTTAAATTTATTAGTTATAAAAGTAAGGTCATGGTCTTACAGTTATTTGTGCGCCATTTTTTTGTTTTTTTTTTGTCTTTTTGTTTTTTGCAAAAAAAAAAAACGTTTCAATTATTAAAGATGGAATGCATTGGAGGAGATAGATTGAAGCTCAAAACTGAAACCAGAAGAGAACAATAAAATCATACAAAAAAAGCACATGCTGACTATTGAAAAGAAATAGACCGCTCCTACGAGTTAAAAACTAAAATCAGACCAAATAAGAAGATGGATGAGATGCTTATTGGATGACCATTCTGAGTTGAATCTTGCTGACTTCAAGAACAAGTTAATCAGTTGACTAAGATACATTTTTTCTACAAGTCTTGATGATGCTGATTTTGATGTTGTTGTCTCTTTTTATGACTTTTAAAATTTTTGTTCTGTTGAAATTTGCTCATTTCAAAATATGATCATTCATGCTTTCCATAAGTGGTAAACACAAGCAGCAATAAAGATGAAGCTTATTTTTTTTCTCGTTGGAGATGAACTTATAAGAATCTGATCAGTTGATGAAATCATCCCAAGATTTGAAGGAAATGTCATCCGGAAAATAATAGTCTCAGAATCTTAGAAAATAGACCAACAGTAGAGATGCACTGGAAAAATAGGTGATCATGAGTTTCAGGAGCTGAAATACATAATATGTTATTTCGAATGAAATCAAGCTTGTGAAGTTTAACTTTTGTTGACAGAGTCTAGTGACAAGCCTGTCATATGATAAAATTGTGTGTTGGATGATTTTAATACATTTCATACCATAGAGAACCATGGACGTTTTGACACTAATGGAATAAGATTATAATAAACTGACTTAGATGAAAATGGATTGCCTAAGATTGTCCAAATTCCAGAAGAGAAGACACGGCATTGGGCAGCATAATTTCTAATATTTAGGATTTGCTTGACAATCCAAGGAGTAGAAGGTTTAATGTCAATAGTTCACCAATTACCTTCCATAATGTAATACACATGTATTCATTTAACTCAGGCTGAATTTTATTTTAAAGAATGTCCCAGGTCGAGGGAGTGAGATGGATAGGTTGGAATGACTGGCATGTCTGATATCCAAGCCTCCCATTTTAGTAGGCAGGCAAACAGATGACCACTTGATTGGAGATTTGAATTTTCCTTGTCAAAAAAATCTTCTACAAATAGTGTCCATATTGCTAAGGATTTTTTTTAAGGTTTATCAAAGATCCTGTATCATAAGATGTACATGGAATTTAGGACATATCTGATCAGAATTGTTCTGCCTGTATAGGAGAAGAATCTCGAACTTCAGAAATGAATTTTTTTTTTTGTGCGCTATTTTGTCTTTGGGTTTAGAGCTTATGATTTTATCTTTCATCATTAATTTTTCTTATCTTTCATTTCAATGAATCACTTTCAAATCCTATTTAAACGTTGATGTCTAATTGAGGCAATAGAGGTGCGGTGTTCCTAATAATTTCAAAAAAATAAGGGAAAAACCCTTAATGAGTCTCCGAACTATCCTCACTTCCCCACTTACGGTCCGAACTATCAAATTTGACAAATAAGAGGCAAAATTTCAGAATTCCGTTAACCTACCTAACGTCGTTAACTTCATCTCACAACTCCGTTAACCTCCGTCTTCAGGTCACCACCGCCACACTCCTCCTCTTCTTCTTCCCCACTGCCTTCGCAGCCAGCAGCATCACCGCTGCCACAAATGAGGACGCCTAGGGTCGCCACAAATGACAAACCCTAGAGAGAGAGGACCGCGTCGCCGTCTTTCCTCGCCTCCCCGAAAACAAACCCTAGAGGCGTCACCGTCGATCGATTGACTGACGGAAGAGAGAGGAACCCGACCAGCTAAAACCCTAGAAGAACCGCGACGCCGTAGATCGGGATCGGAATCGGAAATGAGGGTTTGTTTCCTTAAACTCCTGGGAATGGATCCATTCAGAAGCTGATTGTTTGAAATCGTGCCGAGATCGGAGGGGAGCGGGCCGGTGAGCCTGGTGTTGAAGCAGAGGCTGAGCGTGCGGAGGGTGGTGAGGTTGGGGAAGATGCCGAGCGGGATCTGGCCGGTGAGGGTCGCCGGGGAGGCGGAGGACAGCGACGCGGTCGTTCTCGCAGGTGATGCCGGCCCAGGCGCAGGGGGAGGCGCTGGCGGCGTCCCAGAGGACGGTGTGGCCGGCGACTGCGGCGCGGAGGGCGAGGAGCGCGGATCTGTCGGCGGCGAGGTCGGAGGCCGCGGGGGAGGTGGTGAGGAGTAGGAGGAGGAGCGCGGCGGCGGAGGAGCAGCTGGCCAAGAAGAAGAGGAGGGTGGCGGCGGTGACCCTGAAGACGGAGGTTAAGGGAGTTAACGGAATTCTGAAATTTTGCCCCCTATTTGTCAAATTTGACAGTTCGGACCGTAAGTAGGGAAGCGAAGATAGTTCAAAGCCCATTAAGGGTTTTTCCCAAAAAATAAATCATAATAGTTGTTAGAGACGAAGTAGGTTTGATTGAAATAGAGGCAAAGATATTAAGAGTAATTATTGATTATCTTTGATCATGACAACGGGCTGCTGAAGGGTTTCAGTAGGTTCTTGGAAGCCTAATTGATTTTTTGTAAAAACAGCTCTTTTTCATATT
>NQLW01000033.1:322214-343454 GCA_002312845.1 Kalanchoe fedtschenkoi | reverse complement strand
AGTTTGCTACTGTGGTATAAATGTCTTTTAACCAATAAGTTGGTAATTTTACACAAGAAAATTTTCAAATTTGATTTTATTTTTATAAAATTATTGATTTGAAACTGTGATTTTTTAAAATAGAATAAAAATAAAATAAAAAGAGTTGTGTGGTAGTAAAGAAATAAAAAAAAGATAATATGAAGAAATTTAGGTTCAAAATAACAATTTTTATAATGAAGTACAATTACGGTTAGAAAACTATGATTTTCTTTTTCTCTATGAAAATATACTCCACACCAAATAATAATATTCAAAATGATAGTCTGTGTCATATTACTCAAATGCAATGGACTCATCTAATTCGTGTGAAAGTTTGTGAGTTTTCAAATGTTTCAGATATATTTGAGGCGCTTGTGCATGATCCGTATATATTTGGATTTTCTTGGATCATTCTTTTTTTTTTAATTTGATTAAAATATAAATTACAGCGTACACATCTAACCACCAAAAAGTACAATTCTAATCGTCAATATTTTCTTGGACCATTCATGTAGCTTTAATAAATGGATATGTTCTCATCATGCTCCATTAGTCCATCCATATCTTTAGATTTCTCTTCAATTTGTCAGACTTAATACCGAAAATGGACAACGGTAATCTCTGTTCTAAAAGGCGGCCGCCTAGCCGCCCGATTAGTTTCTGGGCGTTTTAAAAACGCCCCGCCTAGCGCCTAGCGCCTAATTATTTTATATATTTTATTTTTAAAATTAAATAAAATTTTATAGGTATAATTTTATAATTAATTATTAAATATATTATTAATATATATAACTCCGCCTAATCATCCGATTAATCCTTTCGCCTAATCCCCGCCTAGCCGATTAGTCGTTAGGCCCCAAGTCAACCGCCTAAGACCCCCTAGCGCCTTTTAGAACACTGACGGTAATAGGTAAAAATGAAAAAGGAGAAAACTGTGGTTGAGAACCACTCTTTATATTTTAAATCATTGTGTTTTGAACTATGGTTTAACATGGTTGTTTTTTTGCAAATTCTTAAGTGTATTGAAAGCACATTTTTATGTGTTATTTCATTCTAAAACAACATCGTTTAATGTTTTATTCAATTTATTAAGCTCAGTGAACCAATTTGAACAATCAAAGTTAAAAAGAAGAAACATTAGAAAACAAAATAAAAATTTTATTTTAATTCATTAAAATCTAAATAAAAATAATAAATTAACAAATATTATATTTTATATTCCTTAAGTATATATTTAATTCACTGAATATTAATTAACATCCATTATTTGTGCACTTATATTCATCACAAATGCACCTATATCGATTTGATAAGCATGAATGTTCATCATATGAGTTATTGTATCAATATGTACAGAAAAATATTTAATAGACATAAATATTCACCTCATAAATTCTATGAAAACCAAATGCGCCGATATGTTCATTAATTTAATACATATGCACATCATTTGTATACAATTCACTATATATATATATATATTTATATTCATTATTTATATATGTATGTTTTATCAAACTGATAACTACTTTTTTTCAATTGGATATATATGTTCGTTCATTGAGTGGGTGTGTTACTTTCATAATAAGGTATTGAGTGCGTGCAGAACCTTCAAGTTTTATTTTTCTTTTCATTTAAAGTGCTTTCACAATTACATATATCTAGCTATGTTTTGGGTCACATGACACTTTCCATTTCAAATACAATTTTGAAATTGGTTCTTTCTTGTCCACCTATGACACTGATTTCTCACAATTATAGTACTGAATGTTCCATTATTACAAGAACAATCACTGTACTTCAAGGGCATTATGATGGATTAGGTATTTGTAACTCTATTTCATTTGAAGTTTGGTGTAGATACTGGATAGTGGAGTAAAACCTTTATCATAGACTGAACTCGATATCTGATTATCAAAGTTCTTAAATGTAATGTCATCATGTTCTAAGGCAGAGCCTCTATATAAATGGAAGTCTGATTTCATGTGAAATCTCAATTGCAATCAGTGGCAAATTAATTGAAGGACATCTAGAAACAGTTGTTCCATCAAATTCAACCTAAAATATTTTTATCTGTGTTAAAAAAAAGAAAAATGTAATTATGATATTCTTAATTTTACCCTAAACTTTAATCTTATATCATAAAAGCAATCCAATTTTTAATTTTTATAATTCAAATCCAATCCAAAACATCTCAATATATCCAAATTATGTCCATACTACATTGAAAAATAAAAATATATAATAAAAATAGAAAAAGAATTTAACCGCTGCGGTGTTGAGCTCATATCTCAGTACCTAGCTCAATAGCCAACTTAACCTTATCGAAATCTCTATCACCAGTTCCTTACCTACTGGAAGTTCAAAGCTAGCTAGGATGATATATTTATTACTCCTAACCCCAAATTAAAATTCCTGAAAATGTCATTGACTGCAATACTATCATGTTACCTATTGTAATCCATCAATTGCAAAGATGTTAAATATGATTATGAATCCATAATATATGAGGTTTGACAGTTGAAAAAATGGTGGTGACCTGTCAAATATACACTTTTGTTTAAAATGTGTAGGTTGTTTTTTTATTTTACATAGCTCGCTAGTGTAAAAGCGTCTTTAGCTAGTCATGGTTAGTTAAAATATTGAAGAAATTTATTATAACTTGTTGTCTATTATAACTCACATTTTATGATTACCGAACTAAATCAGAATAGCAGTTAGTTGTTGGATTTGGCCTACGAACCAAAGTCCAATAACTTCATTCTCACCATAAATAGATGAATGAGGCTTTCATCAAATTTTATAAAATAAAATACACACATAGTGAGAAGTTTGGATTATTTTTTCGAAGCTAGTACTTCAAGGGCTTGGTATCCATTACTTGATAGGAGTTTGTGTGGTCACGATTTTTTGATGAGATAGGGTTTCGATATGGGAGGAGTAGACGTTGGCGATCTGACTACAACTATTCAGGAAATTGCGCCTTAGCAATCGTTACAACTACTCCAGATGTGTTATTGATCTTGTGGAAGCACAATCAACCTAACCACGAAGGTCCTTGTACCTGGAAGCAATCGAAGAACAAGCAAGAACAAACTTAATAAGCAACTAAAATTGCAAATCTGAAATAAAAACAAGAGTTGGGATTTTGAAGATAAGTAAACGGGTGATCTAACTGACAAACAGGAATACAGAAAAAAGAAGCAGCAGCTAACTTTAATCTAAATAAAATCCAATTGAAAAAGATGTCTACAACTATCTATATATAAGGAAGGAAGCTAGGGCTTCTCTTAAACTAATTAGGATCTCTATCACTGATAAGATTTGAACTAGTATTAATAGGCTCAGGCCCATAGTCCAAATCCTATTATCAGTCTAACTTAAGCCCAAAGCCTAAATTTGTATTAAAAGTCGACAAAATTTATTTTGTGGATTTAAGACAGCTCACATGGAATTTTGACACTTGGCTGGATCCATTTGAAGAAGATTTCAAGAACTTTTCAAATTTGACACGCGGCAAGTCAGCTCCATATTTGAATAAATCATGGGATTTGAACTCGATTTATGTAGCGCAATCACTTTAGTATTTTCTTCCGTGTTTCTAAGGGCAACAAAATCATCACAATAATTTAGTAGCATCCAATCCTTAGAAAGATCTGCATGAATACTTTGGATTCAGTTCACCTAATAGTTTAATGGACGGGCATGAGCTCGAGTAATTAATTGAAATAAAATCCAACTGAAAAGGAATTCTCAAACTATCTATTTATAAAGAAGGAAGCTAGGGCTTCTCCTAAGCTAACTAGGATTTCTATCACAGATAAGATTTGGACTAGTATTAATAGGCTCAGGCCCACAGTCCAAATCCTATTATCAGTCTAACTTAAGCCCAAAGCTTAAATTTATATTACAAGCCGACAAAGTTTATTTTATAGATTCTGGACAACTCAAATGGAATTTTGACACTTGGCTGGATCCATTTGAAGAAGACTTCAAGAACTTTTTAAATTTGACACACGGCAAGGCAGCTTCTGATTTGAATAAATCTTGGGATTTGAACTCGATTTATGCAGCATAGTCACTTTAGTATTTTCTTCCATGTTTCTAAGGACAACAAAATCATTACAATAATTTAGTAGCATCCAATCCTTAGAAAGATCTGTATGAACAATTAGGAATAAGTTCACCTGATAGTTTAGTAGACGGGCATGAGCTCGAGTAATTGGTCCGTGAACAGGAGTTACCAGACTTGTCGGATGTGTATCGAACAGAGACAGCGACTCCTCATTAGAGGACGTGATGTCCTCATCAATATAGTAACCACACTGATGTACGGAAAAGAAACTATCAAAGTTGAGGAGATTACTGCAGCCTTGTTGGCTCAGTACCAGCGAAAGCTGAATGTAGGGGAGAATTCTTCACAAGCTGAGAGTTTGTACATCAAGAGCAGTCAGGACTAGGGGAGAAAATCCGAGAAGGATGATTCTAGAAAACAAAACTCAAGATCAAAATAAAAGGGCAAGAAGATTCTCTATTATAAGTGCAAGGAGCTGCGACATATGAAGAGGGAGTGCCCAACATGGGAGAAGCAAACTGATGAGAAGAATGGCGAATCATCAAAGTCAATGAATGTGGCGCAAAATGATTCTGGTTGTAGTGATGACGATATGCGTTTGCTTTCAACTACTCAGTTCGTGGATGCTTGGATCCTTGATTCGGGATGTTCTTATCATATCACCCCCAACAAAGAGTGGTTCTCTACATACATGTCAGTTAATTCTAGTTATGTCTATCTAGGTGATAATAGATGTTGCATTATTACTGGTATTAGTGAAGTCAGAATTAGGATGCATAACTGGATAGTGAGAACACCATGTGATGTTAGATATGTACTTGAATTGAAGAAGAACCTGATTTCCTTGGACACTTTGCATAAGAATGGTATTATTCCTATGATAGATAAGGATAGGAAAACTATTAGAATTGTTAAAGGTGTGTTGACTATGATGAAAGGAAAGATAACTGTAAAAAATATCTATAAATAGTTAGGAAGTACAGTTGTAGGTGGAGTTCATTATGTTCAGTCACATGATAGCACAAAATTTTGGCATATGCTTGTCATCTTAGTGAGCGAGGTATGACTGAATTGCATACAAAAATCTATTGCAGGGTTTTAAAAGCTGCAAGCTAGAATTGTGTAAGTTTTGTGTTCTTGGGAAGCAGACTAAAATCAGTTTTAAGACTGGAAAACACATCATTGAAGAATTTTTTATTATGTGCATTTTGATGTATGAGGCCTTGTCAAAGAAGTCAATGGGTGGATCTTTCTATTATGTTACATTGACTAACGATTTCTCTAAGAAAGTTTGGGTGTATTTTTTGAAATAGAAATCTGAAATCTTTGATAAGATCAAGCTGTGGAGAATTGAGGTAGAGAACCAAACGAGGAAAAAGACTAAGTGTTTAAGGTCAGATAATGGCACGACATATACAAATTCATGGTTTCATAAATTTTGTGAGAATAAGATTCAGAGGCACTTCACAGCTCGCAAGACACCACAACAGAATGGATTTGCAGATACATTGAACAGGAATTTGACTGAAAGGACAAGATGATTGAGATTGAATGCAGAATTACCTAAAAGCTTTTGGGCAGAGGCTGTGAATATGGCATGCTATGTCATCAATAGATCACCACCACGAGCATTATTGGAGAGAAAAGTTGCAGAAGAGGTATGAACGAGTAATCCGATTAAATTTTTCTACTTATGGATTTTTTGTTGAAGGGTATCAAGGGATACAAGTTTTGGGATCCGATAGCAAAAAAGATGTTGATCAGTAGAGATGCAGTCTTTAATGGCAGTCCATGTTGTAATAGAATGTGCAGTTGGATTTGGAACAGGCACCAACATCAACAGTGAAAATTGATAGTTTTACTTTAGCATCTAATACCCCGAGTATAGATAATTTGCAGAGTTACAATTTGGTCAGAGACAGAGGAAGACGCACCAATGTGAAGCCTCCAGACAAATTTGGTTTTGAAGACATGGTCTCTTATACACTTCACATCAGTGGTGAAGATCCAATTACCTTTCAAGGAGTTATCACTAGCTAGGACAAAGATAAATGAATGGATGCAATGGTACAAGAGATGGAGTCTTTGAAGAAAAATAATATATAGGAGCTAGCTCGGCTTCCTGAGGGGAAGGAGCAAGATACTACACGGATTGTTTGGACTTGTTGAATGTTTGCAGCGGCTAAAAGAGCAGGAACCCTAGGCCACTTTGAGGTGTAGGATACCCCAAGATTTTATCTCCTCAGCAGAAGAATGATATTCATTAAGGTGGAGATTTGTTGGTTATAGCTCTTATACTGATAAAGGACTTATGTCAGAGTTGAACAGGCGGGCTGAATCTCAATGGATAGTGGCAGCAAGACTAGTATTTCTGGGGCAGGATTAAGTGCACTAGGGGGTGCAGGGGCGTAGTCCCGCGGTATGGTATAAGGATAATTTAATAACTCTGTATCTAGAGTTTATTATTATAAATACCATATAACTATAACCTAACATGGTACGATAATACGACACACTAAATATTACACAGCTACTCTTTTACTTCCGAGAACGTAGATAGATTGCCGAACCTCGTTAAATCTTGTGTGTTCTTTACAGTTATGCTCTTGCTAATTAGCTGGAATTCTCAACTGTAGACTTGTGTATTTGGTTGTTGCTCATCCTGACATCTCCTTTGTTGTTCATTGCTTAAGCCAATTTCTAGCTCAACCTAGCAACCATCATACATTGGCTGCATATCGAATAGTGAGGTATCTTAAGAAATAGCCGAGTCAAGGGTACTTCTGCTCCTCATCTTCTTCGCTGCATCTTAATTCTGATCACGATGGGTGCTTGTCAATTGACCCATCACTCAATCTCTGGATATTGTTTATTTTTGAGATCCTTTCTGATCTCGTGAAAATCTAAAAATCAACAAATTGTGTCTTGCTCATATGCTGAAGTTGAGTATCGGGCTTTGACAATACCACATACAAGTTTGTGTGGCTTCTTAAGGTTGTGCGATCTCCTCATGTGCCTCATATTTGACCTAGCTAATGTTGCTTGTGATAGAAAATTTGTTATTGCTATAGTTCGGAATCTCATCAATCATGAATGGATGAAACATATCAAAATTGATTGCCACTTGATTTGAGACAAGCTTGTTGCTCGGACTCCTTTCCTCATATTCATTCCAAAGACCAGTCAGTAGATATCTTTACTAAGGCATTATCTCGTGTTATGTCTTGAGTTGTTCCATTAGTTGCTTTTCAAGTTCGACGCAAGAGCTGCCATGACGGCTGTTGCTGGATTTGAGAAGTTGAGTTGCAACACAATGTTTGTCCAACGCGCGTAACCTTCAACGAGAGCCGCAATGCAACTATCTATCCGAAGTGTGTTTCCTTCAATTGACAGCTGCATCACTGCATTCCACCAAATGCTTCAAATGCACAGATTAGTTTTGAAATATATATATTTTTTTTGTTTTCTAAGGGTAGAATATTCTGGTCCATGTCGAGGGGCTCATGTAGACCCTAACACTTAATTTGTAAATCAGATGTTTAATCATTTCATCTAACACATTTTAGCTTATTTGTCTTGCTTTCGTGAGAGCAATTTTTGTAACTTATCAATACCCACAGACATGAGACACTCTCGAGTTAGCTAGCCTGCGTGTTGTACTAGGTTTTCTAACATAATCTCCATCCGGGCATGAAAAGAAAGGTAAACCGGTGAAGATTTTCAAACAGAGGAAGGAGCTCCAAACTTGAACACTAAAAAAAAATTATTATCCTCATGTACTGGAAAGAAGAGCAAGCAGATTTCATTTATATGAGTAATCTCCTTTATGTAGTGCCATCACCTTGTCCACCTCTATCTCTGGCTATCTTCCGTTCTGACACTGTAGAAGATACAACTGACCAAATGTTCTGCTACAATGGAACCAATTACAAAGATAAATAACAACGCAACAAAAGGACATTCTTTACAAGTTGACCTATATAATTCTTTTAAGAAGAAAACTTGACACATCAGTCCAACTGCTCAGGCCAAGCCAAATTCTGTTGAATGCATTAAACACCATCCACTGAACATCAACTTTCATTGAGTTGAGAGTTGCATTAGTATTATATGGAACCATCAGCTGCCAAAAACCGCAATAGTTGGATACGGAAACCTCAGTAAACTTTTCCAGCGGACTAAACATGAAACTTATGATTTGCCTAAATTAACACAAACATCAGAGCCTGCCTGCAAAATTACAATCAAAACACAAAGAAACAGCCATGGGAAGTAAAGAGAATAAAAGTTCACTGAAGCAAAGACGCTTGCTCATCTGAACTGTCAAACAAAATAATTGCTCAAATAACATCATTTAACAAAAAATAGCTCAACAACGAATGCCATAACAAAAAAGAGCAACCATAGAAGATAATGAAGGTTGATGCATTTATCTGTTCCGGCATTGCGGTCTCACCCCAGGAAAAGTACAATTTGATCCATAAATTTTAAGTTCCAATTTTCTACCCAAACAACTCCAGTGAAATATCGATCAACCAGAAGACTCCATAGAGATGGTGTGAGATCAGCAGAAAACAGTGCCCTCGTTTTTATTAGTCGTCAAGTTTTCAACACCATTGGGTAAAAGAATCTTAATCAAGCATCTGAACAAGAGGGGATAGCATCTCAACACCAAATATTTAGACAACAACAACTGTGAAAATAAACTGTTTGGGATGATGGTAATCGTCTCAAACCCATTTAAAACATCATCAAAAGACTAATAGTTAGTCGAGAAACCTTATCTAGACAGGTTGGTCTTCTCTTGGCAGTCAAAGCCAAGAAATTGATCAGACCCTACCATCCATAAAAGAGAGCTCTCAATTATTAACTTGCAATAATAGAGATTTGATCTCAACAAGTAATTAGCTATTCGTATCTCGATATAACCGAATTACCAATTAACAGTAGGGAATCCAAACGGAAGATATTATATGTGATGTTTGATGAGTAGCAGAAGCAACAAGATAATCTTATATGCATAACACATTCAGATCTGAATGTAATTTAACTTAAAAATCAATGCTTAAAATATCACAACGGAAAAGGATAAAGGAGATTTTATTCACTAAAAGCAGGCTCACCTTAGGTAGTCACCGTTTCATCCTTGGCATGCAGCGAAATTCAGCTAGAAGTGCTATGTGGTCAGAAGACCACTCGGGAGAGGGCAATGCTGTATCTTTCCGCAAACTGTCCTCATCCAACAGTTCTAACAACGACTCAACAGTCAAGGAATCCGCTGAAACACCAAGCAACAATGTTTCAGGTTAAAATATGTGACCGGCAGCATACAAAAGCGAAGCCCAGCATTTGTAAATTACCTGTGTAGAAAATGTAATCAAGAGTGCCAATAAAATCTCTTGTGCAGCTTGTGAAGAGTGGTTCATGAGTGATAGCGTCCATTCTTTTTTTGTGTTGTTCGAAGCCAAACCCAGCACCAAACCTCGAAAAGGAAGAATAAGCACTGACCTGTGACATCAAGATGTTATCAAATACTGACAAGCAAAACTCCCAAAAGGCATTATGCATCCAGTTCAGCCGATTCCATATGATAGATATCACAGACTCACGGTTGTGACAAACAACCAAGTTCAAAAACCATTTATACCAGAGGCAGCTGATGAAATAGTTTTGCAGGTGGCCGCAATATTCCTAGAGGGTCCACACTTAGATCTGGATGTGCTTGGTCCACCTTTCCAATGGCAAGGAGAGCATGTGGAGCACTGCAAATAAAAGGGAGAACACATGCTGATCAAGACTTAGATAGATCAATAGTGTCACAAATGAGCAGAATGTACCTCCCGGGAGTAGAATTGAAATCGCCACAAACTAACATTGGGATGTCTGCACTATTAGCGATTTTCTCCAACCCCTTCAACAAAGTGTGTACCTGTTCTCACAAGGCATGTTTACATCAACAACAGCACTTAGGATTTCCTATATCTAGTGGTTACATAATCCGAAAAAATAAAATGAATTAAAGGAAAAGAGATGAACCTGCCAGATCTTGACATCTTTTAGTTCCTGCTGAACATTTACGTGAGTATTTGCCTGCCATCAAAACAACGAAGTAATAACTATATTTATTAAACAGCATAACTTGATTGATCATTGATTTATTCCTTACTTACCAAAAGTAATATATCAACTCAATTCACCTCTTATTGGTGTCTTACATAAATCACACATCGCTAATAAAAAAAATTCAAAGGACTAAGCAAAAAAGTAACAGTTTCTTGAATGAAGCTGAATGATCAAGAATGAAACTTGCCGCTGACATACCACACAAAGCAGCTGCCTCTTTCCCATATTATCAACCCCTTGGATACCAAATTTGGCCTCCAAGACCACTATCAATGCAACATTATCCTAATAAAGGGGTAGACTTATATTAACATATAGATACAGATAAAACACATGGCTAGAAGGTAAATCCAATCAACAAACCTTCACCAATCTGTTGAGAGCAAGCTTCTTCTGAGCACCTGGAACAACAGCCTCTGTCAAGGACTGGGCAGCCTTGTTGAACTCAACCTGCACACCAATAGTAAAACTTTAACGAAATCATAATTAATAAAGTTCTCAGTTCATTGGTTCGAATCATATCAAGTACCTCATATTTCTTCACATGAGAAAATCTTTCCCTGCGGAAAAAGGTAGCACATCCATCAACTATACTAGAATTCCCAGCATATACCTACATTCAGTAGCGACAGTAAACAGGAATACATGTGGATGGTATTAGTGAAAAACGAATATAACAACTGAAAGCTGACCTCATTGGTTTTCCTTTTGAAGATGCCAAAATAGCCATGTTTATCCAATTCAGGGGAAAAAAACTCATCAAAATGATCTCCTTGGACCTTAACAACAGATGAAATCAGATCATTGATCATATGATTGCTAGGAGCTGCAATAAATTAGGGAATGACATAGACACAACCATACAATGGGAGGAACTACAAAGATAATTAAATTAAGTATGCCAAAAGCTCAGCTTTATGTTGCTAAGGCAGTTACAGCATTTCCACTATGCAAATCTGATTAATATAAGATTGCATACAAAGTTAACATTAGTTAAAGGGAAAGATTATACTTCTCCCTTATTCTACCTCTTGTAAGCAAACAATGTCTGCACGATAGCCAACTATCTCTCTCAACAAGTTTTGTCTGCGGTAAGGCCAAGAAAGAGCCCAAGAAGGACAGTAGCTGTACAAATCACTCGCGTAAGAATCAGACAATATATTATATGATAGAACACTAAATGTTCCCGAGGTTGACAAGCGGCCTTCAGAATCCGAATGCCCTGTCACATTAGCACCAGCAATTGAGATTAGGCGGCGCGGTGTGGGGGAAGGAGCTGGAATAACTCGAGAAGTTAAAAGAGTACTAGACGGTCCCAAAGGTATTTTTGTCTCCACATCAACCACACAACACTCAAATTTAAGAACGTGGCCAATATCATCAGCCATAGGTGTATATGTTTTAGAACGACCAACTTCAAACCAAGTCTCCCCCCCACTCCTCTGTGCGACAACAGCAGGATATATTGCTGTTGAGGCATTAGACATGCTAGGGAGCGACAATGACCCTGATAAGCTGGTTGTACAAACCCCAGATCCAGTAGAACTAAAGCGGCCAAACATCTCATCCTCCTCGTTTCCGCTTTCATTTATAGCATTGGCAGCGCGCTCATGTAGAGTGCGATGATGCGACCACGCATCAGAAAAGCATTTAGATGAACAGTGATAGCTTTTCGGTATTGATACTTTGGCTTTAACACAAACAACACACTGCAGTGTGGCTTGTTCTGAAGGATGCACACTACAGACAGCAACTTTCTTATCACTTTGAATACGGTACCTGCAAAAATTTCATATATATAAAATAAAGAAGAAAAAAGTGAATAGAACAGTCACGCGGACAAATGTACAGCGTGCCACATAGTGAAAACAGAAGAAAATACAGTGTACTATACATATGTTGTTTCACCACTAAGCTACCCATGAATTGTCATGCAACAAAACCATCATAGAAAGAGGTCATGATACATAAATAACTCAAAAGAAACAAAATTCTCTTGAGAAGCAGTACACAAAACACCAGAGCATGTTAAATCACTAAATGCTGGAATTCAGGTTCCAGCTTCATAAAAGTTGAAAGTAACTTAAGAAGAGCAGATGATTTTAGTGACATTTCTGTTAGCACTATTAAATGACAATTTATTTACCAGTAAAGAAAGAATCACTAAAAATATATTGTGGCTGTGTGGAGCTTAATACCTACCGAAAGTGAAAGAAAAGGTAATTACCATTTATATCTCAAGAAGTGAGATTCAATAGGTGCAGACTCAGGAACATCATCTGTAGTTACGTTATTATCAGGGCGACGCAGCAGCACGTAAGGAGTGAGCTCGCAACCAACAATTGGAATATCAGAGGGAAGATGCACCCTCAGCACGGTCAGCATTTTGAAAAAGCCCCTTTTCCACGCACTCACTTTCCTCAAAACAACACTCCAGACAGCTCAAATTAAAATGATTAGATAAATGACGAACTTGGAGGCGGACAATTGCCAGATCCGTCATCTAACTGATCCAGTGCCCCAGCCAGCCCTAACGGGTCCGAACAGAACCCTAGAAATCCCCCCACAGGAAAACACAACAACCAACAGAAAAGCACTTTCTGTTGCAAATATTGGAGGAGAATGATAGGGGATCAAAACTGAAGATAAAATTGAAAGCGGCAGGCATTGAATCCGACGATTCAATCTGAATGAGTCGAACCAAAGCGTGCTTGGATTTGATTCAGTTGGGTGCTTGTGGGAAAGAGGCAGGAGAAAATGGATGGCAAGAGATGGGGATTGGATTTTTTTAGGGTTTAGCAGACGATAGGAGAAGAAAGTGAAAGGAGAAAAACCAAAACTACAAAATTTTATATTGGGATTAAAAAAAAAACGAAAGTAGATATTGTTATGTAAAAATATATCACATTAAAATCAGGTAAAATTACAAAAATGGAATATATACTATTCGATTTTAAAAATGACGCTCATTACTATTAAATTTTAAAATTTTAAGTCATTCTGTATTTATATCACTCATTTAATTATCAAATTTGTTGTTTTGAATAAATATATAAATCTCTAAATTAAATTACACTATTTTACTATTTAATTTATTATTTTTAAATTCCCCTACACCATAATTGATTTGACATCCATCTAATGACGCTATCCAATCACTTATGTCGCCTATTTTTCTGCACACCTCCTTCTCCAATCTTTTTCATTTCTATTTTCAGAGTCGTCTCAACTACAATGGAGACAATGTCCCCGATTGTTACAATTTTATTTTGGTATATTGAAATCGGGTCTTTTAAAATTACATTTTATAAGAAAATGAGGTCCCTTTTCAATTGGTGGAGGTATTGTGTATCTTCGATCAAATATTTATTAATAATTTACTATCATATGAAAATTTTTGAAAAGAATTTGAGGCTTTTATTTGTTAAAAAAATGCACCTCAAATGGGGCTCTGTTTGATCGATCCATTTGAATGCCCCGTTAGACGACCCTGTCTACCTTCATCCAAGATCGCCATTCTATTCTTCCGACTTCAGCAGTATGATGTTGTCATAACTATCCATTCCTAATTACATTATTACTATCTTTTTACCTCGCAGCTACTTAACTACATGAAGCTCCGACAATGATGTTGCAGAGTTATTTGATTTTTCTTCCGTTCTTCAATATTTAAATTTTCATTGGCGTCATTGATGGATCTATATAGATTTGCACTTGATAAATATTTTCCTAGATTCAAAATTGAAATCTGGAAAAACGACTCACTTCTCTCAATTTGGAATTGAAATATGGAAAAATGTAGAATTAGCGTTAATAATAGTTCGAGAACCGTGGTTGTCGTTGAGAGACTACAATGATCAATGTCGAGATGGTAGATTGAATAGGAATATCCCATTTTCAAAAATTGTTGAGATATGTGAGAAATGATGAGAATTTGTGACACGTTGTATCGAGTTTTCATGCCGAAAAATGAGTATGAGAGCCTCCCAGAAGATGAAAAAGTTTGATTGAAGCATTAACGACCAATGTTGAATTACTTGCTTGCTTTGATAGTGTTGAGGAATAGTACTTGATAAATGTCCCACATCGGCTAGTGAGGAGAAGAAGTAGTTACTTATATTGGATTGTTGAACCATGACTCACAAGCCTTGACTTTTAAGTAACAGTATGGATACAATCCAATATGAGCCGATCTGAAACTCAACATGGTATTAGTGCCCATGTTTTGATATGATACCTGTATGGGAGACGTGAGATAGGCATCCCGAGTATCAAGGACGCCACGGAGCGGCGAGAGCAGATCGCAAATGTGCAAGTGAGCTGGTGGAGCCTAAGACCAAGCCAGCGACTAAGGACGTAGGTTGGATCCCAGGAGAAAAGAGGGAGACACAGAGGGCGCGCCTACGAAGAGAACACATGTCGTAAGAAGGTGCATAGCGAAGTATTGATCAGGTAGAGCATGTGTCATAACTCCCGGTGAGGGAAAGATTGATGAGGAAGAACACTTGATAAATGTCCCATATCAGCTAGTAAGGAGAAGTGGAGGTTACTTATATTGAATTGTTGAGCCATGACTTACAAGTTTTTGCTTTTGAGTCACATTAGGGATACAATCCAGTAAGTCTCGACCCAAAAATTCAACAAATAGGTACTTTCATTATCGTTTCAATGTTCATTTGTTTAAGTAAGTGTTTTAGATGATGCGAAGATGGCATGTCTGTGGCAGAGAGACTGCAACTTTAGTCGCTTTCAGTGAGTGTTGTCAGCAACCTTTGTCAATTCAATGTGCAATTTTTTTATAGATTAACTAGATTGTTTTTGGATTGTGGTGTTTTTAAATATGGAGGACAAATTAATTTATAATTCAGGTGAAATACCGTAATTAGCAATTTTTTAAAAAAGTAACAAAATGACATAGTTTAATTTAGGAGTTTTATGTAATTAACAAACAATAAATATTGTCATACTAAGACAAATAATAAATTTGATAATTATATGAGATATCTCTAATACAAAATGGTTGTGTTTTCTAAAATGAAAATATCTCTACATACAAAATGGTTGTGGTTTGTAAAAGGAAAATAGTATATGCCCCTATTTTATACTTTTTTCTTAGAATAATTAAACTTATAATTGAGCTTAATAATTTATTTAAAAAACAAATCTGAGATGACACGTCTTATTCAATAACACAAAACCATCGTGATTTATATAAAAAATGTAAAATATCATAATCTAACATGTTTTATTCCATTACGCATGAAACTATTTTGCTTGACTTCCATATTCACAATTGGCTTTCATGCATATTTTAATGTGTTAGTAATGAAAATATGCAAGGTGAAGTAATGCCTGCATGTGGAGATATTTTAACTATTGAATATAAACTTTTATCTCAAACATTTTCTACCATTTATATTTGTCTTCCTTGAAGCGTCACAAAATTTATAATAAAACTCGCTCAAATATCTGTACAGGATTTGTAGCCAAATGGTCCTCGTTAGGTAATCAGACTCAAAATTGAATACATGTATCAGAAGTTAAATAAATTTGGAATATAAGCATGAAACAAAATCATGTTGGTCACTTACTGAGTTCCCCTCATGGCAGAATAAAATTTCTCTCATCAGATAGCGTGACTAGGTATGGGATGATCCCATGCCACATCATCTATGAATTTCATTGTCTGCTGTATTGCTATATGAAAGTCGCCCTCAGCGTCATCTTCAGTATACTCAAAGTCAGCTTTGGTTCGTTGTTCACTTTCTTGAGACTTTATTGTAAGAGTGACTGAACGCTTTGGCATTTAAGACTTGGCTAAGGAGGGCACATGTACAGAGGAAAAGCCACGAAAGTTTTATCAAATAAGGGCTTGTAAACTCTAAATTCATACAATAAATGGTTGGTGCGAGATTAAGGCCATATAAGGCTGCATTGACATTAAACTTTAGTGAAATTAGTGTGTACATCTCCTTTGCTATTGGTTGTGTCGAGGGATTTATGGGAATAAATTAGTCGGAGGCATAGGGGCATAATCGTAACTCAAGTCGGGAACCTGTTGGGTCTGTTTATACATAGTAGGAGGAATCGGATTCCCCCACATGGGTGGCTGATACCTAATGGTGCACCTTCGTTTGCTCTAGTCTTTACCTGACATAGCTTTGATGAGTGGAAATAAATTTAATTTAGGATAAGGATCTATGATATACAATAATGTTAAAGTAAAAACTTAATAAAATCTACCAAGTAAAATAAGCAAATAATGTTCCACTGTCACTTATCATTCTAATAATTTGTTGATTATTTTCTCTTCACAGTATTCATCGTCGGACACATCCTCCTCCTTTTCGTCTTTGTTATCCTCTATCAAGTGTTTTTTTGTTTCATCATCCGAATCCTCCTCCTCATATTTTGTCTTGGCACACCATATTAGGATGTTTAGGATCTCTGAGCTCAATAGATTTTTCTTTAAGAGCTAATTACAAAATCAGCTGGATTGCATTTACTGGTTCTTCCTAAAATGCCTTCCCAAGTTTGTTACTCTTGATGTACAAACTTGGCTTGATCTTACATATGAGATGTGTCTTTTAGTTCGAGTCTACCTGATCAAGGGAGTCATTGAAGGTGTAACAATTTGGCCCTCAATAATTAAGGGTTTCACAATCGTCAAACAAATATTATACATCGAAAGTTCAGATCAAACACGAGGAAACCTAGCCATAAAGCATACTAACATTTGAATCACTAATAAGGTACCATCACAAGTTATGTAGTCGGGTATGTCTACAAAAATTAGTAGTGAAAGGGAATGATATACCGAGCACATGCTTAAAAGCACCACTATTTTACTTCATACTCATATAATATAGCTAAATATGATCATTCTGTAAGTATGTATGCATACAAATAAGGAATTGAGACACAACATGTTGTTGGACTAAACTGAACCATATAATGGAGCACAAAGTATACATCTTCTATCCGTACAAACATCATCATGTTGTTCTCATATTCATGAATGCTCATTTGTCAAGTGAGTTCTAACTTGTTACTCATATAAGTGAGCAAGTTGTGTACTGTGAATGTTGCAAGGATGCATGAAAAAACTAATATGATAACTAAAATATGAACATTATAACAATGTATTTAAAAAAACTCAATCTACAATCAAAAGGACAGTAGGATATTAGTAGAATACTCACACATGGCTATAAGAGAAGCCTGGTGACTATAATACTAAGTACCGCAAGAAATAAAATAAAAACAGTTAGGAGGTCTCTTAGTGAAGATAGAAGGGGATTGCCTCGGTGGAGCTGTACTGCCTCATCATGAGGTAGTATTCCGATAGTTGCCCCTCTCCAGTGTTTTCAGGCAGGTTTAATCGTCGTCTAGGTGTCGGTTTTATCCCTTCGGTATTCCTTTTATTTTTAGGAGTGATTGCTACTGTTTAATTTTTTTAAGGCTTGCAGCCATTATCTTGTAATATTTCGTTGTATCTCTCGATTTTATCCTAATGAGTTGTTGATCTTGTAATGCCGTGAGTCAGGCTTTTTGACTCTTGTCAATAAAATTTCAGTGGATCCTCCTTGTTTTTTTTAAAAAGAAATAAAATAAAAATTCTTAACTAACTACTAATATTTTAACAAAAGGATCTCTCGATGAATGGTTCATGCTTTTAAATGAGGGAGAGAACCATCTTTATATATATAGTGCCGACAGAAAGAGGAAGAGCTGACTTTAGGTGCCCATAAGTGCCCATTACTGAGAGAAGATTTTCTCATTGAATCCTCACATTTAAGACAACATATGCTCTAAACTCGGCTGAGTAGGGTATAGTTTATTTTTATACAGCCAAGTCAGAGCCATAAATATACTTACTCGAGTCTGTAGATCCTTTGTAAATTTCTTACTTGACCAAGTTAATTCTTTGCATCTTCCTTACTCGATCAAGTAAGGTGCATTAAATTCACCTATCGGGTACGTAAGATTTACTTTAGAGACTTTACTCCGCTAAGTATGTTCTCCTTTTAGAATTATACTTGAGCAGGTAGAGTACTAGTTATCATACTCTGTCTGAGTAGAATTTTGGAATTCTCTTGCTTAACTATTTGTGGTTCAATTTTTTATTTCTGTCTTAGCTTTCCATATCTACTTAAATATCCCAGCATGCATTATTTTTTCACCTCACAAGTAAAAACAATCTATATCCCGATAAGTCCGGAGTCGAACACAAGAAAAGTTGGTCTTTCCTAGGCGCAAATATTTTCTAACTTAAATATTTAATTCTAAACAAATAATAACAAATTAGATAATTTGTATTTGATTTTAGAGAGCAATTCTACTTAGACATCATGCATACAAATATATGAATAAATGGCAAGTCATCATAACAAGTTATTCTAAACAAACATAATACGCAGGTTGCACATATGGTAGTTCGATATCTAAATCAACCCGGGCTGGGTCTCTTATATTGTTTTGATTCATATCTTGCATTATCTGTTACCTATGATTGATATAGGTAAGTCTGTCCTCTTACTCGTCGATCTGTAACTAAATTTTTTATTTTTTGATTCCTCACTAATTTCATGAAAGTGCAAAAAATAGCAGACTGTCCTGATCATCTGCTGAGGTTGAGTACCATGCCATGGTGAAAATTACGTGTGAAATTTTATGGATTCTTAATATTCTAGATAAACTGAATTTTATGAAATTTTGTAGGGAAAAAATCCAAAAGGTGGTCCTGAACTACCACCGCTTATCCAATTGCGGTCAGAACTATCACGATTTCCAAACAGGGTGTGATGAAAAAAATTGGATTGATTTTCTAAAATAAAATTGACCACTACATTTCAAAACTAATAATACTACAAGACTTAAATTTGTGTGTGAAAATTACAACATTTGGTTATCAAAAGACATTATTTTCTTTATGTGCGCAAAACGATATAATTCGTTTTGATAATCAAATGACGTAATTTCCACACATAAATCTAAGTCTTGTAATAATATTAGTTTATGATTGTAATGGTAAATTTTATTTTATAAAATCAATAAATATTTTTTTTCATCACACCCTTTTTGAAAATTATGGTAGTTCTGACAACAATTAGGGAAGATAGTTCAGGGCCCCTTTTGAGTTTTATCCCAATTTTTTATTCCTCATCCTTGCTTATATGTAGTCACTCACTCGCTCATCTCGTCTCTTCCTTACTCACTCATCTCTTCTCATCTGACATGTCGGTCTTTTTTCTTACTATTCATCCTCACATTCATGTCCTCACAACTCAGCTACACTCATCGCAAAAACACACCCATCTTCACATGCAAGATTCTTCGCCGACGAAGTAAATTTCACTCACCCTTCATAATCATCCTCATGCCTCAACTACACCATTGTCCTCTACTTGTTTTCCTTCACAAGATTCTTGAGCACTTGACATCACGAAAGCAGACCAAAAAAGTCAAAAAATGGTGTGAAAACCTGGGTGTTCGGAAAACAAATCAACAAGGGACCAGTATTGATGCGTAGACAGTGCCTAGAATAGGATCAAAAAGAGATCGAAAAATAGGCCTCGACGCTAGCGGATAATGACCTTCACCCTTAGAACTGAAGAGGTCTCAATGCATGTTCGAAAAGCTATTTGTCCCCCTGCTAAAGGATCCAAATGGATACGGTTCAACAGAGTATAAATTTTGATCCGGAAAGGAACCTTCAAAGCCCGGTAGGTGTGATGTCCGAGAAAGATAATAATTTGGATATATTTATATATTACTAAATTAAGAAAAGTATGTATCATTATTTTTTTATGAAAATAATTTATTACGCCTAATTTGATTTAAATAACATAGGTTTTAATTACAAGGTGATATTGATAGGAGTTTATGTGTTCTCGATCTTTTGATAAGATAGGGTTTCGATTAGGAGGAGTAGACGTTAGCGATCCGACTACAACTGTCCAGAATGTTGTGCCTTAGCAATTGTTACACCTACTCCAGAAGTGTTATTAACCTTGCGGAATCATGATCAACCTGACCACGAAGGTCCTTGTACCTGCAAGCAATCGAGGAACGAGCAAGAACAAGATGAATAAGCAACTGAAATTGCAAATCTGAAATAAAAAAAAGAGTTGAGATTCTGAAGACAAGTAAACGGGAGATCTAGCTGACACGTTCGAATACAGGACAAAGAAGTAGCTGCTAACTTTAATCTAAACAAAATCCAACTGAAAAAGAATTCTACAACTATCTATTTATAAGGAAGGAAGCTAGGGCTTCTCCTAAATTAATTAAGATTTTTATCACTAATAAGATTTGGACTAGTATTAATAGGTCCAAGCTCACAGTCCAAATCCTATTATCAATCGAACTTAAGCTCAAAGCCCAAATTTGTACTAAAAGCCCACAAAATTTATTTTGTGAATTCTAGACAGCTCAAATGGACTTTTGAAACTTGGCTGGATCCATTTAAAAGAAGACTTTAAGACTTTTCCAAATTTAACACGCGGCAAGCGAGCTTCGGGTTTGAATAAATCTTGAGATTTGAACTCGATTTATGCAGCGTAGTCACTTTAATATCCTCTTCCATATTTTTAAGGACAATAAAATCATCACAATAATTTAGTAGCATCAAATCCTTAAAACGATCTGTATGAACATTTAGGAACGAGTTCACCTGGTAGTTTAATTGACGGGCACGAGCTCGAGTAATTGGTCCGTGAACAGGATTTACTAACAGAATCAGGAATTAATATTATCTGGCGTCAAACGGTCCGAAAAGCGGTTTCGGACTTTGGTCTTTGCCCGTTGAAGCTATGCCCCGCCTGGTAGAAAGAAGTTATTAACTCGTTGAGGTTAGCTACTGACCTTTGATTTGTAGTCGAGAAAAGAAGCATATCATCTGCATACAGCAGCTGACAAGCCCCGACAACTCTTTTGGAACAGGCAAAGCGGCTGATGCGATCCTGTTGCATGTCCTGGTTGAGCATACGAGAGAAAGCATCCATAGTTAATATGAAAAG
>NQLW01000033.1:302828-320845 GCA_002312845.1 Kalanchoe fedtschenkoi | reverse complement strand
ATTTGAGGAAAAATGAGAAGAAATCATTTGTTCGGTTTAGGAAAAATTGGGGATGTAAAACTAAATGAAAAGTTATATGAAAATTTTGAAGAAAAATTTATTTAATTCAAAAAATATTTTAGTATTTTCTACAAAAATTTTCACTCCAAACCAAACAAGGTGAAAATAAGAAATTTTTTAGAAGAAATTCGTTTTTCCTCATATTTTCCTTTCCTTCTAAATTTCCTCAAACCAAACACAGCCTAAGAAATGATGCTAATTGCGGAACAAGGTTGTTCAAATGTCAGAAAAGTGTTACCTGTTTTGAGCTTTCAAGTTTTGAGTGGAACTCTTTGAAATCTCCTTCTTGGAATGCCCTCAGCTAGCTACAAGTGTAGACAAATAACACTTGGGGTTAAAAAAGCCAACTCAAAGAACCATAAGAATTGTTAAACGTCTGCGTTTCATAGAGCGAGAAGAGTTTATTTTCCAAGCATGATACGGTGTCGCATAGCTGGGCGCGTGTGGCTGTGTTTTAAATCCTCTTTAAACGTCGCCGTTTGGTATCAAGCTGGAAGAGCTTGATCTTATAATGACGTCGTCGTTTTGAAGGATTCAACATTCAGCCCCCCACGCAGCTTCATACTGCCAAAATTAATAGACAATAGCGTGGTAGCTTTCGCATAACCAAATACTGCTGCCGAGTGAAAACCAAGCAATAGAAAACCCTTGGAAACAGTCAATAAAAAGCAGTTGATGAAATATACGAGATAATCGCATGCAAACTGATATCTTTGGACACCAAAGAGGGAGAATGATTGATGGTTTTGAGGAGCAAACCTTGGCAAATCTTGGTGGAATTGGCTATTCCTAGAAGTCAAGCCTTGGTAATATAAATCCAGCACATGGATGCAGCTAATTTGTTGAAGGGAATCTAACAAGGCCCTTGTAAGCTTTTCTCTGGCCTATCTCATTATCTGTGCATGCCAAATGCAGACTGGTTCTCGGTTGCGCGTGTTCTAGCAGCGTACTTGTTGAATCATTTAAGCCAGATATGTTGAGCCTGACTTGCAAGTCATAACATTCCAGTGCCTTGTTCCGATTCCCCTCATGCTCGAAAGTGATGAGTTGGGATGTCAGCTATTATTAACATTCAATGAAAAAGGCATAAATGGATTAGAAAAACATATTGGTGATGAACCTATTGCATTTCTAATCGGGAACCAAACAAAAGCACCCTATCCGAACACAAGATGTCAGTTAATAGTGAGACTAATTCAAATCAAACATATAACTGTGAAGTTATTTAGAATTGGTTCCATGGGCATCCACCAAAAGCGGTCTAGTACCTATTTTGCGAAGGAGCATAATCATGACTCTATTTGAGGCCCCTGATACTATCACACTGCTACATCGACGACAATCCCAACAAGGTTTAAGGTCTCAAAATGGTCGCAGCTCCAGGAATGGTCACTGATGCAGCAACAAAACGACCTACAAGAGAAAAGATTCGTAACAAACTCTATCCAACTAGTGACTGGGCAATATAACAGCTGTTGAGAGAGGGACCACTAACAAATTGTATGAATCTTTTAGAAACAGAAAGTTGTTATTCAGGGAAATGAGTTGTACATCAGTCCATATAAAAAGGACTGTAAGGGTGAATAAAGACAGGCAATTACTGACATTTTCTGTTCTTCCCTGCTTTTACTTTTCCTTTCTCTGCCCCGTCTCATTCCTCTTCTGACTTTCTTCTTAAAACCCAGCCGTTGGCATCATTTGGTGCTCTCATTGAGAGTTGAAGAGAGAATGTCGACTTATGCTGAGTTAGCTGCACACCTTACTGAGTTCAAGCAAACCATGGATGAAGCCTTGTTAGCGCAAGGTCAAGCTCTGTAAAATCATACCCAAAAACATGAAGATCAGCTAGCTCTGATAATTACTATGATACAGAGCCAGGGTCAAATCTCTAGCAGTAGCAACAACTCACACAAAACCCACACACACAACCTAGAAAAACAACCCATTGATACTCTTACACCCCCCCGTAACCATCCATCCATTGACACCCCAACATCCTCCCGCAACCAACCACCTCTGCTCACAACACCTCCCATTTCACCAAGACCTTACCTATATAATCCACAGCTAACCTACAACCAAAATACCATGCAACCCATTCCAAATCCCATCCTCCACAATGTACCAAAGCTGAACTTACCATTCTATTCCGTTGAGGAAGAAATAGAAGGGTGGCTCTTTCAAGCTTAAAGATATTTCGAACTCCAGCAAGATCCAGAGCATCAACGACAGACGGTGGCATCTCTGCATCTGACCGGCTCGGCTTTGCAATGGTATCGTTTTATGCATACCACTAACAAAGGATTGGGCTGGAGTGAATTTATCAGAAGAATCAGGGGGCGGTTCGGGCCTTCAGATTATTGGGACGCGGAAGTCGAACTCAACTGACTCGTCCAAACCTCTACTGTGATGGCTTTAATCCAGGAGTTTGAAGCCCTATCAACTCATACTCCAGGGCTCTCTTCACATAATCTACTCAAAAGATTCCTAGCTGCCTTGAAGCCGTAAGTGAGGAGAGAACTAGTCCTACTTCGACCCACAGATTTACAACAGGCAATGTCGATGGCCAGGGTAGTAGAAGATAAAACCCTAGCAGAGACCCGATCTTCAACCAAGTTCAACCAAGATCAGCCTTGGCTACAAACCACCCATTTTATACAACCGACAAAGCCAATTACAAACTCATAACCCATTCCCAGTACCCAAAGGGATCAATTCCCTTCCCAGATCTAGCCTACCTTTTAAGCATCTGACTAGGGCAGAGATGGCAGCTCGCCATGAGAAGGGTCTATGTTATAATTGTGATGAAAAATTCACTGCTAACCACAACTGCAAACCTCAGTTCCAATGCTTACTGATGGATGAACAACACGATTTTGTCATCACTGAGATGGGAGGGGTTGAAGCAGAGACTCACCAGACAACACCGACACTTGAGCCCGAAATCGATGATGGAGAAATACGAAGGAATGAACCACCGGATATCACCTTTCACGCCTTACGGGGTCAGGTAAACCCTAGTACTCTCCGATTAATTACAAACATCACCGGACGGCCGGTTACCGTGCTAATTGGCAGTGGTTCAACCGACAACTTTATTCGAAGTGAATTGGCTCGGAGCTTAGATCTTCCCATTGGAAGGGCGCAACATCTCAGTGTGACAATTGGGAACAGACAGGAGTTGCAGTGCAACGGAGTATGTCACGAGGTCACAATGAAGTTCACCGGAGTCGAGATAACAGCTGACCTCCATTTACTTCCCATTTATGGGACTGACATCATTTTGGGGGCCCAATGGTTAGCAAATCTCAACCCAACATCGATCTGTTTCAAGGACTTTTGGATCCAATTTGAGCTCAAAGGTCAGATCGTCCGACTGCAAGGAGCCTACAAGACAACTATCTCAAATGACGCTGACGCAACTGCAGAAAGCTACACGGCAGCAGGCTATTGGGACATACTTCCAGCTACGCGCTTTGTGGGTTCCACAAAAGAAACCCAGTTTTTCAAATGAAGAACCCTATTTAGATTACAGCCTTAACCCGACAGAGAAGACAAGAATACGACAGCTTCTTGGCCGATTCAACAGAGTATTTGAGAAACCAAAAGGGTTACCTCCACCATGACAATCTGACCATCAGATTCCGTTAATTGCTGGAGCTGCGCCCATCAACGTGCGGCCGTATCGCTACCCTCACTTCCAGAAAGGAGAAATTGAGAAGCTCATTAAAGAGATTATTACAGATGAGATCATACGCCCCAGCAATAGTCCGTACTCTCCACTGTTCTTCTAGTTAAAAAAAAAGATGGGTCCTGGCGATTTTGCGTTGATTACCGGGCATTGAACGCAATCACCATTGAAGATCGATATCCTATTCCAACAATTGACGAATTATTAGACGAGTTGTATGGAGTAACTATATTTACAAAACTCGATCTGAGGGCAGGATATCATCAAATCAGAATGCGGCCTGAGGAAGCATACAAGACTGTTTTCCGCACTCATGATGGCCACTTTGAGTTTCTTGTTATGCCATTTGGGTTGACAAATGTAGTGGCGACTTTCTAATCAACGATGAATAACTTGTTCAGACACTAATTATGGCGAGGCGTGCTGGTATTTTTCGATGATATTCTTATTTATAGTAGCTCTTGGGATACTCATATGACACTACTTACTGAGGTATTATCACTTCTTAGGGATAACTCTTTTTATTGTAAACTAACCAAGTGTGAATTGGGCAAGAGGACAGTGTCCTATTTGAGACACATTATATCGGCTGCAGGAGTAGAAGTGGAACCGAAAAAAATTGAAAGTGTTCAGAATTGGGCGGTGCCTAAAAGTACTAAACAGCTCCGAGGCTTTCTAGGGCTGGCTGGCTATTACAGGATATTTGTCCGTAAGTATGCAGACTTGGCGTCGCCGCTTACCCAACTATTACATAAGAAGCATTCATATGGAACGAAGTGACTGACAAAGCCTTTGAAACTCTCAAAAGGGCACTCACTTCAACACCCGTGTTGGCCTTGCCGGACTTCTCAAATGTCTTTAGTGTTCAAACAGATGCCTCAGGAGTAGGCGTTGGCACCGTGCTGACTCAAGAAGGGCATCCAGTGGCTTATTTCAGCAAGCAACTTACCAGCTCTTTAAGAAATACTTTTACTTATAATCGGGAATTATACACCGTGGTTGCCGCGGTGACCAAGTGGAGACCATATTTACTCGGAAGAAGATTTCATATTATCACTGATCACCAACCCTTGAAAGCTTTGTTGATACAAACTATACATACTCCGGAACAGCAAAAGTGGATAGCAAAATTAATGGGATATGAGTTTGAAGTGAGATATAGACCCGACAAGGAAAATTATCCAGCTGACGCTTTATCTCGCATTCTGGAAGGGTTTAGTTATGTTATCTCTGGAAGTTCTAGACCAATTTTGGAAATATTACGGGCATTAAGGGCTCATTATGCGACAGAGAAAGAAGGGAAGGAGTTATGTGTCAACATTCAAACCAGTCCTGGATTGCATCCTCGGTACGCAATAAAGGATAGTCTGGTTTTATATCAGAATAAGTTGTTGGTGCCAGATAATGTGATGATTAAAACTCTTTTGACCCAAGAGTATAGTGACTCCTGTGTTGGTGGCCATGCATGAATTCAAAGAACCATGGCCAGATTAGCCTTTGTTTTTCACTGGAAGGGACTTCGCCGCGATGTCCAGGCTTACGTTAGCCAATGCCCAACTTGCCAACAAGTAAAGAGTATTAACACAGCGCCTCAAGGGCTTTTGCAACCCTTACCTATCCCTAACCAAGTATGGCGCGAAGTCTCAATGGACTTTATGACCCACTTACCGCCATCAAAAGGTAAAACAACTGTGCTTGTTGTCGTAGATCGACTATCAAAAGGTGCCCATTTCATAGCACTACCATCTCATTATACGGCCGAGACGGTAGCTCTAGCCTTTGTCAAAGAATTCGTTTAAGCTACATGGAGTACCAAAGGTCATTGTGTCGGATAGAGATCCTCTATTTACAAGTCAACTTTGGCGAGAGTTAGCACGAGCTCAAGGAACTGCACTGGCATTCAGCAGCGCCTACAATCCACAAACTGATGGTCAAACAGAGGTGGTAAATCATTGTCTTGAAGATTATTTGCGCAGCTATGTTTCGGAGAGCCAAAACAATTAGGTTGATGACCTTCCATGGGTGGAGTTGCATTATAATACGACATACCATTCGAGTATTCAAATGACTCCATTTGAAGCTACATACGGATTTCCTACACCCACGTTGCTTTACTATATAGCCGGGCATTCGAAGGTGGCTGCTGTGGACGAAACGATGATAGAACAAGCTCAACTCCTTCAGAAATTAACTCAGAACACATCTAGAGCACAATCATGAACGCAACAGCAAGCGAATAGTCACAGGACAGAAAAATAGTTTCAAGTGGGCGATCTGGTTTTGGTCCGTTTGCAACCTTCCTGTCAACTTTCAGTGAATCGTCGCAAGATAAACAAATTAGCAAAATGATATGCAACAAATTGGGGCAGTAGCTTACAAACTGCAGCTTCCGACCGAAGCAAAAATTCATGATATTTTCCATGTCTCATTGCTCAAAAGTTGCAGAGGGGATCCACAAGCTACCAAGAACCCCCTTCCAGCACAACTTCTAAAAGGCCAGCCCCTCTTGGAACCAGAGAAAATTATTGGATATCGTCAGCTAATGAACAAAGAAGTAACCGTTCCATAGTACCTTGTTCAGTGGAAGGGGGAACTATCCGAAAATGCTACTTGGGAAGATGCCGAAGAGGTGACCACAACATATCCTACTCTCAACCTTGAGGACAAGGTTGCTCTGAAGGAGGGTGGAATTGATGCAGCAACAAATCGACCTACAAGAGAAAAGATTCATAACAAACTCTATCCAACCAGTGACTGGGCAATATAACAGCTGTTGAGAGAGGGACCACTAACAAATTGTATGATTCTGTTAGAAACAGAAAGTTGTTATTCAGGGAAATGAGTTGTACATCAGTCCATATAAAAAGGACTGTAAGGGTGAATAAAGGCAGCCAAGTACTGACATTTTCTGTTCTTCCCTGCTTTTACTTTTCCTTTCTCTGCCCCGTCTCATTCCTCTTCTGACTTTCTTCTTAAAACCCAGTCGTTGGCATCAGTCACTGTCACATGAGATATATGTAACAAACATTCAAAGCAGAGGTGCACTTTCATAAAAATTTACATACAAATTTAGTAGAGATTACCGACTGAGGAAATTTAGCCAACAAATGCGTTAATGCGACTCAGAACCTAAGTGCAGGATGGAAATCCAAATTATTGTGTTGGAGAGGAAAACTGATTTTCATCTCAACAGTTCTTCAATCGATTCATATACATGCTGCATCAGTTTTATCAGCTCCTCAAAAAAGTGTAAACAAGCTTCAAAGTTTTATAAGGAATTTCTTCTGGAATTGTGGTGATCAGAGAAGGCATCACCGAGTGGCCTATAAAGAGTCACAAAATAAATCAGCGACGAAGTATGGGGGTTGGAAATCTGGAGCTGCATATTTACTGTTTGAGAGAAAAATTTACCTGGAGTTATTTACAAGAAAGATCATAATGGTCCAGTTTTATGAACAAGTTGTACAAGTCATGATCATATTCTTACTCTAGAATTTGGAAACAGTTGCTCCAATTATACAGGACATATCTCCCCATTGTTTCAAAAAAATTGGCCAAGCAATGTTTACTTTTGGAAATAAAAATGGTGGCCAATGAAAAATATTTTTATTCATCAACCTTTGAATACAGATGAAACAGTTGCTAAAACATGAAATAACAATAACATTAAACAAAGTTATCTTAATCTTCTGCCAATTTAGCTCAGGTCCTTTGCAGGAAAAATTTCTACCTATCAGAATGAGGAATAGTTGATATGGAAAGGAACCGGTGATAGGGATTTCTCTACTGCAAGTTTCAGAAAAGTCATATTTCCTGTCAATGAAGGTGATTGGAATGGTGGATAAAGTTTGGGCAAAATTGGATTATTTCAAAATGCAACTGTTTTGTTTGAAAGATTCTCAACAGGGTTATTCCAGATGATGAGCTAATTCAAAAGACTCAGATCCATCTAACATCCAAATGCATATGCTGCACCAGTAACCAAACTGAAAGCACGAATCATTTTTTTTATTCAAAGTGACACTGGAAGGTATCTCTGAGATTGTTTTTGAAAGAATCTTCCAGATACAAACTCCACATATCTTTTTTTGTCAAGCCTTAAAAGTCTGGATTAAAAATACTATGGCCGCAACACAATTACAATGCTGAGAATATTGGTCTTTGTGATCACAGTATGGAAGATCTGGAAGTGGAGAAATCACTGCAAATTTGAAGAACCTATTACCAACAAGTCCATCATTGCATAAATTATGATCAAGATATAATCTATTTCTGCTCTCATCAAATCGACAGTGAAAGCTTTGTGGTCAAACTCAATTGCACTTCAAAGACTGCACATCCCTATCACCAAACCAGAAATCAACAGATCAAGCTGGGTAAGGTAGACATCCATTGCGGCAGAAGTGGTGCTAAACTATGATGGAGGTTATGCTGAAAATTATCTTTATGGTGGTGGTGTCTTTGGGAATAGGAAAATTTCTTAATTAAGGCACAATGCTTTAGATCTGATAACCAAGAAGACAATATCCAGGCTAATTTTTCTACTATGTCCATATGTTTGCCTCTCTATAGAACATTCAGGTGCAAGCCATTTAAATTAACTCGACCATTTTAATTGAAGCTATTCAGAGCAAGATAAAACTGCAATGGTGAGTTTATGACAAGTAGTACTCGCAACCCCTCTTTACCTCATTGCAAAGAGAAGCAAACAAGGAAGCTAACATCTTAGCGAAGCAAGCACGGTCTCAGCAAGATCTTTAATCAAGCACTTGATGTTGAAAATAATCGACTCTATGTCGAATGAGCGAGTTTTTGTCACATGTCTTCTCGTTTCTGTCTATAGCTCTTATGAACATTGATGTTGTAAGGCTTGAGAGTTCGGTGTCATCCCCTCTGAAAACGCCGATGTCTTTATTGCCCCTCCGTCCATTAATTAATAAATCTCATATTTTTTTTAAAAAAATCTGTGTTTCCTTTTTACATTGTAAAACCAATAATAACGATCTCATTTTTTGATTTAATGGTAATACAAATTATTCCTTTTGATTTCCTGAAAAAACTAATACTATCTAACTTGAAGACAATCTTTCTCTAAATATACCCTATTAGTTCTACACCAAAAATATTGCTACTACTCTCCGTTTTTCTATGAGTACAACAGAAATTACAAAAATAAATTTTAGTAAGTGTTAACTAAGATTGTGCTTGTCATCATAGTGGATGGCCGATTGATTCATCTCTTGAGGCCTCTAGTTCAAGCCACTTGTGTGGTTGAGCGTCCAGTATTTGTTTTATATTTATCTTATTAATTATCAAAAAAGTAAGATTGTGTTTAATTTAAAAATAAACAAGCGGATAACACTATGAAATAAATCAAAAAAAATTGTGAAAAAATATAAGTATTTCATGTTCAATTAAAACATAGTGTTCAATTTTCTTTACATTTTCAAGTCTTAATAAAAAACACTTGTCTAAAACAAGGGGGAAACAACAAAATCTGGTCAGAAATCATGTTTCCTCGGATATTCCTTTTCCACCCATTTTCCATAAACCAACAATAGCCTAAAAGGATTATCTAGCATATCACTTAAGGTCTGAACCGCAAGTTGGTGAATACAGAATAAAGCAACATTGCCAAACAAAATGAAACTACATTTTGGCAACAGATAGAGAGTTCCACAGTCAAGCTGTCACTTTCTCATGTGGCGTCGCCCTTCTCTGTGTCCATGTCGGGCTTAGTTCTCAAAGTAAGGGTCTATACCATCCCCATACTTTTTGAGGTCATCAGATACCGGCCTTGAGGGGTGATTTTGGGTCATATGATATATGAGCAACGACATTTCGCTGTTGCATTGGACTTCTCCCCTCCCTCTCAGATCTTTCAGAACCAGTGGATCTTGATGGATGAGCATCTCTTCTAGGACTCTGGAAATTGTCAGTAGGACCATAGCTGGCATATCTAGAAGAGTGACTGTAAATGGAAGTACTCACTCTGGGTGAACAATCATCTCTTAAATCCCTGGCCCATCTCGACTCGCGGAACTGATCCCTGCTGATCGAATCAGAGTGGATAACAAATCTACAACTAGGTTGGTAACCATCTGAATCAGTGTTCGAATTTACAGGATCCCAAAGTCTTTCATCAGCATAAGCTGGGAATCTGGGATCGGTGCGTTGATTCCTGGAAAGTCAACACTCATTTTATTGGGCAATGTCGATAATTCAAGCAAAGGAGACAATTCCATATCTTGGATTTCGCCATCATCACCAAATATTGCAAGCCCTGATGGCTCCCCTCATCAGCATCTCTAAAGTCAAAATTAATCAAATATTACGGTTGTTAAATTTGGTTTCAATTTTAGTCGAAATCTACATATGATGAGCCAAATACGTATCTAGTATGAGACCTGAACTGTATATATGAAAGAAACTGGCATCAATGGAGGAGAAGATAACAAAGTAAATGTGTCATTCTGCTCACTCGTTGGACCAGAATGCAAGCAAGATTAATAAACTGAGCGCAACTTTAAAATATTATTACCTAAATATCCTGGAGGATAACCAATTTCTTGCATCCGGACAAGCCAAGGTGGTGGATCTAGCTCTTGCATTTAGGGTGTTCATTATACGGTTAAAATCGTTAACCGAATGAAATTAACCGTAAAAATTAATCACAGTTAATCGAATTCGGTTAACCAATAAACTCAGTTCGGTTAACCAATATATTCAATTCGGTTAACGGATAATGATTTTTTCAGATTCGGTTAACTGGTTAACTGATTAACCGAATTGAATCGTGTGTTACAAAGAGAGTCGTTTCTATCTCTATCTTCTCTTTTCTCCTCCATTCAATCTACGAGCCAGGGCAACTTGGCAATTCCGTTCAGTCGAGAGTCGCCCCGAAGTCTCAGCCCCGTCACCGCATCCGACGAGCCGCGTCGCCCCGGCGCTGTCAATCGCGCAATCGTAGCCCTGTCGCCTCGACTCGCCTTGCCTCCCGACACATGGAACACTCGCCCGATACGCCTATGTCGCCTTCCGCCCCTCGTCCGTGGTACCGGTAAGTGATTCAACTCGTCTAGAGTTTAGTTTGGTGTCGTTTGATTGTGGTTGTGGCTGTGCTGAGGCTGAGATTGAGGTTGCGGCTTGTGGATGTAGATGCGGCTGAGGCTGCGGAATCGGAATGACCAAAGCAGGTAGGTCCTAGTCTAGAATTTCAGGTGTCGTAATAAGTTTGGTTGATGGTGCTGAAAAAGCTGGAATTAGATGTATACAGTATACTGGGGAATAGATTTGGTGAATAATCTGGGTACAATTGGCGTGAGGCAACAACCTTTTCTCAGCTTGCTGGAGATTTTTTTGTTTGGATCTGGGTGTGAGTGAGGGCGGGATCTGGAGGTGAGTTCGATATGCGAATTGGCGTTGCGATGTGATTTCACAGGTTAAGGCTTAACGGATAACGCTTAACAGTCTGTGATGATTAGATGAAACTCTTGATGAGAATTTTCTGCCTACTGCAGCTCCACAAACAGGATGTCAACGAATAACATTGAATTGCATGAACCAACCTCGTCAACGAGCCATGGCCCAACCTCAGAGAGCAGGTTGAACCTGTTGAGCCGAGCTTTTACTAACTGGGTGGTGGTTTCATGGGATAGATAATCAGTGAGATGTTTAGTGGTGCTCGAAATCATTCATTGAATTGTACTCCACTGATATGTTCATGTGTTGCAGAATAAGAATGTAACTTGTACTTTTCCCTTTCACAGTTGATGCTGCTCATTGTGAGATAGGCTTCTGGGTTGGTCTGATCAACAAATGAGGCTATCGGTAAAATGCGTGTACCTTGAACATGTTGGTTGGTCTCTGCCTCATCCTCTCTGGTGGTATATGTGACTTGCGCATCAAACACATAGTCAAAGTGCAAGGTGGCATTCGATCATTTAAGGTAATATTCCAGGTCTGCTAGTGTCTGAATCCCATTTTTATTACTCTAGTAAATGAGTGGTTTCAGCAGGCACTAGATGTGTGTCTTAGGGCTGTGCATCTGCATCTTTTGATTACAAAGGCGATATGAAAGGTTTGACAATTGAACCTTCTAGGTACAACATAAGAGTATGTTAGGTGAATGGTTTTCAAACTCTTGTTTGTGGTAAACCGACAAGCTAATCGTGTAAAGTTAATCTGTTAACCTCAGGTGTATCTTACCTGCAGAGGGTTCTTTTACTGAAGTTTTGGTAGGATGGACGTGTATAAGTTTATCTGTTAGCTGTGTGTAACAGATTGTTATGACTAGTCTGTCATTTGCACCTTTGCAGGTTAACTGAGAGGCCAAGGTGTGTAGGTTGTGGTTGAGGCAATGCACCACCTCACTTATCTCGCAGCCTCACCTATAAACGGATGTTCTGGAGATTGATGGAAAGCAGAAATGTGTCTCTGCATAAACATAGTCAATTGCTGTTGAATGAGTGAGTTTCTCCGGCTCTATTTCAGCTTCCCCAATTAAAACTCGCATTGTAATTCTGATGTTTCCACTTATCCGTGATTCCCTTAGATACATTTAGTGGAGCCAGTAATTCAGTTGTATAGGCAGCTGCTGCCCCCAGAATTTGGGGCATTATCAAGATTTCCGATGAATTTGCAAACCGTGCTACATTTTAAGTGCTGGTCATGCATAGGCAGCTAATTCTGACAGTAGTTGCTAGCCTAGAGATAAGGAGGGATATGGAACTTCTTCAGGTAAATATCTACTTAACAACATCCACAACAATTCATCCATCACAATAAAGATATGCTAAAACATCTAAACAACTTACAATTTCCATTTTTTCAGGCTGGAAAATGAACATTTGAACAACGGACATCCATCATTTTCAGCATCAATACTAGTTGTCTAATTTTGTTTTAATTTCTGAATCATTATGATTGTAAATTTATTTGGGATGTAAAAATTATCAGCAGAAACAGGGTACTTTTTTCTTTGAATTGAAAATTCGGTCAAAATTTTGGTTAAATTAACCGTGGTTTTAACCGAATTTCGGTTAAAACCACGGTTAATTTAACCGAATTAACCGAGTTTTCGGTTAATCGGTTAAATTAACCGAAATTAACCGAAAATTTGGTTCGGTTAACGGTTAAGGATTTTTTCGGTCGGTTAATCGGTTCGGTTAACCAAATAGTAAATTCGGTCGGTTATTAACCGAATTTACAACCCTACTTGCATCAACCAAAAGTAAACTTTGAGGGTGTGTTTGGTTTAGGGAAAGTTTCATGGAAAGGAAAATTGAATAGAAAATATAATAGAAATCAAATCCTTCATGGAATCAATTTCATTTTTCACTTGTTTGTTTACATTGAAAGTTAAAAGGAAAATGTCATTTTCTATTGTTATAAATCAAAAAATTTCATGAAATTTTCCATCAAAATTTTTTTCATTGAATTTTTCATCTAAACCAAACAAAAAAAATTTTTAACTTTCCATTTAATTTTCCTTTCCATGAAACTTTCCCTGAAGCAAACAAAGCCTTAGTATTTAGTGAGGACAAATTACCAAGAGCGTACAGACAAAAGCATCTTCCATAAATGAAACTTCTGCACACCTGCTGGAAAGCGATTTGTGAGTCAGAGATGATGAGTGTGTGCATCTCTAAAGCATCCATCCAAGAACAATTAGAATTACCCCAAGGCCCAAAAGCTTTCTTGTTTCAGCCTCAAGAACTCCTGGCTTTAGACCATCATGTTTTCCAGAAGGCGTATTTTGATAGTATCTGGTCCGGTTTCGAGAATTAGGATTCTGGTTGCGCTTCGTCTTGTGTTATTTCCTGGCATTTTTTACTGCAGCATTGTCACGAGGCTTTGGGCATTCTTTCATAGAATGATTGTAGGAACCACGGTTGAAACAGCGTGAATCATCAACGAATCCTGGGTCTCTACATATAACCACCAAAGTCATTAAATATGTAAATTAAGCAAACCAGATCCACATGGATAATCATGCATCAGAGTCCAGTGCCTGCCAATCATATCATAATTTAGATCTACAGATAGCCAAATGCATGCTTGTCCAGACGAAAAAAGAAATTAAACAGAACCAGCTGATCAATTAAGAAAAAAAATAGAGAAAAAATGGCAATCCTAAATTGATATAGGATCATAGACCATATGGGCAAACCATCACCCTTGTGTAACAAGAAAGCCAATCAATGTTTGCATTTAATGGTTTCATAGGCAAATCATAACAAAAAAAAGAAAGAAGAAAATCCAACCCAGTTTATTAAACCAAACTAGGAGAAAAAGAGATTAAATACAACATGCATATCATCTCAATACAAGTAAATAACAATATACATGATAGACAAGTGAACCACAATGCTAACACCAACCAGGCAACCATCATTGAGTGCGCACTCTAGATAGTATAAAATAAGCCAACAAAAAGTCCCAAGGGTCTGTTCTTTGGATATGAGTTTCTCATTTCAACTCAGGTCAGCACATCTCATTTTTATGTCACAAAAACTTCTCTCTATTTAGTAAATTAATGTTCTCTCTGCCAGTCTTATTGGATTTTCATTCAATTCATCTCATCTCATCTCCATTTCAGCACCAAAGAACAGACCATAAAGCGATGAGCAGCATCAAAATTCTAACATCACAGCCTCGAATTCTATGTGAATCTAGTCATAACTCAGCTTACAGGCCAAAGATACCTACCCCGTGAGATTGTTGTAACCATCTCCAGAAGTCAACAACAACGCATATCCATGATCAGAAACAGGCACTGACCCTTCATCCATTTGACTGGCCTCCTTACCTTTGCTTGTTTGATTGTCCAACCAGAAAGACTGAATGCAATACCACAACAAATAACACGAAAACGCCCCAAGTTTAGTAGTTAAGGTAATGGAGTAACAGCTGCTAAGTGACAGCGAACCACACTTCATTTACAAACAAAGATTGGCAAGCAGGGAGGCATACTACTAATCTCAAGCCATTATATTAAGTTCACGAATATTACAAAATAAATAAAGGTAGCATAAGATGGCAAAATGTCAAAAGACGGGAAATGGTTTCAGAACATGAAACTGGTGAAGACTTCCACTCGTATAGCACGTGAAGACAACTATATAATATGTAAGTATATATATTTGCAAATATTGGGATTTTGGTTTTTTTAAGGCTGTGTTTGGTTTAGGAAAAAATTGGTGGAAAGGAAAATTTGATGGAAAATTAGTAAAATCCATTGTTTGGTTTAGATGGAAAATAGGAGGGAAAGAAAATTAGTTGAAAAATTAGATGGAAAATGTGATTCTACATATATTAAACAAGTTCAATGTATCTTAAACAAATAACCATTTTTTGTACAAATTCAATGTATGAAATGATGAAATGTTGATAATTTTCTACCTAGTTTTCATAAAACTTTCCACGGTTATGAAAGAAATGAATTCCCAACAATTTTCCTTGACATTTTCTTTATGAAACCAAACAAAGGAAAATTAGATGAAATCTTTCAAGGATTCTATTTCCTTTCAATTTTCCCTCAAACTTTCTTTTCCACCCAATTTTCCTTAAACCAAACACAGCCGAAGTGTCCTGCAAAATGATGGAAAACAGCACCTTGACATTACTAGGTATCAGTGTTATAATAGATTGTAATGTAAGATCAATTTCAAATTTAAGAAGGCTATGCAAGTGACAGTACATTCAATCTTTTCCCAAGTTGCATCTTCGATATTGTGTAGACAGTAATCTATCAACATATCCAATTTTGTCAGTAATTGAAACCCACAGATGAAATTTACCATTAGGTCCATTGACATTGACAAATCAGGTCAAAGCTGATTCAGTTTCACAATTTTACACATAATATGAAATTTAGTTTTCAATGTAGAAAGATATTCTGTACCACTGTGGATGGTTTGTCTAAACCGACATATAGTGCTGGGTAGTAAGTTGCTTCACCGCATTCAAGCATTTCCTTTGATCCCTATAATCAAGCAATAATTATTACAGAAATTTTTGGCATGAATGATGTTTCATGACGAAAAAGGTATACTACATGCACATGATGTCCATGTAAGAATCACATCACAACCTATGACAATCTAATATTGATATGGACGTAAACAAATATATGTACATGAAAAATTTCCACCCCAGTGTCTCTGGGGAGATAGGAGTTCATTAACTAAGCACCAGCACTGATAATGTATTACCCTAGTCGGTGCATCGAGTGGAATAACGAAGATAGGATTCTTTTCCTCTCATGGAACGTTGAACTTACAATAGATGAGCAGTGCTTTGCATGCCAAGCTGACCACTGCTGTAACAATGCTTCAAGCTTTTGCTTACTTTTGACTGAGAACATTAGAAACTCCGGATAAAATGAATAAATTCAACTCGGATACACAGGTATGGGAAATAGAGTATGTCCAAAGTGTTTGTCATTAGTTATCACGATAACCATAAAATTTGGTTTCTAACACAATACATTCATTCTGACCTTGTGAGAGAATTGTAGATGACATGAACTGATGGTGTGTTCATCAGATGTCACACGGGGATCTTTTAACACCTGAGAAGAGTGATATGTTGAGGTAGAAAAAAGCTATTGCTTTTCATGGACGACGTAATTTGAAGGGGAAGCATGAGTACGTATCACATCTAAATGAAATTAATCAGACAACCTATCTAAGAAATCCATTTTTAACAGTCAAATATGATTAAGCTGCTGAGTCCTAATAAGTCTTTACCTCTGTATGAAAGATCCCCATTCTCTACGGGCAGTGTCGAGCTTAAGTTGTTTAAATTATCTGAGACAATAAGGCCGTGTTTGGTTTGAGGAAAGTTATAAGGAAAGGAAAATATGAGGGAAAATGATTTTTTTGTAAAATTCATCTTATTTTCCCTTGTTTGGTAAACATTCTTTAAATTAAACAAATTTTCCTTCAAATTTTCCATCTAACTTTCCATTTAATATTCCATCCCCAATTTTTCCTAAACCAAACAATGGATTCCTTATCATTTTCCCTCAAATTTTCTTTCCTAATTCGGAAATTATAAAATCCGGAAGATTAGAAGGCCCAAAATGAGTCACTCCTAATTCTACACAATCAACTCCAAGTATAAGAAAACAAAAAACAAAACAAACTGCGAATGGCAATAATAATAAAGTCAGCGGACGAGGGCCGGTCCTGACTTTTCAGGGGCCCTGGACGAGAAATAAAAATGAGTCATTTTACATGTAAAAAAAATAAAAAAATATCATTTTGTGATTTTTATTTATTTTATGATGTTCAGCTCATAGTGCTATATATCTTACAACCTTAAAATCTTAAAATACTTAATCTGAAAACCAAACCTTAAGTTTCTAAAAATCATAGAACCTTTAAATTTTCTAAAACCTTAGTATTTATGTCATTTTGATTTCCTATTTATTTTTTTAAAACCAAATATATTAGTGTTTTAGAATTTGAGTACGTAGTTGTCATTTGTTGTCATGAAAATGCAATATAAATAGGTATTTTTTTAATTTAATACATATGGATGACCTAATCGAATTGTTTGGGAGGCATTTAAATTAATTTGAAAGACATGAGTTTGATATTGGCAAATACACGCGGACGCAAGGATAAGGCGCGGAGTAGGTCGGAAGCTGCTCAGCCCAATACACAATATCATGGCAATGTCAACTGATTCCCAAGTCCAGAAATGGTTAATATTAATTTCACCCTAGAAACGGGGAAGCAGTGATTAGGGAGAGCGGCTCTATCCGAAGTTTCTTACCTTGATCGAGAGAGAACTAGATCGGATGATTGGGAGCGAGTCAGGGGAACTGCGATTTTTAACATCTCTCTTCCCTTCCCTACTCTATTAATGGGGATAATAATTCAACCGAATCGAAACGTAATCGAATCTCAATTAACATAGGATAATAATAGTTAAGTTGATCATGTCCACAATTAAAATTGTAACCGAATCAAAATAAATTGGATGGATAAGTTAAGGATCGCAAATTCTTGGGTGAACCCCTGGCATTTTCATTAAAATAAATAATAAAAAATAAATAAAAATTAGAAAAAATCAGAAAAATTTATATATATATTATCTTGATTTATAAAAATTCAAATAAAAAATTATTTATTGAATTTAATATTTAATATTAATGTTTATTTAATACTATTATTTGACAAAACTATTTTAATGACGATTAAGTTTGATAAAAGGTTTGGGATTTTTCTGGGATTATTTTTTATTTTATTTAATA
>NQLW01000033.1:233617-301260 GCA_002312845.1 Kalanchoe fedtschenkoi | reverse complement strand
ACAAAAAAAGGCATTTATTCCCTTATTCTCCAATGCAAACCTTAATAACTCCAAAGTCAAGCAATCTAGACCGATGGTGGATTGAAACGAATTTTAATTGAACACTTGCTAAATTAAGCGACAGATTCATCCGCTAGTCATCGACTTGGCCGACATAGACGACAAGGCCTCCACTTAGCCACCAAATTAAAAATTCCGCTACATCGGACGACTAGGGAGGGATAAGAAAAATATTGGGATGACAAGTAGTGGATGGTGTTAAGTTAATAAATACGCTAAAAAACCAAACACATTAATGAGAAATTGGTAGTGATAAGTGGGATCTTTATGGAATCAAGATGGTCAAGATCATATTATAGAATACATGATGAAATTATTTATTCTCCTGCTAGTTTTGTTTCCAGATGTTGATTTGTGAATAAAATTGATGAGACACGTGGAAAACTAAGATCCCTAAAATCATAGATGTCTAGTTTAGAGCAAGATTAATGGCAACATGCAATATGATTGTCAGCAGAATGGTATTTTTAGTATCATGTATTTCAAGTTCATAAAAATCTACTTAATAAAATATTATAATTTATTCATTAGTAGTTTGGTATCTTCTTAATCTTCTTAAGAAATGCACGACAACCATAAATGATGTGTAAAAGTGAACTGGTGGAGTATACCTCTTGTTATAATCATCTATGCATCATTTGAAATGGGAATTACATAAATAACAAAGAGTAACCATTCACCTTTGTTGTATCTTTGATTGGGAAAAATGAAGCAGTTTTTTGATTTACATGCATAATTCAGAAGTTCATTTAGCATCCAACATAACCTGGATTGATTTTCTTAAGCCTATTTGACTCAACAAAATATGGTGTCCTGCAACTGCAATGTTAATGAAACATGTTATCTCTTCGCAATCATTAGACATATAATGGTCAAAATAAACAACTCATGGCACATGTGCTAGTGTTAGTCAAAAGTAAAATACTGGATAGAAACACAGCATATGGAAAACCAAATTGCAAACTAGAGTTATAAAAATTGAACCAAGAGTCGAACCGGTGATTCCCAATTTACCAGTTGAACTGGCAGCTCGGTCCGGTTCGACTGCCAGTTTGATTCATCATAGTTTTTAATATATATTTACATAAGAACATGAATTATCAAATGGGCTTGTATAGTTTAGTGGTAGTGAGGCTGACAAGTTGTCTATATAGCAGGTGATCGTGGGTTCGTTTTTAATTAAAGTGCATATTTAACAAAGTCTCAGTCAATGTGGTAAGATACTTCTAACCAGACTGGACCAATCACCAGTTTACCGTTCGACTGATTAAACCGGACGGTCCGGTCCGATTTTAATAACTGCGCTGTATAGTTGCAGCTGATTACTACATCCATTGATTATACATAATTATTACAATATTTTGAAGTTACACAATTCAATCAAATACTTAAAAACTCCAAGTAGATAATACAGTTTAAAAATTAAATGAGTTTTCCAAGATGAGGAGAGAGGGATAAAAAAACTGAGAGGTAATCAATTTCTGAATATCAAGATTAAAATCGTTCTATATAGCTAAACTAATGAACATGCTTGGCACCAGAAGCTCTGCCAACTCTGATTTCAGCAGTATGAGATCCTGACATAATCTACTTGCAAAGAAAGGATGGTCATGAAACTTGAATAAATGCAGAGATAAAAAGTGTTGTCAGTGTTAGTACCATAACAACAAAACATATCTTAAAATAGTTTCACCTTAAACTATTGAATAAATGCAGATAAAAACTGTTGTCAGGATTCAAAAGCCCCAAGACACATAGAGGATGCATCAAAAGAAAGGTGACATCTTGAAAATGTTTCCAAAATTAAGATTCCTTCACATTTTTTTCCAATTTTTCTTTTTCACTTATTTTTTTCTAAACCAAACATACGCTTCTGTTGTGTTTGATTTAGAAAATTTTGATGGAAAGGAAAATTTGATGGAAAATAAATTCACCCATGAAATTCATCTTATTTTTTCTTATTTGGTTACGGGAGAAAAATGGTGAGAAAATGTTAAAATATTCTTTATTTTAAATAATTCCCTTCCTATTTTTCATCTAATTTTCTTACAAACTTTTCTTCACATTTTCTCAACAATTTTTCTTCTTGTTTTTACCAAATTTTTCCTAAACAAAACACACCTTTAATGATTGAAAAGTTTGAATATAAATTTTCATATAATAATAAATAACAACTTCATCTGATAGCCTAGTGCAAAAGTTCTCATGGGCAAGGTTTTGAATCTTTATGTTTTGATTTTATTTCCAGAATACCTTATTTTCATTGTTTTATATCAAGAGTACCCCACCTTTTAGTTTGTTTTTAGCAATACCCTATTTTTCTATTTCCACTGTTAGTACGCTGTTAACAACAGTGGATTGATTTTTAACATTTTTTCTTTAATAGCATATGCATATTCCGCAGGTGATGATTGAGTAACTGCTTTAGAAATCTATTGTTGCTTATGGCAGAAATTTGTACTAGCAACAGAAATAGAAAAGTAGGGTACTGTTGAAAATAAATCAAAATGTTGGGTAGTCTTGATAGAAAACCATCAAAAAAGATTATTGGTGAAAAAATCTCGTGTTTTTGGTTCTCTCACTAATTTATCATGTATTAGTTATTAATCAGTTGGTTAATAAGTTTTAGTAATTAGATTTATTGTTTAATTTATGTAACAAATAGGTTCATAATAAAATTGGTCGGTTTGATCAATTTTTCATTGTACCAGTCAGTTCAGTTTGGTTTTTTCCATTTTGATGTGCACTAAATATATATGCAACTGCAATGTTAATGAAAGATGTTATCTCTTCACAATCATTAGAGATAATGCAGATTCTGATATCATGATAATGCAGATTCTGATATCATGATGGGTTGGTCGGAATTTCAAGAGCAATCCTTAATTGATGCGCATGCAGACCTGGCCTCCTGCCTTAGAGCGAAGACTCAGTTATTAGAAGAAAAGAGCCGTTTTCAATGGCTTAAAGGAGGTGAGAAGAATTCAAAATTCTTTCACATTGCTATGAAGGTGAATCGAGCCCAATCTCGATTTTTTTATTGAGCTTCCTTCGGGAGTCTGGTCGGATGACCGAGAGGTTATTGGACATGAAGCGGCTAAGTTATATGAATCTCTTCTCGGCCCAATGTTTAGTCCTCTAGATGAAGATGTTTTGTCGGTGATTCCAGGTCTGATTTCTGAGTCAGAGAATGCAGCTTTTTCTGCAATCCCTACTTTGCAGGAGGTGAAAGAGGTTGTGTGGAGTATGGAATCGAAGAGTGCACCAGGTCCGGATGGTTTCACGGTCCTATTCTATCAGCATTGCTGGGATATCATCGCAAAAGATCTTTTGGCAGCTATCTAATGGTTTTTCCAACCGGGCAGCTATCTACCCAAATCGGTTACAGCTACTCACCTAGTCCTCCTTCCGAAAGTTAAGCATCCTCAATCCCTTAATGATTTCAGGCCAGTCAGCTTATGCAATGTTTTGCACAAGATAATTTTGAAGATCCTTAACTCTCGCCTAACCTCCTTACTTCCGAAGCTAATTGGTGAAGAACAAACCGGTTTTGTTAAAGGGCGTAGCATTCACGAGGCGATGGCATTGGGTCACGAAATTGTCCGAGATATTGACAAGAAGTCGTGGGGGGGAAATATAGCGTTGAAGCTTGACATGTCTAAAGCATATGACAGATTGTCTTGGGCATTTTTGATCCGAGTTCTCCGTCAATTTGGGTTTTCTAATGATTGGTGCGATATTATCTATCGGAATCTTTGTGGCTGCCATTTTTCAGTAAGATTGGAAGGCAACACGTTCGGTTTCTTTCGCTCTTATAGGGGAGTTCGTCAAGGAGACCCGATTTCATCTTCATTGTTTGTTTTAGCAATGGATGTTTTCGGTAGACTGATTAAAAAGGCGAGTGAGGAAGGAAATCTGAAACTCTTTGCATGTCGTCACCGTGTAAGTCCGCAGTCTCATTTATTATTTGCCGATGATGTGCTGGTTTTCTCGAATGGCAGCCTAAATTCTATCAGTGAATTATCAAAGGTTATTGATTCTTTTTGCTCGAGCTCGGGGCAAGTTATTAATGTCTAAAAGAGCGCCATATTTTTCTCCAAGCAGATTTCGGGATCTAGACGAGCTTTAATTTTGCATCGCACAGGTTTCTCTCCAGGCTCATTCCCAATTACATATCTGGGTGCTCCGTTATTTTCAGGGAGGTCGAAGATAGTGTATTTTGAAGGCTTGGTCCAGAGGATCCGTGCTCGCACAGAAGGGTGGATGAGCAAGATGATTTCTTTCGGCGGCAGAATCACCCTCATTCGATCGGTCCTCTCATCTATTCCGATCCACACCCTCTCTGCTGTTCCAGTTCCTCTCACTGTCCTGAAAAACATAAACTCCATTCTCTCAAATTTTTTATGGAATGCTGGCCGAGAAAAGCGTCATCACTGGGTTGCCTGGAGTAGAACCTGTTATCCTATTGATCAGGGTGGCATTGGAGTGTGGTCTCTGAAATCAGTCGTGGACAGCTTTATAGCCAAGCTGGCTTGGCGCTTTTGGGAAGGCTATTCTTTATGGGCCAGGTTCATGCGTCATAAATATTCTTGCTCAGTCGGTTCCTCCTCGTTCAGGTCTAATGGATCAGCTCTGTGGCAGGCGATCCTTCCCTTCGTTCACTTGCTTCGCAGAAAGGTCAAGTGGATATTTGGTCGTGGATCCACTCTGATGGGGTCAGCCTTTCCGGACTGGTCCATGGATGCGGTTCTCTCATCTAAAGCGGTGTTTGAAGTTTCATCCAATGATGATTTGTTGAGTTCTTCCCAAGAAATCAGAGAAGTGCTCTTCAAGCTATCATCTTTGATGCTCGAGTGGAGGACCGCCTCGTTTGGGAAGAATGTCCTTCAGGGATGATGTCTGCTGCCAGCTTCCGGCTTTGGTTGAATCCGTCTCAAGGTCGTGGTGACTTAGATTGGATTTGGGCTGCCATTATCCCTATGAAGATCTCCGGTTTCTTATGGAAATTATTCAATAATGCGGTTCCGGTAGATGAGCGAATTCAGGGAAAAGGAATTCAGCTAGCTTCCCGTTGTAGGTGTTGTTCTAGAGGAAGCCTTGAGTCTTTAAATCATCTGTTCATTCAGAGCTCCTTGGCAGCTTCCCTTTGGGCCTTTTTTGCACCGATCCTCGACAAACCTCGGGTATCTTCTATCTTCCAGCTTCGGTGGAGTTGGATTGGTCAGCGAGTGCCTTCTTCTCAATTTGATTTTACGGTATGTATAATAGTTGTGTGTGGTTTATGGGAAATTTGGTGTGAGCGCAATAAGAGACTGCATGACGAAGGTGGTTCTGATCAATCAGTCATCCGGCGAGTTCAGCATTGGTGTTCCTCTCTTTCAGGTATCATTAAGCCATCCAAACGGTCTTCCTCTTCAGATCATTGGCTCTGAAAGCCTTGCGGCTCCCCATCTTGGTTATTCCTCGCCCCAGAATCAGATGGGTTTCTTGGGATCCTGGTGAAGGCCTCACTCTTAATATAGATGGCTCTGTTTCTGCGTTAGGAGCATCAGGAGGAGGCCTGGTTCGGGATGCGCTTGGAGCCCCAAAATTATTATTTTCTTGCCAGTTTGCTTCTGAAACTTCGAGTGTAGTCGCTGAATTTAAAGCAGCCTTGCATGGTCTAAGAGCGGCAAAGAGTGCTGAATTACAGATTTCGGAGCTTCAGACAGATTCCTTAATACTGGCGGAAGCTATTAGTGGCTCCTCGGCTTGCCCTTGGGACTGCTGCTATCTACTGCGGGAGATTATTTTGGAGCCGGGCGGAGCCAAATCTCGGCATATTCTTCGTGAAGCTAATAGTGTGGCAGATCTTTTGGCTAGAGAGGCTTCATCTACCGGGGATTTAACTTCTTACTGCCTGAGCAACTTCAGTCCCCCCGTTCGTTCGCTTGTTATACTAGATTCGAGGCGCACAGCCTCTTGTCGCGTCAATTAGGTTAAGTCCTTTGTGTGTTCGATGAGTCTGTATTTTCTTTTCGGGGTTGGGGGTCCGGGTAGATTGGGTGCCTTCCCTCTTCCTGTGTCCCTTCTCCCTCCCTGTATGCCTTTTTCCTTTTCAATAAACTCGTTCTTAAAAAAAAAACAATCATTAGACATATAATAGTCAAAATAAACAACTCATGGCACAGGTGCTAGTGTTACTCAAAAGTAAAATACTGGATAGAAACACAGCATATGGAAAACCAAACTGCAAACTAGAGTTATCAAAACTAGACCAAGAGTCAAACCGATCAGAGCTCTGGTTTTTTATTTACCAATTGAACCGGTGGCTCGGTCTGGTTCGACTACCGATTTGATTCATCATAATTTTTAATATATATTTATGTATGAACATGAATTATCAAATGGGCTTATGTAGCCTAGTGGTAGTGAGGTTGACAAGTTGTCTATATAGCAAAGGATCGTGGTTCGTTTTTAATTGAAGTGCAAATTTAACATAGTCCCAGTCAATGCGGTAAGATACTTCTAACCAGAGTGGACCAATCACCGGTTTACCATTTGACTGGTTAAATCGAATGGTCCGGTTCGATTTTAAAAATTGTGCTGTAAAAAAATGCACTATTTGTACCTGGTTGCAGCTGATTACTACATCCATTATACCTAATTATTACATTATTTTAAAGTTACACAATTCAATCAAATACTTGAAAACTCCAAGTAGATAATACAGTTTAAAATTTAAATGAGCTTTGCAAGATGAGGAGAGAGGGATAAAAAAACTGAGAGGTAATCAATTTCTGAATATCAAGATTAACATCATTCTGCATAGCTAAACTGATGAACACGCTTGGCAACAGAAGCTCTGCCAACTCTGATTTCAGCAGTATGAGATTCTGACATAATCTACTTGTAAAGAAAGGATGGTTATGAAACTTGAATAAATACAGAGATAAAAAGTGTTGTCAGTGTTAATACCATAACAACAAAACACACCTTAAAATAGTTTCACCGCAGAAACCTATCAGCGAGTAAACTAGAGGGAAAATCCACGCTTCGAAGATTTTATTATTAGTCGTCCACAGTGCTGACTTATCAGCTAAAGGCCACAAAGACAACTGCATCCATGACAGCACATCTATTGTGCATATATGAAGTTTATGAAGGAATTAAATGGCGCTTGGCGAGACAATAATAGACTGCAATCAAATTTTATGTGAACCAATGCCCGAGCTTCTGAGCCAGCACAACCAATATAGCAGCTGATGTTTTGATGATAACTTCAAACAATGTCAAACATTTGGTTAAACCTTCGTGCTTAAGTTATACGTCAATAACAAGAATAGCCCCATGAAAGTTAGATTTGCTGCAATCATGTATTGTTATTTAATATAACAGTTCTTCTCTATTATTCTCTGTTTTGGCTGGTGTGGGATAAATTTCTTCTTTGTCATATGTCTCACTTGGTTGCTACCACTTCATCCATTTTCCTTGATGGTTTCCATGGTAGATGAAGAGGTTGTTGGATCGCAAGATCTCTAAGTTTACCATTGGCCTTGCTATTATATTTCATGTGACCAAATGTTAAAATAACAGATCGGTCTTTGACAATGTCATTACAAATTTTAATATCAAGGAGATGTGGATGACACAACTGACAGTCAGAATTCAAAATGTTGGGACAGAGGTGATTCGAGCAGAGACTGCACTTGGTTGATCTCTCTATCAATGGCATATGATGTTGCCAGATTCATCTAATCATCACTATGTGGACTCAATGGAGAAAATAATATCTATGAAATCAAAATTGTAATTTGTTCTGCAACAGGTTGGTTCACAAAACAACCACCATTATATTCTCTGCTTAACACTCAGCGCCTAAAGTAAGTTGATCTCTGGAGGATGCTCGCTTCAAGGAAAGTTGATAAGCACCATCATCTTATTTTGGGCAAGTTACCTAGATCACCATAACCTCTATCTGCAAAACTTAAAGGTTCTTATCCAAATCTCACTGCAAAAGACTCTTGATGCTTGTTTGGAAATGGGATGTTCAGATACCATCACCAAAGCTCTCACTCTAAGCAAATAAGGCAGCTAGCCGTGCAAATATCAGTGAGCACATTTTCACGTTGAACGCATTCATTTGAACTTTACAAACACAACAAACATTTGTGACAAAAAATTAAAAAATATAAAGGTAAAATTGAAGCTCTAGATAAAATCCCAAACCTGTCATAGATATGCCTTCTCATGAATAATCCCACATCACTTAAATTCTGTTTTCGTCCGTATGTCCACCTTTTTAAATTTTGTTTCCATTCAAGTCACTATTATACCTGATTTTAGCACTGAGCATGTTGGCTCCAACTCATTTGCAAGAGCTCACTTTGAGGCTTATCTTGCGCAAGGCTGTACTTGGCTTCTAGCGAGGGGCCTCAATTTGGAGGCCTCCGCATGTTGCACCTGGATAGGGCTGACCCTGGATATATGCATAGACACTAATAATTCAATTTCAAAATTTAAACAAGGCTTTAATTTGAATCAATAAGTCTCTAATCACTAGCCGGCGGTGTCGATTGGTGAGGGAAAGAAGAATTAACCTCAACAATAGACCTCTCATAAGTATCAAATGACAGTAACGCTTCTTTGCCCTTTTTCAGTACATAGTATCCCCTATAAAAGTGATAGTAACAGATATATGATACTCTAAATTAAATTTAAATAAGTATCTTAAAATACTAACTGATATAAATGAAATTGTGGAGATTTCCTAGTGCACATATCAGATAAGGAATAAAAGAGTACACACTATAGCACAGGCGTGGTAACAGAACTAAACAATACAATTTATCCTTAAAATTGATGATAAAAATACTCACAAGTTAAGGGCATAAACCGTGCTCTTTATCTCTCTAATAGTTCTTCCTAATTCTCTTTCTTTCTAAACACTCATCTTTTTTCTTAGCAAATTTCTACTTCAATTCCAAAATCTATTTATTTTTCTTGTTACTAACTTGATAGGTATTTAGAAGAAACATATCTCTGTGGATCAACTCTGACTTATCATTTGCTAATGTGATTAGTTTACAAATTTTATTTGTATAAGACTAAAAATAATAATGTTATCAATTCTCTTATGATTTTTTCACACAGATCGATGATTGGTTAAGAGCAATGACAATCGTGTTTTGGTAAATTAACAACCATGTGATCTGCATCCAAAAACTTTGTATCACTGGTCTTCCATGATTTCATGGTCTACTTCCATGAACTTCCCTTGTCCAGTGTTCAAACATGCCACCTTTCTCTTTATCTCATTTTGTGTCTAGCATATCTGGAGAGTCATGGATCATGCTTTCTTTCAAGATACTCTCTTTTCAAGGATAATCTTAAAGTATATCAGGTATAAGTATAATCTCAAGCTCAGTCTTTGAAATCTTCTCTGTTTAACGATGTTTGGGCATAGAACATGTTCGGATCATATACTTATATAGCTTGTTTGCCTAGTCATTGTGACTATGGTTGTATTTTGTTTAAACTGAACTTTTGTCACCATATATATTATTCTCTTTTCTCAATGAAAGTACCATCTTTCAAATAAAAAATCAGCAAGCATGTAGTGTTAAAATATTCAAGAGTGCATAAGGAATTTAATTGTGACAGGAAAACTTGAAAATACACAATAAGCAAAGATTTTGAAAACACACAACTAAAATAAATAAACTGAATCCAATTTACGAAGAAATTAAAATACATGAGCAGAGTTCAACTGAACCATATACTCACCCGGAGAGCCTGTGATGACATATCAATAACTTTTGCGGCATCGTCATATAGATATTTCTTGGAAAGCCTAATAATTGCAACCAAAAGCTCTTTTCTTATAGTGGTACTTAAGTCACTGTTGCTCCTCACGACACTACTGTAATCCATAGGTCTGCAAACAAGTAAACAGCCTGACTCTCTTGGGAGTTGGGAATCCGTCAAATATGGATTCTTAACAACCGATCATCATCATCTATTAATAGAGAATGCTGAACCTACGAGTTATACAGAAGCAAAGATGGGCCCTGACTCTGAGAAATGGCTTCAAGCCATGAAATCCGAAATGGATTCCATATACCAAAATAAAATTTGTACCTTAGTTGATCCCTCTGATGGTGTAAAAACCATTGGTTGTAAGTGGGTATTCAAAAAGAACGTTGACATGGAAGGAAATGTCGATATATTTAAGGCGTAATTGGTGGCAAAAAATTTCAAACAAATTCAGGGTATAGACTACGATGAATCCTATTTGCCTATCGCGATACTTTAATCCATTCAGATTCTCCTAACCATAGCTGCATATTTTGATTACGAAATATGGCAGATGAATGTAAAAATTCCGTAATGGAAACTTACAAGAGGATGTGTATATGACATAACTTGAGGGTTTTACATCTCCCAATTGAGCTAGAAAAATATATAAACTTCAACGATCCATTTATGGACTGAAGCAAGCATCTCAAAGTTTGAATCTTCATTTGATGAGGCAATTCTAAAAGTTTGGTTTCCATCAAAATGAAGAACCCTGGGTTTACAAAAGGGTTAGTGGGACCGCTACTGTTTTTCTGATTCTGTACACGGATGACATATTACTGATAGGCAATGATATTTCTTTGCTCCAATCAGTAAAGTCTCGGTTGGGAAAGTGTTTCTGAATGAAAGATTTGGGAGAAGCAACTTATATCTGGGGAATTAGGATCTATAGGGACAGGTCCAAGAGATTAATAGGGTTAAACCAGAGCTCTTATGTTAATAAGGTGCTCATTAGTTTAACCTACAAGAGTCTAAGAAAGGTAATCTCTCTATGTCACATGGCATATATCTCAGCAAGACTCAGTGTCCTTCGACACAAGATGAGCGAGATAGAATGAGTAGTATCCCTTATGCTTCGGCTACAGGTTCTATCATGTATGCCATGCTATGTACTCGTCCAGATGTCGCTTATGCCTTAAGCATGACGAGTAAATACCAATCAAACCCTGGTGAAGCTCATTAGATAGTTGTTAAGAACATTCTTAAGTATTTGAGAAGGACTAAATAAATATTTCTTATATATGGAGGTGTGGAAAGGCTCGTTGTAAGTAGTTACACTGATGCTAGTTTCCAAATTGATAGAGACGACTTCAAATCACAATCTAGATTTTTTTTCTATTTAATGGTGGAGCAGTCTGCTGGTAAAGCTCCAAGCAAGACACGGTTGCCGATTCTACGATGGAAGCTGAGTAGATTGCTGCTTCGAAACCAGCAAAGAAAGCTGTGTGGATTAGGAAATTCATCACGGAACTAGGAGTAGTCCCTAGTATTTCTGATCCAGTAGACCTCTATTGTGACAATAATGGGGCGATAGCACAAGTAAAAGAGCCTAGAGATCATCGAAAAATCTAGGCATATACTTAGATGATTTCACCTCACACGAGAGATCATTTCTAGAGGTGAAATCACGATGTGCAAAGTATCAACTGATCTCAACATTGATGATATGTTGACAAAGCCCCTTAATCAGGCTAAGCATGATAGTCATGCAGCAGCCTTAGGCATTAGACACATGTATGATTGGTCTTAGTTAGTTTGAGTGGGAGTAGTTATGGTAGTTAGTGCCTCCTTATGAGTTGATATTTGAGAAATATTACTCTTTCATTCCTCGAATAAAAAAATTATTTCAGATCATCAAGTGTGTGACTTGATTGTGAGACTCTGAAATTCACAAAGCAATGTTATTCTAAATATGTCCCTAATCGATTCATGACCATATTTTACAGGTTATTGGTATTGGATACCAAACTAATAACATAGATACATATTAGGGAATATGTATTGGACCGACCCGTTTTAAGATTATTGTAAGATTTTAAGTGTTATCAGTATATCTTATAGTAAATGAGTATAGTCCTTAACCTGAGTTGGTCATGTTATCCTACTTGAGGAGTAACATGCTTTAATATCATCAAACACTACCAATAAACCTGATAGTTATAAATGTGATTATTGGGTATGTTATGAATCTTGATGAGGAATATGAACTAACAAGATAGAATGTCACTCTCATATGATGAGAGAAATATATTTGCCCCTCAATGAGTAAATATTGAGAAATGCATGGCTAGGGGTGTTCACTATACGGTTAAAACCATTAACCGAAGTCGGTTAACTGAGATTTTTAACTGCGGTTAATCGAAAAATTTGGTTCGGTTAACAGAAAATTCGATTCGGTTAACGGTTAAGTATATTTGGTTAATCGATTAACCGAATATAAAAAAACCAAAAATTGATTTAATTAATTGTTCACTATATTTGGTTTTTTAACTGAATTTTCGGTTAATATGTCGATTAATTCGGTTAAATTAACCAAAATTAACCGATTTTTCGGTTAATCGAAAATTCGGTTCGGTTAATGGTTAAAAGATTTATCGGTCGGTTAATCGGTTCGGTTAACCGAATTTTCTATTCGGTCGGTTAATAACCGAATTTACACCCCTATGCATGGCCATGTTCAAACGGACTGAGAGTCAGTCGTCTGATATGTCATTCTTACTCAGAGATCAAAAAACGTGAATTTGTCTAATAAGGATAGCACTTTGTCCTTTCTTATGCTCATTCAAGTTATTGTTGGATAGAGGGATTATTAGTAAGTGGTTTATGTGCAAATGGGAGATGTTTAGAGTCTTCTCATTAATCCAGTTGAATTGACTCGTGTTGACTAGAGGTTTTGTTGTCTCGAACAAATTTATTCTTAATCAGAAATCATAACCTCGTACTAGAGGCCACTTATGATTAATGAGCTCTAACACATGGTTGAATAAGAATAAACCTAAAGGATCGCACACAAACAAGTATGGGATATTAAGTTGAATGGAAATCGAATACGATTCGGTCCGGTTATGATCCCGTTCAACCCACGCCTGATTTGGATAAATCAGATGGGTTAATTCATGGGTATGACCCATGGGTAATACCCAATGAGTCTGACCCATGGGTGCAGATCTGATAACCTAGCTGATGGGATTGGCCGCGAGGCAAAGCCCAGATCTCACTATAAATAGAAGTTTAGGGTTTCTACTTTAGGAGAATCACAATTCCCATTATACGATAACAGAAAATACACTAGTGAGTGAAGGTCAGGTCTATCCAGAAGGATTTAGTACTCCAGTCACCTGCCGCACCGGAAAAATGAGATAATGAAATAAAGGTAATATTGTATTAGTTTTATTTCTTTTTCTGTATTTATTTTTCTTCTAGGGATTTCTTAATTCAAATCCAGATCTATATCTCGGATCTGGATTAAGAACGATCAAAGTAAAAATAGGTAAAATGGATCTATTTCTGTATCTGGTAATTCGGATTACCGCTAAAGCCATGAAATTGGTTTTGTGGCATTTCAGATCTGGACTTATGCCGCATGGTTCGGAAATCCAAATTTACATTTGTGTGGGTGATTCCTTACATGCTGCCATTCGTGTAAGCATATTCAACCTCATTGCTTCTCAAATGAATCTCATCTTCTCTTATTCTTTCCAGGTTGGCTACTCAAATTTTGCATTGACAGCAACTCCTCAAAATCCCACCCACAATTTCCACCTTGGACAAGAAAGCTTTCTTAAATATTTGTATAAGCATTCCTGAATCACAAACCATAACACTTCATGCAACTGATGTAACAATGCATTATCATTGCTATTACTACACTAAACAAGCCCCATCGAATAGTTTTTCATGCATTAATCAGACTATATAATCAATCTTTCGATAGGGGGATTTAATCCATCCTGAATCCTTTCCACCTCATCAGATACATGAAGAAACCAATTTTCACAATGGAAAAAAACATGCCAGCTTGAAAAATAAAAATAAACAAATCAAGGAGAGAAGAAGTGATTTTTCTTCTTCTTCATAGTTTCCTTTGTCTTAGCTGAAGAGGACAGAACAAATGGGGGCATAAACAAAAAGCCAAGTTTAAGATAATTTGGACTTGATACACGTGATAAGCTGTTTTGGTCTGTTTGATTATAACATATAATAAATAAATCCACATTCAGTGGGTTGCTTGTCTCCAAGATTACCTTTTTTATTGATAAAAAAGGTTTGAAGAAACTATTTGACAATGAGCCTGCATGGTACTGGTGACTCATGGAGTCTATATGTGCACAATGGGTATAAGCTTCAAGAGTCTTGATGGGCTGAGGGAGCTTGCAAAGCCACGAGGCTCGAAGCTCTAGCTGGCGTCACTGAACCAGACAAGACGATGAGGCGCGTGATGACTCTGCGTGCGGGAGGCTCGACGGCTGACCTGCTGTGATGATGTCTGGTGCCGAGGCAATTTCAAAAGCGCCCAAATCACATGAACGGCGCCTGCACCCTGGCATGAAGGCCAAGATGAAAGCACAAACGCGTTGGGCGAGGTGACGTGAGACTGAAACGGAGCCGCCTCCAAGGTGCTCTTCGATGCTGCTGTGCTGCTTAACGGTGCATCTTCAGGCGGCAGCCGAGCAAAACCCATTCGTCTTGTCTGCTCTAGTCTCTGCAACTAAAAGCATCAGCGCCATGATTTGTGATTTTATGGAGATGTCTATGTTCCGCTATGAGTTGAATGTCTTTATGAAATTGAATTCTAATACTAATATTTATATCAATGTATTTATGAATATTTACTTTTTCAAGTTTATGTATTAAGATTTTCATCTATAGTTATTATATATTTTGGTTTATAAGTATGGCATTTTCCTACCTATCACTCTTATGATTGTGATTATCCTTGCATTTTGTTTGTCGTACGACTCCAAGAGTTGTATGTATATTTCATAGGTTATTATAAGGGCTTTTCAAAATTATGACACAAATAAATTTAGTTAACATATTCACACTCAGAACACAAAAGTGAAAATAATACACCATTTACATTTCACCCGCATTATTTACATTCAAATTATTAAAATGACTCAATAAATACTACAAAATATATTTAAGGCTTGGTTGATTTGCAAATTTGGGTAGTTATTACGTTAAATTTTTTGGCAATAATAATTCAGTAAGTTTACTTAAATCCGATTAGTAGTTTATGTAGCTACCAAGAAGATTAGTACTTGGAAATTAATAGACAGATGACATCAGATCTCAGTTGGCAAAAAAGCTGAATTTTATGTAATATTTATATAACTTTTTTAAATTGAGATCCGTAATGTTTTGGAGAAGATTTTGCTTGGGCAGCATATTAATATTATTTTAAATAAATAATTGATTAACCTATATATAAATTTGCTATAAGATGTAATTATTAAAAAATTATAAATCTACGTACGTAATTAAAAAAATAAAATTGAATTGCAACTATCAATCAAATCAGTATAACATCATCAATATTATATACCTGCAGACGGAGTATATCTAAACATGTAAACTATTATTAGATCTAAATATAAACAAAAACCGTATTTTAGGGTTCTTGAAACTAAATATAAAGGATGATTTTGAGATATGTTTGGACTTTGGTTTCTAATTTTTGACATGTATTTCCCACATACATCAATAAAAGTGTAACTTTTGGTTTGATTATTAATTTGATATATATAGAAGCAGTTACATAGATACACTTCTCTCTAGGATTTATTTTGAATAATGAAACTATGGATTCAAAGAGGAAGTTTGATATGTGGATGTAGAATCTGGTGAAAAAAATCAAGAAGCCAGGTGTTCATAGTGATGGAGATTCGCCTGAGAAATCTAGAGGTGGTGATGATAATGAGTGCCGGAAGATTGGTAAGTTGGCGGATCGTTTCAGGACAAAACTTGAGGACATATCAAGTAGAGTTACTTCGGGTTAATATATTTTTGTTTATGATTCAAATCATATATATGTTCTAAGTTTCTAGTATCGATATTCAAAAAGTGTTTAATATTTTGTTGAATAACATTTTAATCTGATGTTTACCCTTACAAATCTTAAGGTTTTTGTCCAATCATTTTGAACTTGGAATGAAGGTGCAAATCAAACGATCTTACAGTAATATCGAGGTAAGACCAGATTGATGATCCTTACGAAAAAATGAATAGTCTATACTTAATTTTATGAATTTATATTCTCTATTTTTCATTTTTTCTTATTAGGATGATTTCTTTTATTATGGGAATATTAATTTAAAATTAATATAAGATTTTTTGTTATATTAAGTTTAATACTTTTTTAAGAATCTAAAAAACAAAAAACGACGTTATATTTCTAATTTAAAAATTAGTTTATGTGTTCACGTAATTTCAAAGCGGTGAAACTAAAAGATTAAGTTGTCTCGATACTATATAAAAAATAGATAAGATTTTAATTAAAAAAAACATACTTTCATATCGTTAAACATCATCATTTGCTTAAAACCAATCAATTGGAAAATACTTTCCATCCATTTAAGGTGTCAGACAATGAACTCTCTATCCACCACAATATTTTAAACCCTATTAATGTTTAAGTTCTACTACTGTAAGGTCCCTGTCTTTCTCTTTCCCTAGCTTTTCTCCGTCAATGTTTAAACCCTATGGCTGTGTTTGGTTTAAGGAAATTTTGGTGTAAAGAAAAATTTGAAGGAAAATAGAAATGAAATGTAATTTTTTGAGGATTTCATCTAATTTTTTCTTATTTGGTTTCATTAGAAAAATGTCAAGGAAAATTATTTGGAATCCATTTCATTTTCCATGATCATGGAAAGTTTTATGAAAAAATATGTCAAAAATATCAACATTTCATCACTTCATATATTGAATTTGATGAAATACGTTGAATTTGTTTAAAAATTGATTATTTGTTTGAGATACATTGAATTTGATTGGATTGATTTGTTAGAAATAATAATTACATTTTCCATCAAAATTTTCACATAATTTTCTTTCCCTCCTATTTTCCATATAAACCAAACAATGAATTTTACTAATTTTCCATCAAATTTTCCGTTCCTCCAAATTTTTCTTAAACCAAACACAACCTAAAAGGCGCAAACTTTGCTTCTTACAATTAATTTAATTTTGGTGAGTTAATATAAAGTAACAATTATAATAGTGATTATAGTAATCTTTAGATAATCAATTTCATAAAATCTCTCGATAAAAATTTAGATATTAAATATCAATTAATAATCATTTTGGCAGTAAAAGGTATATAAGTAGACGTGCATTAATTATCTTTGTATCTCGTATCGCAAAAAACAAAATTTAACATAAATTATATATTCTTACACTTCCCAATAAAAAAAAGAAATATAAATTGAGACATGTGAACCAAACGCGCACACCACCACCACCACCGTCACCGACCGGGCTGGACGCATGGCGCGTGCCGGTGCAGTATTGGCGTTGGTCGGACCTTTCTTTGATTTGCCTTGAGCCTTCATTTGTTTTAGATGCGGGCTCGTGTGAAATCATTTTTAATAATTTCATTTATTTTTTAATATCATTTTAGTAATGAACATTACACATGTCATTTGCAATGTTCATAGCTACAGAATGTGTTGGGGAAAATGATATTAAAATGTTGGGGAAAATGATTACACGTGTCATACCTCATGTCATAATAATATTGTGGTGAGTTAGGGCATCTACATTGAAGTTTTGTTGTAAGTTTCGTGTCAGACTTCAGAGCGCTTCGTTTCAATGTGGAAATAGGTTTATGATCTTCTGACACCGAAGCGCTTCGTCTGCACGAAGCGGTTTGTGAAAAGATCAATTACCACGCTTCAAAGATGAAAACGTGGTAATAGATATAATATTAAATATTAAATATTCCGGATAACCTATTACCACGCTTCTGAGTTGGAAGCGTGGTAATAGGTCATTCTAAATAGTTAATATATACCTATTACCACGCTTTCAATTTAAAAGCGTGGTCAAAGGTATATTAAATATCAGAAGCGTGGTAATAGGTATGTATTAAATATTCAGGATGACCTATTATCACGCTTTCAACTCATAAGCGTGGTAATAGGTATATATTAAATATTCATGCTTCAACTGATTTGTGGATATGACATGCATTTTTTGGAGTTGTTGGGTCAAACAACGACATAAATGTGCTCAATCAATCATCATTATTCAATTATGTTCTAAGAAGAGATGCTACTACTGTTCAATTTACAGTAAATATGTCAACTTACAAAAAAGGTTATTACCTAACTGATGGCATATATCTTGAGTGGAGCACGTTTGTTAAAAGTTTTTCTCATTCGGAGGATCCAAAAAGAAAGATATTCAAACAGAAACATGAGTCGGCAAGGAAAGATGTTGAACGTGCTTTTGGCGTACTGCAATCTCGTTGGGCTATTGTACGTGGTCTTGCACGATTCTGGTATAAAAATCATATACGTGATATAATGTATACTTGCATCATTTTGCATAATATGATCATCGAAGACGAAGGAGAACCTCCAGTGAATGCAACTCAAGGATCTACTCCTCAATTTCATCAATACACTCAGAAACAAGTTGAGCTTCGTGATAGAAATGTTCATCACAAACTTCGAGCTAATTTGGTTGAACATTTTTTGCAACAATTTGGAGATTTTGATTCCATTTAAGTTATATGTATTATATTTTATCTATTTTATTTGAGTTGTTTTGTTTATTTTAAGTGTGAAATGTATTAGATTTAACAGTAAATTTAATACATTATTATTCTTGTTTGATTAAAATTTTAATTATGTAAATTTTTTTCTTATTTAAATTTCAAGAAAGGATAATATGAATTAATAATTATTAACAATTAATTATTTGACAAATTTAAGAATTTTGTAATTGATATAATATGAAAAAGTAGAAAAAGTATAATATGACGTGCGGGTCCTACGTGCAGAGGTTTGAATGGTTTGTTTCATTGTGGATAATAGATTTGTGAAAATGAGATTTATGACAATGTTGAGTTGGCATGACACAAATCTGATGTGACATGATACAAACCTACTTTTAGGTTTGTTTTGATGTGGATGCCTTTATATTAAGACTGTAAGATGAAACCATGAAACCGATAAACCGAACCGAATCGAGTCAAACTGATCGGTTTGGTTCGGTTTTTATAATTAAATAGGCGGTTCAGTTTATAATTTTCAGGAAACCGATCGGTTCAGTTCAATTTTTAATTTTGGAATTTAAACCGAACCGAACCAAAAAAATGTTACAAAATTATTATAATCATCCTATTAAACCACAAAAAATCACAGCCGTTCAAACCATTTTTTTTTGCAATGTAAAATATTAATTTTCTGGGTTTCAATGAGATGAACCTGGACATACTAATGTCCAGATTCCTTGAACCGTTTAATACCCCCAACGATTCCTGCTTTCTCTCGCTCATCACCCACCGACTTACTTTTCATCGCTCCCACAAAATCGAATTCATTAGAAGGGTTGGATCTGATCGACTCCACCAAATCCTTCACCTCAACCTTGACGAATCGATTATCCTTCTCCCCTTCTTCCCGATCTGTAAGAGGGAAATGAAGGAGGGAGCAGATCCAGGCCGCGTCTGGGATCGTCGGGGCGTGTGGATAACTTGGCGATGCATCCGTCAGGGAGGCCGGGTCTGAACTTCGGGGAGGGATTTGTGTGCGGCTTTGTTTCTGTCTTTGGATGAATGGAGAGACGGGTTTCGATAGAGTTATCAAGATACTGCGGATCAGAACGGCGATTGTTTCCGATGACGGCCATGGGAGGAGCGTCGGACAATAACGGAAGAAGAATTGAAGCCGATAGCTCTCGCCTAGGCCTGTGGTGTCTGGTTGGGTTGCCTTGGCTGTCCGATGGTCATCTGGCCAAACGTGGTGGTGAAGACGACCAAGAACGAAATCGTTTGTCGACTATGATGGCCAATTAATTGGATATGGACGGATTCGATCTTGTGAAGGATGTTTGGTCATCTTCCTGACCTTCGGTGTCGACTCAGTGTGGCTGGGAGTAGAGCGGATTTGCGCGAGGCTATTTTAGCTGTGGTGAATCCGGACGAAGTTGCTGCTGCTCGCACCACCACCACTCGAATCTGCCAGCTGCGGATCAGTTCTGCCGAGCGCCCTTGGCAGCTGCACCCAGTTCTCCGTCGTGGCCTGCACGCACCCACTATCATCGATTGAGGAGAAATCAAACTGAAATCGAACCGAACCGATCAGTTTGATTCAGTTCGTTTTTTCATATTGAATGGTTCGGTTCGGTTTTATAAAACTTGAAACCGATGAATGGCGGTTTGGTTCATTTTTTACAAAAAAACCGAATCGAACCGAACCGTTACACCCCTACCTTATATAAGTCATTACGCACCTACTGTGTCATCATAATCCATCATAATATTTGTCAGTGTTGAGCATAGTGGTAATATTCCCAAATCGCTCAGTAGAAGCTCTTAAGTGATCCTTATATATAGTTGGGCTCCCCCACTTATTGTCAATTGGTTTTGAGTGTGGATCCGACAATTCTACAGTCAGCATTTATTTTATTAAAAATAATATCTTAAAATTATGAATAATTTTTTATAGTGAAAAAATTCAAAAGGAGTCCTGAACTATTACCGCTTACCCAATTGCGATCAAAACTATCATGATTTCTAAAAAGGATGCGATGAAAAAAAAATTGTACTGATTTTCTAAAATAAAATTCACAATTACATTCCAAAACTAATAATGTTATAAGATTTAGATTTATGTGTGAAAACTATGTCTTCTGGTTATCAAAAGACGTCGTTTTCTTTATTTGCGCAAAACAATATAGTTTATTTTGAGAACCAAATGACGTAATTTTCTCACATGAATCTAAATCTTATAATAATATTAGTTTAGGAATGTAATAGTAAATTTTATTTTAAAAAATTAGTCTAATTTTTTTTCATCGTACCATTTTTAAAAATCGTGATAATTCGTACCGCATTTGATTTCCAGTTCCAGTGAACAGTTACCTGCAGCCCCTTCTACGCATAGCCCCAAGACAGGCGGACAAAACATCATGGACAGGCTGCTGCTGTGGATTGCTCGGGCTAGTTACAGGCTCCAGCCGACAAGACATCACGGACAGTGTGTATGCCTTACCGTGTAGGTGTAGGTTAGGCCGTTAGGGTTTCATCGCATGTGCGTAATGTACAGTAAATGTAATCCAGTCAGCTTGTCCTTCCTTCACGGAACTGCACCGTTTTCAATTGGGAGGGTTTCAACTTGTAGGGGGTTGAGAAGAAAAATGGATCATTTGGCCTTCATCTTCCTGTTCTTCTCTACTTTTCTTCTTAGTCCTTGCAACTAACAATCACCTTTCAGCGCACCACCAGCACCGCGTGGCAAAGCACAACTACAGAGATGCACTCACTAAGTCCATTCTCTTCTTCGAAGGCCAAAGGTCTGGGAAGCTTACTTCGAAGCAGAGAAAGAAATGGAGGAGAGACTCCGGTCACTCAGATGGTGCTTCCATGAAGGTACAGAACTGAACTTCACCGCAAACGTATTTGTGGGTCTGTGTCCAGTCTGGAGAAACTGATTTGGGGTTGCATAAAATGTCAACTTTGGCATAAACTTTAGGGAAAATTACGGGGTACGTACTACCACCCGTTTAAAAATCACGGTCATAATTATTTGATTTTAAAATTTATGGTCTTTTTGTGTTGCGGGGTTTAATTATAATTTTGAAAATTTCAATTGCACCCAAAAATTGTTTATTTCATTTAAACAAACCCCCAATTAATTGAAAAATGAGAAAGTACAAAATGAAAGTATGTACTATCATCCATTTAAAAATTATGGTCATAATTATTTAATTTTCAAATTTATTTTATAATTTTCTATTTTATTTTTTGAGTAACTCGTAAAAAAAATACTAAATTTTAAAATTAAATAATTATGACCATAATTTTAAATAAATGATAGCACATACATTAATTTTGTACTTTTTAATTTCTAAATTGATATGGGATGGGGTTTGTTTAAATAGAATAAATAATTTTTGGGTGTGATTGAGATTTTCAAAATTACAATTGAACCCCGCAACACAAAAAGACCGTGAATTTTAAAATCAAATAGTTATGACCGTGATTTTTAAATAGGTGATAGTACATACCCCCATTTTGTAATTTTCCCTAAACTTTATCCTTGTCGTCTTGTTAAAGGGTTTGGCTTCAATGTTATGTTAATAATATCTTCGTTTACATTCAGGAACCTGTTGAAGTTCCCTATTATGATACAAATGAGGTGTTAACTATTAAGCAATGGAGTATGATACAAATGAGGTGTGATACTCTGGTGATTGAAAGTTTCCTTTAGTACTCTTAAGCAATGGAGTATGATACAAATGAGGTGTTAACTATTAAGCATACAATTTGGAGGTGCTGCATAGTGCTTCTCTGTAGAGAGGATGCACTAAATTTCAAATACGATTGAGTTTTGCAAAGTTATGGAACTTGCTATGTCGTCTTAAGGTGCCAGTACCTTAAAGTTATCATTTGACGAGACCCTAAACATGCTAAAAATTCATATCATTTCAATGCCATAAATACTGGTATTCCGTATTCCACTATTTCAAATACTTTATATATGTATATCATGGATGGTGGGAGGATGCTTGATAAGATCTATAATATTCAGATTAGGATCCTATTTGTATAGTTAAACTCATACTACCTGTTTAACTAATCAGGAATGAGAAGAATAAATCTATTCTTTTATGTATATTTTTGAGCTGCTGGTGTTTTGTTGTTTTCATAGTCTACTTGACGGCTAAGTTTGGTTTAGCTTACTGAAATGACAATTAAACAACAATAACTAGTGTGCCTTTAATGGTTTTATTGTCATTTATTGATATGTTAATCTTGTTGTACCTATAATGCAAAGCTCATTTTTTAACGAATACTGTTTGAGTTTCCAGGTTAATGTATTAACACACACTGCAAAAAAACCCGAAAAATTGAGGAATATTAGAGAAACTGAAGCACAAGCATTTTGAACAAGAAATGGTGGAACTGTTCGGAAACGAGGATGCAAAGTCTCTGAATGAAATTCATTGCCTGCAGAGTGGTAAGTATTGAACTTTCTTCCTATATATTGCATTCGATTTATTTTTTCTACTTCTGAAAATTATAACTTTTAGTGGACATGCAAACAGTATTGCTTCCAATGTTTTATATTGACTGATGGATTAGAATAGATTAGTTTGATTAATTATAATAATAAAATTAGTTGCAAGGGAGCTCCTCATGATGATTTACGAAAAAAGAGCCAATCAGAGAAGTGAGAAATGTAATTTCTTAATGTGACGACTACCATCTATGGGTGGATTCCTAGTGTAGAAAATGTAATTTTCAGGAGAAGTGATCAGCATCCAATAGCTATGATAGTTCCTATTTGATTGTTTACATGTGTTATTTGTAAATGATGCAATATAATATAAGGAATCCATTTGGTGAGGAACCAACTGACACGCCCTCTTTTTCTGCTAGTATCCTCAGTAGTCATATTTATATGGTACTGATAATAATAAAATGTTTATTTGTATATGTTGAGCATATTAAGTGGTATTATCCCACATCACCCAGTGGAGGCTCAAGATTGATCCTTATATATAGTTGGGCTCCCCCACTCATTGCCAATTGGTTTTGAGTGTGGATCCAACAATTCTACATGGTATCAGAGCGGGTTTTGGCCGCACTCTTAGAACATGCCCGTGACGGTTAATTAGGTCCGCACGAGGTCCCACTTGTCGAGGTTAACAAAGGTCCTCGCAAGTGAGGAGGAGTGTTGAGCATATTAAGTGGTATTATCTGAATTCACAGACACTTGATGCAAAAGATTCAATAACTGCTGGACTTGTTCTGAAGAAAATTGTGGAGGCACAGAACTCCCATTGCTTGCCCCATCATGTACAGGAGTTGTTGCAACATTTTCAGCCTGAACTATGTTGGCAGCAAATCTTTGATTTCCGTTCCTGCCTTGTGTGTTCTGTGACTGTTGGACAGGTCCTTTGTAGTATTTGTGGCCTACTGGATAACCATTCAGCTTGTAACATGTCTCCCTTGTATGCCCATTCATCTGACAGTAGTTACAATACAGGTTTTTCTTGTTTTTGTTTCCTCTCCTCTGTTGCTGATTATTACTACTTTTGCTGTAATTTTGGTTACCTCCAGGATTGCCCGCATTTTGCACATACATTGCAGCAACATCTGTATAAGGTAGCTTAACTATGTTCCTCTGAGCTTCATCTTGTAAAGCCATTGCATAGATCACATTCAAACTGGGAAGCGGACTCATAGCAAGTATGTGAGTTCTTAAAGGCAGAAAAGCATCATTGAGTCCCATCAAGAATTGTATCACCTTCCTTTTTCCTTGTTTAGCCACTATGTAACTAAAACAGACACAATTTCCTCCATGAACACATTTAGGAAGTTCATCCATTGCTTCGTACTCCTGCCAAAGATCAACTGATTTCTGGTAAAACGCAGCCACAAACAGCTCTCCCTAAGAAAGATTGGCAAGATCCTTTTCTAAGGTGAAGACTCTAGTCTCATTTGTACCAGAAAGTTGCATGTGTAAAGTGTTCCAGGCCGTTACTGCATCGCAAGAATGTAGAATCGATCCAACTATATCCTTCGATACAGAACTGATTAGCCATGACATAACTATGTCATTACACTTCTGCCATTTCAGATGAAGAGACGCATCGGTAGGTTTAGGATAATCTCCACGGATGAATCCTAATTTCGACCTAGCAGAAAGAGCAATCTCCATGGAGCGTCTCCATTTCACATAGTTTTCCGGTCCAAGAAGTACTTCGCTAACTATGCTATGGCCTGTAACCTCTGCCGTACTAACAAAGTATGGATCGTCGGTAGTATTCGCCATTTCAGCTATCAGATCGAAAGGTTTTAGCACAGTAATTCTCAAACGCCTTCTCTTTCCCTCAAACCTCAATTGAACCAACAGAAGCTCAAGAAATTATGCAAGAAAGGTCAGTAAGCATACCAGAATCCTTTCCATGCTCTGATACCATGTGAAACGCAAGGTTCCTGGTCGCCGGAGCCTCGCCGAGGACGAACAGAGATGATCGCGATCGAGGGTTCGTTAGGAAGAGAATGAGGGAAAGCTTTATGCTGAAACACAGCGTTTTCTCATTAACACAAAAGAACTGTAGCACGCGCTACTTATAGTAGCGACTCTCACACATGCACCCCCTGTAGTTTACAAACTTACAATTACATCCCTCATCTATTTACAATTACATACCTCAGATAATCCACTTCACATGGCAGGTACAGTTTGCCTCTCCACTACTTGTATTGCTAATGAAAATTGGATTTTGGACAGTGGTGCCACTGATCACATAGCATCTCATCCTGAAATGTTCTTGACTTTGCATAAGTTTAAACACAATTGTCAAGTTCATTTACCTACTGGATCCACTGCACTGGTAACTCATGGAGGTAACTGCTATCTTAATGATCAAATAGTCCTCAAAGATGTCCTGTTCATCCCTGAATTTAAATACAACCTGTTGTCAGTAAGGAAACTGATCTTTGATCAGCATTGTCAAGTTCTTTTTAACAGAAATGGATGTATCATTCAGGACCCAACTCAGGAGACTGTCCTAGAGACTGGTGAATTGAAAGACAACCTCTTTCAGATTAGAAGACAAAACAGGAATAATACTCATGGCACACTGAAGCATTCTCTGATGAATAAAACAGAAAGCTTGAAGACTTGACATTTTAGACTAGGGCATTTACCTTTGTGTAAAATGTTCATCTTATTGCCAAAAACTTCCTTTCATGCTTCTGATAATGATGAGAAGTTAAACTGTTCTGTATGCCCTTTAGCCAGACAGACAAAGCAGAAATTTCCTTTGAGTAAAACAGTTGCAAAGAAATGCTTTGATGTGGTTCATAGTGATGTTTGGGGACCATATCATATTTCTACTTTAGCTGGTGCAAGGTATATGCTTACTGTGGTTGATGATTTCTCAAGGAATACATGGCTCTTTCTCATGAAGTCCAAAGCTGAAACTGCAGATCATATCATGAATTTCTTCCATTTAGCTCTCACTCAGTTCAATGCAAGAATAAAAGTATTCAGGACTGACAATGGGACTGAGTTTTTCAATTATAAACTCCAGAATTTTTTAAACAGCAATGGGTGTATACACCAGAGCAGTTGTCCCTATACTCCACAACAGAATGGGATTGTGGAAAGGAAGCACAGACACCTACCGGAAGTTGCCAGAGCCTTGAGGATTCAATCTAACATACCAAAATGTTTCTGGGGTGATTGTGTGCTCACTGCTGCCTATATTATAAACAGAATGCCATCTGTTCTCCTCCAGGATCAAACACCATTTGAAATACTCTTCCACAATAAACCACAGTTGGAGAATCTGAAAACCTTTGGTTGCTTGTGTTTTGCATCCATTCAGGAAAAAGGCAGAGATAAATTTGATTTCAGAGCCACACCTTGTGTGTTCTTAGGCTATCCTTATGCTCAAAAAGGATACAAGCTGTTCTGTCTTTACACACATAAATACTTGGTCAGCAGGCATGTTATTTTCTTTGAAGATATCTTCCCATTTCAAACTATGCCAAGCACTATGCCTTCCTGTTCAGTGCCGCCTTTACCTGTTGGCATATCATCAGATGGGATTGAAGTTCAGCCCAATGCATCTGTTTTACCTGACCTGGCACCTGATATTGAGTTACCAGATCAAGGAATTATCATTGCAGAACCACCACCAGCACAAGGGCCTTCCTTAAGGCGATCCACTAGAAGAACCACTGTCCCTCGCTGGCAAGATGATTATATATGTGGCTATGCTAGAAGAACCTCTCCTCATGATATTTCCAAGTTCCTTAAATATGACAAGTGTTCTCCTCAGTATCAGGCTTTTTCTGCTCAAGTCTTGAACACTACTGAGCCCCATTCATACACAGAAACATCAAAGGATGCCAATTGGTGTGAAGCAATGAAAAAGGAAATTGCTGCTCTAGAAGCCAACCATACTTGGTCTATCACCAGCTTACCTCCTCATCAATCCATTGTGGGCTGCAAATGGGTTTACAAGGTTAAGTATCATTCGGATGGGACCATTGAGCGGTATAAAGCTCGTTTGGTTGCTAAGGGCTTTACTCAGCAAGAGGGAATCGATTACGGGGAAACCTTTGCTCCAGTCGTGAAAATGACTACTGTTCGTCTTGTTCTTGCTCTGGACACAGCCAAGAACCGGGTCCTTTTTCAGATGGATGTGAACAATGCGTTCCTCCATGGAGACTTGGATGAGGATGTTTATATGCAACTTCCACCTGGATTCTATCGGGCAGCTCAGTCTCAAAAGCAGGTCTGCAAGCTTCACAAGAGTTTATATGGACTCAAGCAGGCGTCTCGCCAGTGGTACTCGAAACTGAGTGATGCATTGCTCCAGTTTGGGTTTCACCAAAGTCCTAATGATCATTCCATATTTACTTTTTCTCAAGATAGCCATTTCCTCATTCTTTTGGTTTACGTGGATGATCTCGTTCTCACTGGGACCTCTCCCACTCTTATGACGACTGTGAAAGAATTTATTCATCAGAAGTTTCATATTAAGGATCTTGGGCACTTGCGTTATTTTCTGGGGATTGAAATTGCTCGCTCCGACAGTGGCTTGTTCTTAAATCAGAGAAAGTATGCTCTAGATCTACTTCGTGATACTGGCATGACTGATTGTAAGCCATCTGCCTTTCCCATGGATACTAAACAACGCCTCAGCATGTCCACCTCTTCTCTGCTTTCAGATCCCACTACTTACAGGAGGTTAATTGGGAAACTCGTTTATCTGACGAACACTAGACCTGATCTGGCTTATTCTGTACATGTTCTCAGTCAGTATCTTCACTCTCCTACTGAGGATCACATGAAGGCAGCTAAACATGTTTTGCGATACATCAAGAGTGCTCCAGGGATGGGTCTTTTCTATCCCTCTGCATCTTCTTTTGTTCTGTCTGCGTATTGTGATGCCGATTGGGCATCATGTCCTGTCACTCGGCGATCCGTCACGGGGTATTGTGTTCAGTTTGGCGCCGCTGTTATTTCCTGGAAAACTAAAAAGCAGCCTACTGTTTCCAGGTCTTCCGCCGAATCTGAATATCGAGCGATGGCTAATGCCTGCTGTGAACTTGTTTGGTTAGCTAAGCTTCTTCAAGAGCTTCACGTTCCTGTTGCGTCGCCCATTGCTCTGTTCTGTGACAATCAAGCGGCTCTACACATCACCAAGAACCCTGTATTCCATGAGCGGACTAAACACGTCGAGCTCGACTGTCACTTAGTTCGCCAGCATTTTGCATCTTCTTTCATTCATCCCTGTCATATTCCCACCTTGGAACAACCTGCGGATCTCTTTACCAAGTCTCTTTCTGCACATCAGTTGGCCAAGCTCTGCTCCAAGCTAAGCGTTATGAATTTTCTCCACGCTTAGCTTGCGGGGGGGTGTTAGCAGAACTGGTTAGAGACAGGGGTATCGCGGGTTGTCACTTAATTAAAGATGAGGGATGTAATTGTAAGTTTGTAAACTACAGGGGTGCATGTGTGAGAGTCGCTACTATAAGTAGCGCGCTACAGTTCTTTTGTGTTAATGAGAAAACGCTGTGTTTCAGCATAAAGCTTTCCCTCCTTCTCTTCCTAACGAACCCTCGATCGCGATCATCTCTGTTCGTCCTCGGCGAGGCTCCGGCGACCAGGAACCTTGCGTTTCACAGTATACCATCTGTGACATTGATGTTTGCTAAATAACAGGAAAGGTTGAGGAGATGAATATTTGTCAAACAAACAGCGAGAGCAGTAAAACAGAGCGGGTATCATTTGATGTTTCTGAAGGAGGTGCTGTAAGATGTGCCTAAGCTGCGAAAGTTTCTGAATGATCATTTTAAAGAGTTCAGGCACGCATACTGCATTCCTGTCTCTCAGGTAATTGGTATGTATTGGTGATTAATATTAAATAAACAATTCAGCGAAGGTAGTCTAATAAATACCATGATGGCTAAACGTAGGAAACTAAAAGCTGACAGCCTTTTATAACAGAACAATATATTGATGGTTTCATATAGTTGACTTCTCAAATTGCTAATATAATAACAAGATTGATGCTGTTTGAACTTGATATGTGTGCTGAGCTGAAATCTAGAAGCTGCAGGTTACTGATCCAATCCATGACCAGACGTTTTTTTAAGCAGCAAGCACAAACTGAAACTTAAAGAATAATGTGGTAAATTCTTGACCACCTGGCACGAGTGATTTCATTATTATGTTGCATGTGATTCAGTGCGCAAACCAAGTGCCACAGGCTTTTGAATTTCAGACTGTGTGAATCAAACAATAGTATAAAACAGAGCAACTAAAATCTATCTGAATTACAGGAATAGAGCCATGGACCTTTATACAGAAGCTTGGAGATGCCGTCTTTATCCCCGCAGGCTGTCCGCATCAAGTCAGAAATGTGAAGGTTCTATTAATTTGAACTCTAATATTCAGGTTTAACTTACTTTGGTGATCGATTCTGCAAGATTAAATAATATCACTTGATTTATAATGAAAGTTGATTAATGCTCATGTGTTCTACAAAAATTGAGTTTAGTGCCCGCTCACAGTTCAGCTTTCCAGCAGTTGTTTTCTGCCTGATCGTAATGTCATAAGTTTATTGGGTTAATAATATCTATTATTCTGATACGAGTTTTCTGTATGATCAAATGCCGGCTTTATCATCGCTAGCTAGACTTGTCACGGTTCTGCAACCATCTGTTCCGGTTTCTAACTAATAGTGTCTGGTTCTTAGAAATTACAAGTGGAACTGCACCTATAAGTTTGGTTTTGGTTCCGGTTCATCATGTTTCTGTTTTGGCTTTGGCTCCGCACGGTTTTGACTTGAAATTTGCTTTTGGTCCGGTTTTGGTTCGTCATAGTTTTTGTTCGAATATATTTTCTTTCGACTTTTGTTTTAGCATTCTAATGTTTAGTGTTGATGGAAATCAGCCTACTAGCATTAATATACTTCTCAAGTTTGTCTTAGTTATCTATGTTGTAAGTGTTTGATATTTATAAAAACAGTCTGTGTACATAATGTATAAATTATAAACACAAAATTTGTCAGGTTTTCACATATCAAGCAAAATTACAATATTCTTATGCCTGAAACGTGTGTATGCTCCTTAAACTCTATAAGTGGAGTGATTTTTTTTTTGTATAATATTGTTAAGATTTCAAAACCGATGATTCACAACCTTTGAAGCCTGAGAACCAAAATCGAACCGGTTGTAATTCTGATACCTAAATCTTTTAGGCGGCACTGAAACTGGAACTGTTTGTTCAATTTTGGGTGTTCCACTGCTCAAACCAAACAGTGGACAAGTCTATCTCCCACTGTTGATGACTTGTACCAGTTTAAAAGGATATGACACCCTTACTAGCTCCTTGGTATTTGTGTAGTCCAATTATATGTAATTTGCATGAATTGACTGAGATTAAAATGTGAATTTGATAACGTGTATTCAATGTGTTTTAGTCATGTATCAAAGTTGCTCTTGATTTTGTGTCACCTGAAAGTATTGGTGAGTGCATTCGTTTGGCTGAGGAGTTCCGTGTTTTACCTCAAAAAACCACAGGGCTAAGGAGGATAAACTGGAGGTAATATCATTACTCTTTCTGTCGGCTTTCCTGCTTGTTCCTTCCTGTAACGGACTCATGTAACTGTTATTATCTATGTACATTTCTGTGAGCTTTACCAACATTTGTGCATTTATATTTTCATTTTACAATTAAACACAGCCACTGATGTTGGATGTCTAACTTTATATATAGATGGATCAAATACTCAAAATCAGTTTTGATACCGGCATAGAACTCTAGAGTCCGGTTTTATTTATCATTTATTCGGCTTTCATTCCAGCCCTCATTAAGTTGTTTCCACGGAATTGAGTAAATTTTAATCAATATTACTTTTTTTACAATAAACCTGACTCTTTTATTTCAGTTTAGATGATCGTAAGAATCAATCAATTTATATAGTTTGTATAATATTAATTTTTCGTATTAATGTGGTATCCGTTTCCAAGATTTTTGCTATCGGGAACCTTTTAGTATATTAAATTGATAATGTTGAAGGCGGCAGTTGCTTTTTCTCAGTTGTCAGTGATTCAGTGGAACTATAATTTTTTTCTGTAGTCTCTTTTGTGCCATCAGTCAAACTATGTTTCTGTTTGTAGTCTTTGTGAAGAACCAATCAATCTGTTATGACCCCTTATTTGTTGCTGATGTACTAAACAGGTCAAAAAAATGATGGTTCATGCTATGAGAAAAGCATTGAATGATTTGGAAGGCATAGGTGACTCGAGTAGCGAAGGCGATGAACAGAACAAGACAAAGAACATTAAGAAAACTGCTCTTAAAAACAAGGGAGAAGTAAGTGTTCATGCTGGTTCATTTACCACTAGCTTACACTGTGATATCAGGATCCTAGTATTGCTCTCGGTTTGTTATTTTAAATATTACTATTTTGCGTGTTAGATAAACATAGCTTAAATCCGTAGTAACCATGGTTGGCTCCAAAGACTTCATCATAGCATCCAAAACTTAATACAAAAACTGTCAGTATAGATGTGACTTGTGTGTTGTATAACAATGCAGGCAGAATATGCGAAGAGGTTGAGGATTCAAGTTCAAGCATGTATTACATATGTGGAGACTTGTGTGTTGTATGACAATGCAGGCAGAATATGCAAAGACCTGTGGTGCAGTCCCACTTTTTTGGTGTTTGGCTAAGCATGTGTTTTCTTTTGTATTTGACTCATGGTCCAGGCTATTCATCAAGACTCTTTCTACTCATGCAAGTTTTTTTGGGTTAGCTAGTTTCTTTACTTTCAGCAGTTGGCATGGGCTGGCGCATTTGCTTCGAAATATGGCAAGCAGTGTCTAAACTTGATTTGAACTCAAAAGTGCCTTTGGGATAGATGATGCATTCTAAACATGATAGTTTGTAGCCTTATGGGCACACTTAATAGAATATGGCAGGGTATTAACTCTGAAAATGATTTCTTGGTAATTAGAATTTTTAGGTGATGCTAGAGTTAGAGATAGGTGTTTGCATGTATTTTCATCCTTAATACATTATTTTGGTTCCTCTATTTTTTTTATTATAAGTTTGTATTATCTTTATAATAATTATTAGATTTATGAACACTAATTACTCATCTATTTGACATCTATTGTATAATTTTTGTCAAAAATGCAACACTTCTGCAAACTAATTACTCACCTGATGTCTTCTGTAATGAATTAATTTTCATATTTTTTGATGTTTTTATTTTGAATTTTAGTTTAATGGGTGTTATCTCTTGCTTTATTCATTTTTTTTATTTGGAACTTGAATTTTTGAGAATAGGATATTCATTCATATTAGACAGTAAGAGAAAAAAATAGTTTGACGGGGCTAAGAAAGCCTAATAACAAACGCAGGCTAAACGAAGCCCAAAATGAATGAAGTCCCTAGCTCCTCGCTAATAATTACGAAGAATTGCAGCTTTATCTTTACCAGTTCGATATGTTCGGGTGTTATTATTTTTAGAATATAGAGCACTTTCGTATGGAATGTTTAATTGATAATGTGTGGATACTTTTTACGTATCAAATTGCAAACCATGCGAAGCTAAATTATAAAACACTACACTATTTTAAAATTGTAACTCTTGAAAATGACATCTGAGTTTCTCCATCCAATTATAAATTTCAGGGGAAGCATAAGTTTTGATTGCAATAGATGAAAATATATTATCCTCGAATTTTGCTCTTGATGTATCGGGTCATTTCAACATGGTCTTTAAAACGAGTCAAATACCAACTCTATCGCAAGTCAAATACAACAATTCAGCACAATTGATTTGTCTTGGTTGCTAAACTCGCTCAATCAGTTGGCTATTACTGTCTTCTTTATTAAATGACTACAACGAGAATTTTAAGTCAAAGTAAACCATTTATGTTTTTAAATTAAAAAATAGATAAATATTTATAAAAAAAATATGGATAATAACCCACTTGGCCATATTTGCAATAAAAATGGTTGGTTATTATTAAAATTTAGAAATTATGTTCATAAGAAAAACATGTTAGTTTTGAAATTTTGGAACATTTTGAGTAATCTTTTTGAATTTTGGATTTTAAATTACTTTTGGAACAAATTCACGGATTTTGATTTCTGAATCTTCTAGGTAAGGGTCGTTCATGCCAATCGAAAGATCTGATATAGCGTCTTGATCTCATTTAGTATCTTATACTTGTGCCTAACAAATAATTTTGGTATTTAACCTTCTTGTTATCTTGTGACTTGTAGAGGCTCTCTTAAGGGAAGGTTCCAAACCCGTCAAATATTTTTAACGCCATGAAGACGGGGAAGCACAAGAATTAAGGCCTTTAGCGGATGAGGGTCAAGATAAGCGAGTACGTGATATACATCTTTTAGATTAGTTATAACTATTGAGTAGAATTTAGTACATGATAACACCGCCATTAAAGCATTCATTCATTGAAATTGTCATGCAACAAAGCAATCATTCAATTGAAATACAATTAATATAGCATCATAACAAGAATTTGTTATGCTCAAATACCTCATAACAACTATTCACAAGTCAGAGCACCAGAATTACAGGACTTAGCCATTAAGGGCCATGGAGATGGATAACCATTTTAATAAAGAAAACCCTCACAATTTAAGGCAAAGATCTCCTTCTATATATGTTGCGATGTCTTACAATTTAAGCAGTGTAATCTATATACATGGATGTAGATCTTTTTGATGAATATCTTCAGAAATTCTTTTTGGACTCAAACTTGTTGGCTGATAGAAATCAAAATAAAAATTAGGGCCAAATTCAGAAACTTCCCATACTATCTGGATCTTCCAATTACAGCAGGAAAGCTTCCCAAGCATAACAATGTCTCATGGAGAGGTAACTCATGCACCGATGATGGCAAGGGTCTTTCTTGGACTCTGACCAAGGATCTGGTCAGTCGTTATTATGATGCTGGAGATGCCATTAAGTTCAACTTCCCCTCATCATTTGCCATGACTATGCTCAGCTGGATTGTCATCGAATATAGTGCAAAATATGAAGCTGCTGGAGAGCTTAACCATGTCAAAGAGATTATCAAATGGGGCACAGATTACATCCTCAAAACATTTAACTCCACTGCTGATACAATTGACAGGATTGCTGCTCAGGTATCTCTTACTCCAACCTTACTTGTTACTTGATCATTATTGATCCTTATTTCTTTGATTGATTAATATCATAAACTTGCCCATGTTCTAGAGTTTGTCACTCACCTTGTGCTCATTCAGCTATCTTTCCGCCTTCTTCTTATTATCTGACTCTTGCTTCCATTAAAAAATTCGAGACTGAGTGTACAAATGGTTATAACAGATCAGCGCTTAATGTTGCTTGATTTTAAGCTCTATTGAAATTCCCACTTTTTTAATTCTTTCTCACACACTAATATATTTGTTTTGCCGAAGGTTGGAGTTGGGGATACTTCTGATGGCAATACGTCTCCAAATGACCATTAGTGCTGGATGCGGCCTGAAGACATAGATTACCTTCGACCTGTAACCAACTGTCATGGTTGCTCAGACCTTGCATCAGTGATGGCTGCCGCATCCATTGTCTTTAAAGATAAAAAGGCTTATTCCCAGAAGCTTGTTCATGGTGCTGGAACTCTATTTGCGTTTGGTAGGGCTCAGCGAGGCAGATACAGTGATGGAAATGAAGCTGCTACATTCTACAATTCCACAAGCTATTGGGATGAGTTTGTATGGGGTGGAGCTTGGCTTTATTATGCAACTGGGAATTCATCCTATCTGCAACTTGTAACAAATCCTACCCTCGCTAAACATGCTGGTGCTTTCTGGGGAGGACCTGACTATGGTGTGCTCAGCTGGGACAACAAGCTTGCTGGTGCACAAGTAAGTTGTCCTTTCCTGATTGGAAATAGCATGCTACACATTCCCTGGTTTAGAGAATTGTTGGTAGTAAGTAATCTTTCATACTTAATTAGCTTGCTTCTGAAATTTATTTGGCGGTGATAATCATGGAAATAAAGTTACCGCAAGTTTGCTTCTGGCATCAAATATAGAACTGTGAAACTTAATTGATCTGACTTAATAAATTCTTCAGCTTCCTTTCCCAGGCAAGCAGTGTTGCACAGATGGATGTTATGTATTGATTGCTTGTTTAGTTGATTTGGATGATAGACATGAACTCAGTGCTGTTTTGCTTCCATCAAGTGTTCTTCAAATATTTGTATGTAATATCAGAACGTCATGATTAATAAATATACAGGATATGTCAAGTCAGTAATTGATGATTTGTTTGTTAAACAGGTGCTCTTTAACTCGTCTACGGTTATTCTTGAGCCCAGGATATCCATATGAAGAGATGTTAAGAACTTTTCACAATCAGACCAGTATTGTCATGTGCTGATACCTACCATTCTTCACAAGTTTTAACAGAACAAAAGGTATTACAATTTCTTGGATGCATGCACCAACACTGACTTAAAATCAGCATTTATTGACTACTGTTCTTGTGGAACTGACATAGGTTGATTGATCCAACTCAACCATGGAAGGCCTCAGCCTCTGCAGTATGTCGTAAATGCAGCTTTCTTAGCTACATTATTCAGTGATTATCTTGACGCTGCAGACACACCCGGATGGTATTGTGGCCCAAACTTTTATTCTACTGATGTGTTGCGGGACTTCGCTAAAACTCAGGTGACGTATTTTTCTTATTATTTTGTTTTGTTATGTAATATGGGTGGCAAGTGGAAAGGAGAAGGACGAAAAACCTTACAATTTAAGCTGATCAGTTGATATAATTTTGGTTCGATAACTCTTATACCTGTTATATCTCAACAGATGGACTATATACTTGGCAAGAACCCCAAAAAGATGAGTTACATTGTCGGTTTAGGAAACCATTATCCAAAACATGTTCACTACAGAGCAGCATCAATTCCAAAGAACAAGATCAAGTACAACTGTAAAGGAGGATGGAAATGGAGGGACTCTTCAAAGCCAAATCCTAACACAATAGTTGGGGCCATGGTTGCAGGTCCTGATAAGCATGATGGTTTTCGTGACGTTAGAAGTAATTATAATTACACAGAGCCTACTATTGCTGGTAATGCAGGTTTAGTTGCTGCCCTTGTGGCATTTATCAGGAGACAAGTCATACGGGATAGACAAAAACACCGTATTCTCTGCTGTTCCCCCCATGTTTCTCTGCACCTTGGAAACCTTAACTGAGATATTACACTATAATCTGCTATGGCTTTTATCTGGTTCTGGTTTAATTCTCTCTTTTATGTGCAATACTTGTATGGAACATGCTTACTTACAATCTGAACTTTGATGCACGAACCCTTCTCAATGGTTTGGTGACAATCCGGGTTCTGTATCTCTTAATTTTGTATTATATTATGTGAATTAGATTATTCTTGTGGTATGTTGAATGCTATATAAGAATCTGAATGGTCAGACCATTGGTCAAATCACATATGATTGCTGAATGATTTATTTTTATTTGGTAATTTATTTTTTAAAATATTTTAATATATAATGATTTATCAATATAAAATTAAATTAGAATTAGAATTTTACAACATAAAAATAAAATTTAAATTTATAATCATGTTATAAAAATATTATTTATTTATGAAGTGTGTGAAATTCTGGTTGAAGAAAATAGTTGCGGTCGGTATTGATGTAATTTTGATTGAAGTACGATCCGGAGAGAGTTGATTTCAGAAAGATATGAAAAAATAAAGAAATAAGTATACCGTATAGATATCGTCATTGAATGATTCAAATACAAAAAATGATAACAAATCATTCAGACTTTTTAAATATCTAATTAATTTTCCCTCTTTCTTCTCATTTCTTCTCATTTATTTTCTTCTCCTATCTTTCCTTTTTCCTTCAAACTCGGGAACATTTAAGAGTGTTAGTACACCAATTTAAAATTTCGGAATAAAAGCGAAGTTTCGGGTCTTAGTTTAATTATTAAATTTTATTCCAACCAAAAATATAGTTAACGATAGAAAATGCCTCCTCAAAAATTTGTCTATTTTAATTTGTTTTCAATGATTAATAAATAAAATAAAATTTTATTTATTTGTTTTGGTCAAATCTCTTACTTAAATGTATCTTTTTTTTTCTCATTGCTAACCCATCTTTATCATCCATCAAAATCTAACAATTTCTCCACACCCAAAAGTCATAAATTCATCTCCATCTTACTTTAATAAAAACTTTTATCTAATAAAACAATATTTTAAATTTAATTACAAATTTAATAATTACACAAAAATCTCAACTTAGTTTTTACCTTGAAATTGTAAATTGGGATGGTAAAACTTTTAAAGTTGCAATAGGTGGCCATATGACAGATGTTTTTATACTCTTTTCTTAAATTAAAATTCTAAACGATTGCTTATAAAGTATTAATCCATATAAGCCGGGATTTCTAGGGAGTGATATGAAGTCTATTTCTATTCCACTTACCCATGTTTAGTTTGGGTTGTAAAGTAATAGAGAGAATTTTTTTGCGCTTGGCTTATTATGAAAAATAAAAATAAAATAATATTATGCTATAAAAGATTTTCCTCTACTTATTCGAAAAAAAATATCAGCTTCCCACTTATTTTCTATTTCATTTTCTTTCTATAGAAATTTCCAACATCCAAATAGAGCATCAACAAAAAAAGGTTATTTTCCGCTCTATGTGACAACCTTTCATTCAACTTTGTTATTTCAAATGGTCCCTATAAACCAAACAAGAGATTTTTGTGTGATGTATCTTGCATTATTGTTATGAAAGTTTTTAGATTTTAGAAACTTTGTTTAATTTGAGTTTTCGAATAGTTTATATAGCTTTAATAAGATAAGAAGTCCTACTTTTGAGGGCTTAGTACCAAACTTTGTTTAATTTATTTTCTGGTGGTCGTGACAATAGTATTCGTCAATATCACAACTGAAACAGAAATTATAGAATTGATGGCCTTCTTATTTCAGCACATTTCAAGCTGTTAACCTACTATTTTAAAAAAATTTATTCGATTAATTAATTTATCAATTTTTATTTGCACTCCTAATATAAAAATTAGGAGGGTTTTTATTTGCCAATCACTTATGTTTAATTTAAATGGGCTGAATTTTAGAATACTGTTACTGTAAAGACATCTTACCAAAATGGACCTTTAGCGGGCCTGGGCCTGTGCAATCACGCACTCTGGCCGGGCCTCCCCGCTGGTGCGACAAGTAGATTGAAGACATGTCGGTGGTGGATAGACAGAACACGTCAGTGGTAGATGGATTGGATCGGTTCCATGGCAGATCGTAATTCCTAATCGAGAATCAATGTTTCAGAGGCTGCCAAATCTTACAACGTGTATGATCAAATTTTGACATGTTTGACTATTAGTTGACGGTAGTCATATCAAATTCAATTGATCGTTATCAATAAGTTTAAATTTATGTCCAAATTTAGAATTGTTTCCGATTCCAATGAAAAATTTGAAAACATACTAAGTTTTTTTTTTAAAAAAAAAGGGATAAAACCCAAAAGGGGCCCTGAACTATCATTATTTACCCAAATGCGGTCAGAACTACCACGATTTTCAAAAAAGGTGCGATGAAAAAAAAAATTAACTGATTTTCTAAAAAAAAATTTACCATTACATTTCTAACCTAATATTATTATAAAACTTAGATTTGTGTGCGAAAATTACGTCATTTGGTTATCAAAATAAATTATATCATTTTGCGCACATAAAGAAAACGACGTCTTTTGATAACTAAATGACGTAATTTGCGCACACAAATCTAAGTCTTATAATAATATTAGGTTTGGAATGTAATGGTAAACTTTAATTTAGAAAATTAGTCCAATTTTTTTTTCATTGCACCCTTTTTGGAAATCACGGTAGTTCTGACTGTAATTGGGTAAGTGGTGATAGTTCAGGGCCCTTTTTGAGTTTTTCCCCTTAACAAAATTCTGAAATTCAAATATCACAGTAACAAACTTTGGAATAGTAAAATCCATATAATGACTCCGCATCCATCTTATGCTATTTTTATTTCATTTGATTTTCAGAAAACTAGGTATTAATCTCTTGCCGATGCACGGTTTATTATTTTATATTTTTTTTGAAAATATTAATATATTAAAATTTGAAAGCAAATTAATATATTTAGACAGAATAGGATGCGGTGAGCTCCAAAACTATTTCGTTTTATAGTTTATAACATTATAATCACGTGCACCTTTCTACTTCCAACTTCATCAAACCTCGCCGAAACTTTGATGTCCGATTAATCTCCGGAGATCAATAAAATTGAGCTGCTTTGTAACAGAAAAATTCTGCTGAAATTAGGGGAGTGCCTAAGAAAATTTGTCGATGAGAATGGGATGGAGCTGAAGCTGACCATTTACGCTGGCTTTGTGTTCGTTCATATCAAAAGCAAGTGCGGGGATTTGATGTCTGCGTGAAGGACCTTCGATAATTTATATGTAGAATTTTAATGTTGTTAGACAACCCTCTTATCCATTAGATCACCACTTTATTGTTTAAAACAATTCAACATCAAAAGCACATAACACAATTTTTATGCCGCTCTATTTCGTACTGTGGACTAAAACATGTAATATATCATGGCTGAAAAGTTAGGTTTGTTAATTATAGCTTCACAGTAAAAATGGATTAATTCCGATTTTTCTTTAATTAACATCATGAAAGGGAGGATTACATAAAGTTGACTTCTTTGGAATTCGGTCGGAACTGAATTAATCATAACCGGTTGTTCAATTCATTTTATATTGTTATAAATTAAAAATTTAATTGAAATTAAACATAGTGGCTCCACCACTGTATAATACGTAAACTATATAAGATAAAAATATAGTACTGAGTCTATATAATTTGAATTTATACATTTATACAATAATATACATTATTTTTACTATTGATATGATATTTTTATTTTTTTGTTGAATAAATTATCAAAATTGATAATCAAATTATTATGGTTTACAGTAATATTTTGGTTTAGATTGACAATCAAAACATGAACTATCAGAATCAAATATTATGATTTTTTCTTAGTTTGGTTAATTTTTAGAAATTTATTTTTTTCAATTAACTTGAACACGACATTTAATTTTTCAACTAAAATATGTATTTAAATTAGTTGCTATTTTTATGTGGAAATGACAATTGAGCTTCCCATCATCTAAATAATAAACTAATGAGCTTCAACTTCTTTTTTTTTTTGAAAATTAGTATTCAAGAAAGCCGAAAAGCGAAATAGAGGGAAAAAAAGAGTTTTACTCGTATTTATATAAGATTCTTACTTTTGCTTTATAGGCTCGCCAAATTTAAAAGGGCAGAAGTTTCATTTCAAATCAGCAGAGGAAAATTTAAAGTATTACCAATTAAAATAAAACACTTTGAAGTGGAATAATTACTTAGTGTTACACATAATTTTTTAATTCATATCAAAAGAGAAATAAGGATAAATATAGAACAGGGAAAATTAAGAAGATCACGACATGTACAAAATTTTAAACCAAAATTCATCCAGCAAAACGATAAATAAGATCATAATTTATATGATTATATTTAATAATAATATTTAGAAAATAATTATTTCCCCACAGAAATTAATTAGATAATAATAACTTATTTTTAATCTCTTTTCTTTATGAGGTACAGCAATTCATTTTTCTCTAATTAAATATTAATTGAAATGTTAGATGTATGGATAAATTATTTTAAATATGAAATAATTATAAATACTTAACAATTGCATAAATTTAGGCTCGACGACTGTTGTAATTTGGATAGGAATCTAAATTATATGTTGTAGTCATCCACTTTATGCAATCATGAGTTTATTTTCCGTCATAAGAATCAAATTTATTAATAAACTTTATCTTTTTATTATTGGATTAATATCATTATTATTTTTTAACAATATTTAATTAGAGTAGTAATGACAACCTATAAATAAATGAAAATAATAATAAAAATATTATTTAGTTTATAAAAATAAATAATAATTAATGTTTAATTGTTGAGACAGTGGCAAGTAAGCATTAGAAAAGTGCTACATGATAATATATTATTGAAATATATATTTTTATTTCAGAAAAAAAAAATCAAGGTGGCTGTGAATCTGTGACATAGATTTTGAGAGTCAGAATTAGTAAAATCTCTAAACTTCTTTCCTAACCTTATTTAAAAAATAGGATTTTCAGACTAAGCCAGTGTAAACAAATCAAATTAGTAAAACTATACAATATTTTGATAATATATATATTAAGTCACTTGCAAAAAGTAAAATGTTAATTGAAATTTCTTGTTGCCTGTTGGCAGATTATTTATGTGTCAGCTATATTAATCCTAGCACAATAAGACAGGGCTAGCTAACTTTCATTTCTCAATATATACATGGGGCAAGTGTTACAAGAATTTTTTTATTTTTTTTACTTTGGATGAGGTTTTATATAGATACAAAATCATTAAATTTTGTTTCAATACACTTTTTTTTTCATACTTAGATTTTAATAATCTCATCATTTTTTTTTCATCAAACTTATCTTTTTTTATTTTTATTTTTTTTTGGAAGTCAATGAGATGCATAACAAGTCCAACATGTATCTGTAAGTCACTATCTTTTCCTAACTCCAAGCTCTAGATAGAAGAGATTTCATGGCTTGCTTTTTCATGGTCTTTCCAAAGATCCCTCTCCCCAGCTTAAAAGCTCTCTCCAGATCGACCATGGCTGCACCGCCGTAAGCCGTGCCACCGCTCTTCATCCCTTCCACCGCCACCGCCAGAATCCTCTCGTCGCCCCCCACCGCATCAGCCACACTCTCTACAACCACTTCCTTCGGCGGAATCAGCCTCCCCCACTTCCGCATCATCCTCTCACACCCATAAGTCCCAGCATAAGCGCTCCAGAAGGAAGCTCTGCAGAACCCCTTCTCCTTGCCTCTCAGATTCCACTTCTTCATACTCTCCTCCAGCTTGAAAACCACATTCCCACTCTCCAATCCTCTCTCTAGCCCTATCTCTATCTCCGACATCTCCATTTTTGAAGCTATTCCTTCCTCGAACTGACACCTCCTGCACCTGCATTCAAACCCCCATGCGCCAAGCATCATCCTCCGCTTCGGCAACGGGGTAAACACGTCGAAGTAAGCAAAAGTGAGCTCTTCGCCCGCCTTTATGTCCCTCGACGCAGCCACTATGACGTGATCCCCAACGTGCAGACGACGCACATTAGGACAGCATGAATGGTTGATGTAAGAAGGCAACACCCACAACCCAACTCCATACAATCCACCATTAGTCCCCAAAACCTTCGCAGGAGCCACACTCTCAACCATCGAATTCACATCCAACAAACTCAAAATCTTACTCTTCTCAACACTTGTAATGGCAGACTGGCTCAGCTCCGATTCATGCCTGTGCATATCAATGTCCGGAACCTCAAGCTCATCCTCATCCTCCCCGGGCGACAAGAAGGAAACCAGACACCGAACCTGGCTGCAATTCTCAACACACTTCATCACCTTCTCTACAAAACTACTCCATATCACGAGCTGGCCGTTCTCGCTCAGCTCAGGCACCACACCTCTGGCCACAGCAACAGCTTTAGTCACCAGCATAACTCCACCCACTTCCACATTCTTGACCGCAAACAAACCTCTCCCGCTAATCTCAGACCTGCTGATCTCCACAGGGCTGATGTATTCCCCAAGCTCAGGAATCCGGCCCTTGAACCCACTCAAAACCCAGCTTGACAAATCAATCACTCCACTCTTGGACAAAAGATCCAATCTCTTGCACTTTTCCAAACACCCATTAATCTCTTCTGCGTTCCCGTTCGCCTGGGACTCCAGCAACCCTAATTTGAAACAATCTGACGCCAATCTGTACTTGTGTAACCCCAGCAAGATCTTACCTTTACACATCAACGTCTTAAAATGGGTGTTTTCGATTGCCAACGCCGAGTCGCAATCGGATAGCGCTAAGTCAACGTTCTTGAGTTTCGCCCAGGATTCGGCTCGATTTGAGTAGGCCAAAGCTAGGGCTTTGCGGATCTTGAAGAAGAGTTCGGAGTTAAGGTCTTCGATTTGGGATTCGCAGAGTGAGATCAGTTGGGTGCAGATTTGGATGGATTCGTTCCATTCTTCTCTGATCAGGAGCTCCGTGGCTCTGGACCGGAGCTGCTGGATCTGATCTTCAGTCATCTCTGAGTTTGAGTTTGCAGCTCCTATCTCTTTTATTTTTATATCACTTGTTAATTACATTTTTCTACAAGACTTTGATTAGATTGATCTCTTAATTATCCTTTTCCCGAATCATTCTTAGATCAATGATAATAACAATTAAGTGCAAAAAATTAGTTCTACTTTATAAAATTAATTTTTACTTAGTGAAAGCATGCTACCTTGGATTTTGAAGTTCAAAGTTAACCAGAAAAAAAAATAAAAAAATTTCTAAGCTCATTCGGTTCTGTTTCAACACATGTAGAACTGTAGAAAGGCTATTTAATAATTTTTATATCAAATATGATAAAGTAAATAATGTTTTTTGAAGTTTTTTTTCTAATAAAAGTGGACATACTATAAACAAATTTTAATTCTTCCAAATCGGCTTATCATTAGTTTTAATAATTATTTTATTTTGAATATTTGTATTATTATTTAAATAATTGACAATTTTATAATAGTATATCTTGATTTTTATACTATGTGGATATTATTTGCCTTTATCTTTATGTATGCACTCATTAATATTGTTTGAAATATATACTCTCCTTTATAAGCAGTTTAAACTATAATATTAAAATGTTACCATATAGTACCTATTTCTAGGGGTGTACAAAATTCGGTCCGAACCGGAAAATGATCAGAAACAACACCGAAATAGACTGAACCGGTTTGGACCGAAAGATTTTGGTCCGATCTTTGGTCCATCAATTTTTGAGATTCCAGTTTTCGGTCTAGTCTGGACCGGAATGGACCGGTTTGGTAATTTTTAATAAAAATTTTTATTTTTAATATAATACTTACATTTATCATATTTAATATATAAATAAAATTATTTTTAATTCACATACTAATAAAAATTAATTATTTTTTTAATTAATCTTGTCCAAACCCGGAATTTTCCCGTCCGATCCAGTCTTCGGTCCTAGTATATATCAATTCCGGTTCCGGTCCAATCCGGTTTTGGATCGGTGGTCACCCCTACCTATTTCTGATACAATATAGATATAATTTTTTTTACCTTTGTGGTTTTTATTCATTGATAATTTATATCATTTGCAATATATATTCTCCTTCATGAAACATTCGAATTCCTGAGAGGAATATAAATATTCCCTAATTTATACATGAACAAATGAATATGGAAATAAACATATTTTTCACTTCTTACTTTACAATTCTTAATATATATGTTATTAATATTAATTAAAAAAATCATAAAAGATCAAACTTCTAAGTTCTAACAAGCACATCCCCTTTTATAATTTTACTAATTATAGAGTTACTATTCAGTTAAAATTTTATTCATATTTTTTTAAAAAAAGAAAGCTGTAAGTCGATCACATATATTGTAAGACAAAATAAATCAGAATGAAGTAAATAGAAATTCGAAATTAAGGAAAAAAATTCGCAATCTTGTGAGGCTCGGTGGTGTTACCCATGTGCTTTTGAGGGATTCGAGTTGTAGTGATATTTCTATATATATAACAGAATAGGATGTCCGTACGACGCTCTCTGCAGTTCGGTTCAGTTTGGTCCGGTTTGGTCCGGTTCGGTTCGGTTTCAAATTTTAAAAAATCGTTCGATTTACAGTTTCATATTTTAAAAAGGGATGACTAATAATTTGGTTCGATTTTTTATTTTTCTCGAACCAAACTGTCGGGACGACGGGTGCCTTTAATCGTTCGATTTACAGTTTCATATTTTAAAAAGGGATGACTAATAATTTGGTTCGATTTTTTATTTTTCTCGAACCAAACTGTCGGGACGACGGGTGCCTTTAATCGTTCGATTTACAGTTTCATATTTTAAAAAGGGATGACTAATAATTTGGTTTGATTTTTAATTTTTTTCGAACCGAACCATCGGGACGACGAGTGCCTTTACTCGTAGGGCTATAAGTAGAATTAACATAAATCTTGTAGGATTAATAGGATCAATCTCAGTCAGATAAACTTATTCAGGTAGATTTATAAAAGTGATATAAGATATTAATAATTAAATTAAATTAAAAATACATAAAATTAATAAGGACGCCCCATGTAGGATTTTGCAGCCAGAACGTGCACAAAAAATAATAAAAAGAAAAATTCTAATAACTCCACTTCTGATTTGATATATGACATTATTTAAATAGATAAGTACTTTAAACTAAATTCTTGTAAGATTCGAATTTCGAATAGGCTGATATTATTTTAAGAATACCTTGTTTGCATTGTTTTCTATCAAGACTATCTTACCTTTTGGTTTGTTTTCAGAAATACCCTACTTTTCTATTTCCGCTGTTAGTAACAGCGGAATGATATAGCAAATCCGTTGTTAACAATAACGGATTGCTTTTTAACACATTTCCGCCATTAGCAACAACGGATTCCTAAAGCAATACTCGATCACCACCTGCTGAATATGCTGATACTAATAGCGAAAATATGTTAAAAAGCAATCCGCTGTTGTTAACAGCGGATTTGCTATATCATTCTACTATTACTAACAGCGGAGATAAAAAAGTAGAGTATTGATGAAAACAAACCAAAAAGTAGGATAGTCTTGATAGAAAACAATGAAAATAAGGTATTCTTGAAATAATATCGAATAGGCTGTGAATTGGAACGACGAGTTGATATCAAGAAGTAAAACGACAACGATTAATATAGTAAACCATAATCTCAATGTTAATTATAACATGACTGATTATATGAAATTATCAATTATTTAATTTTGAAAAATATTAAAACTTCAAATTCAAAAAAAGTATCTAAAACTGCAAAATCCACATCCAGGGTGAGTTTGGTTGAGGGAAAGTTTCGGAAAATTGAATGAAAAATAGAATGGAAATCAAATTCTTCCTACAATCCATTTCATTTTCCAAAAATTTTATAAAAAAATGTCATTTATTATTATTGTTAATCAAAATTTTTCATATAATTTTCCATCAAACTTTTTTTTATAAAATTTTTCATTTAAACCAAACAAAAAATTAACAAAGCCTTAACTTTTCTCAACAGAATTAAGCATAGCAAACTTCTCTGCAACTTCCATCAACATCCGCCATTTTCTCTGTGCCTTCTCCCCCACAATTCCTGCGCCCATTCCGACGCCACGAAAATCGTCAATCAACCCCTTAAAATCGCAAGTGACGAACTCAAACCTCGAAATCCCCGACTGCTACTCCCGATCGTCATCACCGTCACAATTGACGAGCCAATCCCAAGCCTGCGGCTGCGCCGCCTGCAAGTACCAACGACAAAAATGCGCGCCGGACTGCCCTCTGACCCCATACTTCACCTCCGAGCGAGCCAACGAGTTCATGAGCGCCCCCACAAGCTCTTCGGCGTCAGCAACATCTTGAAACTGCTGAAGAAGGCAACGCCCGGGGCCAGGGACGCCGCGATGAACTCCATCATGTTCGACGTCGAGGCCCGCAGGGTCGACCCGGTCGGCGGGTGCTACGCAGTGTTTGGATCCACACTCAAAACCAATTGACAATGAGTGGGAGAGCCCAACTATATATAAGGATCAATTTAGAGCCTCCACTGGGCGATGTTGGATAATACCACTTAATATGCTCAACACTCCCCCTCACTTGCGAGGACCTTCGTTAACCTCGACAAGTGGGACCTCGTGCGAACCTGGTTAACCGTCACGGGCATGTTCTAAGAGTGCGGCCAAAACCCGCTCTGATACCATGTAGATTTGTCGGATCCACACTCAAAACCAATTAGCAATGAGTGGGGTAGCCCAACTATATATTAGGATCAATTTAGAGCCTCCACTGGGCGATGTGGGATAATACCACTTAATATGCTCAACACTCCCCCTCACTTGCGAGGACCTTTGTTAACCTCGACAAGTGGGACCTCGTGCAGACCTAGTTAACCGTCACAGGCATGTTCAAAGAGTGCGGCCAAAACCCGCTCTGATATCATGTAGAAATGTTGGATTCACACTCAAAACCAATTGGCAATGAGTGGGGGAGCCCAACTATATATAAGGATCAATTTAAAGCCTCCACTGGGCGATGTGGGATAATACCACTTAATATGGTCAACACTCCCCTTCACTTGCGAGGACCTTCGTTAACCTTCACAAGTGGAACCTCGTGCGAACCTGATTAACCGTCACGGGCATGTTCTAAGAGTGCGGCCAAAACCCGCTCTGATACCATATTAGAAAGTTGGTTCCACACTCAAAACCAATTGACAATGAGTGAGAGAGCCCAACTATATATAAGGATCAATTTAGAGCCTCCACTGGGCGATGTGAGATAATACCACTTAATATGCTCAACAGTTTGAGAGCATCGGGGTCTACCAGGCGGAGCTCAATCACGTGATGCGGGAGGTCACCGCGTTTCACGCTCTGGCCTCGTCCCCGGTCACGTGCCTGGGGCTGACCTCAGCGTCAACAACGTGGGCTGCCATCTGCTAGATTAAGCTCGAGAAACAGAGTTCACCAATGGCGGATGAGAAGCGGTTTTACCAGACTGGAGACGGCGTCGTTTGATGGTAAAAGAGCCGAAGCGTGTTTGGTACGGGCTGGGTGCAAATTGGAAGTCTGCTTTCGCAGCGCATGACGTGGGATTGAAGATGTTTACTAACACGTGGAAAAGAAGCAGAGAAGAACAGAGCCTAGATCTGCAGGTTTTATGAGATGAATTTTATTAGTTGAATTTTAAAAAAAATTAAATCCGAAAAACGTTTGGCAATTTTGTTCAGAGGTTTTATAGAAATTTTAGAGTTTTTTTAAAATGTGATTTTTCGTAACTGATATCGCTTGTGATTTCTTATTGAAAAAAAGTGGTCGATCTGATGTGTGTTGTAACCGCCTCTGACAACTTTCTTGACGCTACACAAGCCTGGAAGATTCTGGAAAGCTTCTGTACGAGCTACGAACAGGTGCGGCCCGACATGCTACTGAGGAATTCCTTGCACTTTGTTCGGCTCTACAAATTTTTGAGTGCCCATTTCAGAAATTGGCATGTCTTTGGCGAGTCAGGGGTGAAAGTGAAACTAATTTTTGGATGAAAAAAATCATTCATGGTGTTATTTTTAATTTTCAATACGAATCAGTTATTTATTTATCAGTTTATGCCTTTTACGGTACACTTTATCCATGTAAGAATCACTAATGAAAATGATGGTGTCACAACTTATGTGTAGCTAGCTTGGAGAAGCGACCCTCAGAGTCGGAACGAATGAAGTTAGATGAGAAGCAAAGAAAAATCTACAATACCAAATTTCTAATTCACTGAATTCTTCTTTGCGGCATCTGGACCGCTGCCGGATCTTTCCCTGGTTTCACTTGTTGCAAAGTCATCTGCAACTCTAGTTTGTATCATTTCTCCCAATTCCTTCAATAAAGATCTATAAAATCATAGTGCATCTTTTAAAATACAAGGGTTTACAATGATACTCCTTCAAAATCTCTTAAAACAAGTTATTGATTATTGGAACATATAATAGATTTTCATCTTCACCAATAGTGAAGTCTGCATGCTTGCCTTCTCAAATTTTGACCATCAACTTAATAATTTCATGATCACAATATTGAACTTCTCCAATCTGACTTACTATGATAAGAATGATTTATAATTTACTAATAGTTGTATATTTCATTAACTCTAAATAAAACTAGCTCTATGATTCTACAATTATTGATAAAGAAAATTTGTATGTAAAGCACCTTTTATTCTTAGATGTGTGTGCTAAACTGTCCATGTATTTCATGCTATAAGCATCTGTTATGAAATTAGTCACCGGCCAGTATTAGTCGAGAAGGGCACCATTCACAGAATGAGGAAAAGAATACCATTAAAAGAGAGTGTCCTTAATTACTAAATAAATTAGTATTTCATCTTGACATAGTATTTATTTACGATTAAACTAAGAAAATATTAACAATAGCGATCGAGCAAATTAAATAGGTAAGTGTTTAATAATTTTTTTAAATTTTCATGTAAAACGTAAAACTGGTAAATTATTACTGATGAAACATAATTTTTTGATTTATTATAATAATGAAGTGATTATATTTGATATTTTATGATATTTATTGATATTATATACCCATTAAAAAGTGTTAGTTGATAAATTAAAATTAACAAATAAATTAGATTAAGTGACAGCTGACAAGTAAAAGAAAGACAGAGAAAATAAACAACAACAATAAGTAAGGCCACATAATAAACCACCTCTCCCTTTATTTAAGTCTAAAGTGCAAATCGGTTTCATGGTATTGTCTGATTTTTCATCTCAAATTTGCTTCCAAAGAGTTGAAAAAAAATATCAATTACATGTATATTATCGGCTGTGCTTACAAGGAATGATAAAATATTTGAAACCAAAATTTCATTAAGTTTAGAATTCTTCAAACAGTGAAAATGAAAAGTATTCTAAAGATCAATTGCATCAAATTCATGAAGAACACTAGATTCAACTCTGAGTGGATAACAAAAATACGTGCTAAATATATACTTAGTCAATAATGGTTATACTTTTTTTTTTCAGGTTTTGAGCTATAAACCAGATTGCTCCACTACATTTATTGAATTCAATATGTTCAAACACTCCTTTGCAAAAAAAAATCTCCATTAAGTTCATAATATTGCGTACAGTAGTATCATAATCAAAAGAAACACTTCATGCACATAAATTAAACCAACACATCCTAGTTGAGAGGGGATTAAATACGCACGCCCTCTTATGTTGTGAGGCGCGCACTATCATAACTTCGTCTATCTGGACATGGGCATGGAAGAGTTAATTTGGCTACGTGGTTGCTTTATGGAACATAGAAATTGCAGTATAAATATAAGAAAGAAAGAAAGAATGGTGATGTTATGGGTGGCTGAGTATGACAGACATAGGTGGGTTTAGGTTACCTCCTTTTACATGTCTATTTATTTTCCTTTTTTTTTATTAAAAAATAGATAAATTAGTAATATAATTTGTTGTGAGTGAGATCACGGTAGGGGTGACATAAGGATAAATTGACAACAGAACCCGTTATAAAAATATAATTTATTTATATATATAATTATAGGTCAGGAACCGAAGTCAAGCTACCAAACGAATTGATTAAACAATTTCAAGCTTATGCTTGAGGTGAGTAATTCCTGTGTATTTCATTTCGTACAAAAGTAAATATGTGATTATTAATAAATCATATTAGGTATGATACACACATGACATATACCTACATGAAAGAGTGAAATTGTCATATTGAATTCATTCATGCATACACACCGCATCATGTCCGCGATGCTTCTTATGCAAAAAGATATTGTGTCTGTTATATGATTGACTTAATGATCCACATCGGCAGTGACGACTGTCTAGCCAAAAAGGGCTTACGTCATAGTTAATGCTTGTTCATGCATACACATTTGTATTTGACATATGTCATTTTGATATGCATAAAAAAATACATGTGAAAATAAAATGATAAATAACCCTCTACATACACAATAAAAGTATGAATGGTCAGCGAGCCATACGTGATAAATAAAATATTAATTAAAATAAAAGATTCTCCATCAGCTCGCCAAAATACGGAGCTAAGTTGTCTACTTACGTAGTCAATTAACTTACCCCAATATTTAAATTCTCTTTTCAAATTAGTTGTTGGTAAATAGCGAAGGTGTTTGGGTAGCAACGACGAACTTTTTGATATGTTGTCATCCAATGTTTAGTTGTTTTATCCAACGGAGTCAGCGGTTCTTTACCTTCTTTATTATTATTTACTTCATCATTTTGTTAGTAGTCGCTCCGATGTATTTAGGTAGGATCCTGAGTTGATTTTAAATAGTTGAAATTTTGAATATTATTTTATTTAGTTATTATGTTGAACATTTGACTTTGAATTTTCTTCGTCGAGGCTTCTTTGACTAAAAGTCAAACGCCATCGTGATCCAAATTGTCACATTTCTAATTGTGAGTTTTGGCCAGATAACATCACATTTCTAGGCCATATTGTCACAAGTGAGGGTGTCAAGGTTGATCTATCTAAGATTTCAGCAGTTGAGTGTTGGCCTGTACCTATTTCAGGAGCTGAGATTTAGCATTTTCTTGGTTGAGCAGGATACTATTAACGATTTGTTCAGGATTTCTTTTGTATAGCTGACCCAATGACTAACTCGTCTCACCCAGAAAGGATTCAAGTTTGTTTGGTCTGACAAGTGCGAAGAGAGTTTTCAGAGGTTTAAAAAAGCATTGACCACTGCGCCCATTCTTGCGGTACCTTACTGATGGATTCTCATTATATTGTGATGCCTCAGGCATGAGACTACATGCAACATGGTCGAATTATTGCTTATGCTTCTCATCAATTAAAGAAATATGAGCATAATTACCCTCTCATGATTTAGAGCTAGCAGCAGTTGTTTTTGCATTGAAGATGTGGAGGCAGTATTTGTATGGAGAGTCCTTTGAGGTTTTTACTGATCATAAGAGTTTGAAGTATTTTTCAATCAGAGAGACCTTAATCTTCGGCAAAGCAGATGGATAGAGTTGCTCAAGGACTATGATTGCACTATTTTATATGACCCAGGTAAAGCTAATGTAGTGGATGATGCTCTTAGCAGGAAATCAATGAGTAGCTTAGCACACATATCCGAGGAGAGGAGGCCACTTACCAAGATTTGTCTGAATTACAGAATTGAAGAGTTCATTTTAAAGTTAGTGAGAATGAGACTCTTCTAGCGTATCTTAGAGTGATTCCTACCTTAGCGAGTCGGATTGGAGAAGCTCAAGATATTGACCGAGAAATGAGTAAGTTGGTGACCGAGGTTCGAGAGGAAAATCGTGCAGACTTTTATATTGGTGATGATGGAGTCCTTCATGCAGAAATCGATTATGTGTTCAGGCAATCAGTTACTTGCATTGAGAAATTTTAACAGAGTTTCATTGTACACCTTATGTTATGCATCCCGGCTCTGCAAAGATGTATCATGATCTTAAAGATTTTTATTGATGGAGTGATATGAAACGAGACATTGCGGACTTTGTCTGAGATGCTTGATGTGTCAGTAGGTGAAAGATGAGCATCAGAGACCTGCTGGCTTACTGCAGCGTATAGAAATTCTTGAGTGGAAGTGGGAGCACATCACTATGGATTTTGTTACAGGATTGCTATATACCATTAAGGGGTTCGACTCTATTTGGGTGATAGTAGAAAGGTTTACTAAGACCGCACACTTTATTCTTGTAAAGGCCAATTATTCATTTGAGCAATACGCTTGTGTTTACATTGAGGATATCGTATGACTACATGGGGTGCCAGTCTCAATTATTTTAGACATGGGATCTCAATTCACATCGAAATTATGGAGATCACTTTAGACTGCTTTGGGAACACAAGTTTGTTTGAGTACAACATTCCATCCTCAGAAGGATGGATGGTCAGAAAGGATCATTCAGACATTAAAATACATGTTGAGTGCTTGTGTGATTGATTTCAAGGGTAGATGAGATCATTATACTCCATTGATAGAGTTTGTTTATAATAATAGCTATCATTGATGCTTCCTGTTGATGCTTTATAAGGGAGGCGATGCAGGTCACCTATTGGTTGATTTGACATAGGCGAGAGTAAATTATTAAGGCCTGACATAGTCCAGGATGCCACCTATAATGCTCGCTTAATTTATTGATACTTTTGAGAATTTGGAACAAGTTGGGAAAGTGACCTATCGATTGGTGTTTGATGTCTTCATGTTTTGTTAGTACTTTTCGGATCCGGGCCATATCTTGGAAGCCGAACATATTCAAGTGAATGATAGCTTATCATATGAAGAGGAACCCATTGGTATTTTGGATCGTCAAGTAAAAAGAGTAAGAAACAAGGAAGTATCTTTTGTAAAGGTACTTTAGAGAAATCGTTCTAAAACTGAAGCTACTTGGGAATCGAAATAGGATATGCAGAGTAGATACCCTCATCTATTTGATACCTAAGTATGAGTTTAAATTAGAGGATGAATTTCTTTCAAAGGGGGTAAAATGTAATATTTTTGCATTAATAAAAATATTAATAATAATAAATGAAATTTTATAAAGATTTAATCGAAGCCTAAATGCAAATAGGCCCAAAAAAATTAAAACCCACGGTACGGTTAGAGTTCATGGTATATCTATGTGTGTGTATATATATATTAACAGCAGGTGAGGTAGTAATAATTAGCCTACGCGTCGATAAAAGTAAGAGAGGGGAAAGTGGTGCGAGTTGACTCGTTAGCGTTTGGTTATCATGTAAGAAGTAACAAGGTGAGGCTTCACTCTTTAATTTATGTTTTGCTTATCATCTTAGTTTACTCAATGGTAAGTGGCAGTGGCTATTCAGGTCTCATGTCAATGTCAATAGGTTATGGAATAGGTAAAGGAAGGAGGTGTGTTTGATTTTCTTGTTTAGAGTGTGACAAAAAATAATACAATAAAAAATATAGATGAGACAATGCTAGTTGGCCACAAATCTGTGGCTGTGTTGATTGGAATGGGACATAGAAGTTGCAGTAAAAAAAAGAAAGAAAGAAAGAAGGGTGACGTGATGGGTGGTTGAGTGTGACAGACATAGGTGGATTTAGGTTACCTCCTTTTATGTATCCATTTATTTTTCTTTCTTTTATTTATAAAAAAATAGATAAATTTAGTAATATAATTTGTTGTGGGTGAGATTGGGGTGACATAAGGATCAATTACCAATAGATGTTATTATAAAAATATAACTTGATTATATATAAAATTATAGGTCGGGAACCAGAGTCAGACTACCAAACGAATTGATTGTATGATTTCAAGCTTAGTTTGAGGTGAATAAATAATTTCTGCATATTTCATTTCGTACAAAAATAAATATGTGATTATTAATAAACCATATTAGGTATGATACACACATGACATATACCTTCATGGAGGAGTGAAATTTTCATATTGAGCATTCATTCATGCATACACGGTGCATCATGTCTACTATGTTTGTTACGTGAAAAGATATCACGCTTTTTATATGATTGATTTAATGGGCTAGATCGGCAGTGACGACTGCCTAGCCAAAAAGGCTTTACGTCACAGTTCATGCTGGTTCACGCATACACATTTGATATATGTCATTTTGATTTGATATAAAAAAAATACCTGTACCAATATAATGATAATAAACCCCCTACATACACAATAAAAGTACAAACGGTGAGCGAACCGTACGTGATAAATAAAATATTAAATAAAATAAAATATTCCCCCTCAGCTCACCAAAATACTTAGTGACTTGTCCAATCATACAGTCTTTTGACTTATCATAATATTTAAATTCTATTTTCAGATCAATGGTCGGTCAATTACGATGTTTGTGTAATAATGAGCGAGCTTTTTGGTACAGTGTCATTCAGTGTTCGATCGTTTTATGCAATGGAGTCAGCAGTTATTTACCTTCTTTATTGTTATTTACTTCATCATTTTGTTAGTAGTCGCTCCGTTGTATTTGTGCAGGATCCTGAGTCGAATTAAATAATTGGAATTTCAAATGTTATTTTATTTAATTATTACGTTGCACATTTGATTTTGAATTTTCTTCGTCGAGGCTTGTTTGACTAAAAGTAAAAAGAAGTAAAACAATATCGTGATTCATATTTTTAGGATCGTGACATATGTCAAAAGATCATAACGTAAATAATTATAAAAAAACTCTTTTGTATGTCAAAATATATTGTTTATTAATGAAAACTTCATATTAAATATTACAAAGAAGTCAATTTTACGTGAAATTTTTTGTTTTACTATCATTAATAAAAATATTAAATTATATTTTAATGATTTCTGAATAATTTATCAACATAAAACCTAAGCAAAACCGTATTTTCTTTTTAACAATTTATTACGTTGTCATTTTTCAAATTATCTAAAGCAAAATTTATCCTAAATTATTTAAATATAACAAGAATAGGACAACCTCATGGCATTGTAATCAACAAAAGTCTATTTAGCAAAGATAATTTAATCATAACTTAAACATTATTAAAAAGAAATTCCCAAATTATCCCTATAGGAACATAGTATATGATAAAGAGAGGTAGTTTGTTTTAAAAAACCTGAATAGGTCATTATGATTTAAACTATGTCTAGAGATGAATCCATTAGGTCGATTAAATCAATGGAATTGCCCTTCAGATGACATCATAAACGTGGACTTACGAGCAAGTACAATATAAATGAACCTCAACCCCGTCTACTACGAAATTATTATGGCGAATCTTATTCAGTAATCATTTATAGTTTGAATGACACATAATTAATAACGATTTCTATTTGAGGTGCTTTTAAAATCAATAGGACACTTTTTAATAAACTTAAATATATAAAATGTGACTCGTCTATCACATCAACTCAAAATTTCCAACAATACGTTAATGATTGGGAATCACGGGAAACAACTATCACCATCATCATCATCATTTTTTTACAACTGACTTCTCACTACTTCGTTGATCTCCTTAGTTAAACCCTATATTTATCTGTGTAAGATAGCTTCAATGTTAAGATATGAATCTGAGCTTATTCTTCATGTAAATCTTTAGGACACATTGACGAGCTTCGGACTTCTTCGGCTTATAGAAATAAAAATCGAGATAAGAGCCAATATAGAAAGATTATCTGCCAATGGTCTTTGTAGGTGATTTTGGTAGATATACAACGAGATTTAAGCTCTGAATCTGTATAGAAACTTGTAGATAGTCATATGATATTTTCATAGCCTTTTGAATCGGAAATCTGAGCTGAAAGATATGCTCCTTGAAATTTGGAAACATTCTGCATAACCGATTAGGAAACTACAGTTCTCGCATGCACGTGTCACTATCCAGCCGCACGCGTGGCTCTTACGCCCTTCAATGAACCTTTCACATGACTCTTGTGCTTTGTCAAACACTTTCTTTGGTACGATTTTCTTCCTTTGTCCGAATTATACTCAAAAAGCCTTTTTAGCATATTTTCACATTAAGATCTAAAACAAGTCTGAAACACAAAAACTAGCTAAATTAATTAAATAATACTCAAGAACAGTTAATAATTAGGTGAGTCAAGCATGAATGAGGTAGTTAAATTTGGTCTCATCCTAATATCCCACACTAACCCTTGATCTTCCTCGAGCAAGTAATAAAAAATCAGGGCATTGCAATAAACATATGTTTCTCATTATATAGTTAAGTTTTTATGTATCCTAACTTTACTATCTTTTCATCATTCAATTTGCAACCTAACTCACATACAACATCTAACAAGCAATCATGGTAAATGCATAATCCTTGTAAATTTATCTCATCTAGCTACCTGTAAGCACCTGCCTTCACATACTTCAACTCTTTTCAAGAATAATCAATAAAGACAATGTCAAATATATGAACAAAGAATGAGCCATGTCTTAATAGTTATGTGCAATTATACCACCTACTCTTCACCAAACCGGGAATAAGTGAATACCCAAACCAGCCGATGGCTTAGGATATAAACTCATATTTAGAGGAGCTTAATAGTTGAGACTTTATACTTATGAAAATTTAAGATTTTTCCACAACTCTATCGAACATGGCTTATTTTTATATATATATTTTTAATTTTTTAAAAAACTTTTTCTCTCTGAATTTTTATGACTTGTGGCCGAGAGATATTTTTTTAAACCATACCGTCAAGAAAAGATAGGTCACTCATATAATAACACAATATTTCTGAAAATAATTTTAGATGGCATGAAGCTAAGTCACACAAAGACAAGGCTTATCAAAGCTCTCTTAGATTTCAAACCAAGTCATATAATAAAATATCATCAGAATATGCATGGAATTATATCATTTGAATGAAATAATAAACATCTAGCAAAGCTCAGATTTTTCAAAAAAATTTAGATTATGTGAGATGACTCAACTAAAAAAAAATGAAAAATAAACTAAGTGATAGTTATCACCATAACTCCCCACCCACACTAAAAATTAGCTATGTCCGCATAATTCATAAGCAGTCGTAAACATTAATAGAAGTACAGGAAAAGAAAGAACTCAGAAGTCAGTTTTTGTTTGAATTGAGCTTCTTCCCGCGTGCGGACTAATCACGTTGCGCTTGTGGTATATTCTTCTTTGCACACAGACTCCTTGTTTTTGTCCTGTAAGTAAGCTCTCCTAGCCGCTCGTGCGGCCTTTGCTACAGTGCGCACGACTTCCCTCTGTGACTTCATGTTTTTAACGATTTTCCTCTTGCAAAACCCCACACTACGACTTTATTACAGGTATTGAGAACTTAAAAAATGATTAGTGTTTAGTGGTTACTGAAGGTAAAATGATAAAAGCAAAATATAATGAAAAGAGTCTAATAAAAAGTAACAAGTGTCAAGGATTCAAGTTAGAGGGTTTAGAGTCATGAATGATCGATCATGCAGGCAGCTCCACTACATAGGTGGCACATCATCACCACCATCCTGCTATCCTCCCATCCTCCTCATTAACTCGCGCACCATGTCTTATGTGTGCCACTACTCTTCAGCCAATGTTCTCATGGTCCGAACCACCTCCCTCAACTGTGCATCATGCTTGGCTAGCAGGTTTCTCATGTAAGCACATACTATATCTACTGGCTGGAATGAAGTTGGTGGTGGTGAAGCTCTCCTCAAAGGTCAAGGACAATATAATAAAATTAATAATGTAGAAGAGGATGATCCACGCTCACGCTGTCCTCTACATCTTAATTGTGGTTCTGTGGGCTGATTCTCAGGTAATTCCTAACATAGTGCAGCATCCCTATCGTATGCCAAAGCTATTTGACTGTTTCTCACAACTCGAAAAGCTCGCATCCGGACAAATAGGCTCTAGTTCAGCAAAACTGACTGAAGTATAACTCTATCCGCGTCAGAATGGGGGTTGAGTGCAGTATCTCTTTCCAAGATCCTAGTGATGACCCCCCATATACTATTGCTCCAAGTTTGGACCAGGTCGATTCAATGTGCAAACACGTGTAGTGGGCGAGGTTGGGAGTATGTGCCTGTATACAACACATCAAAAATAGCTTTGGATATTGAATCTTATCCCTACCTTTGTTCCGCGTCAATATAGTGCCTCCAAGCACTTTCTGAATATAAATAGCACTGGATCTGGCAGATAAATGGTTGGTATCTCACTCGGAATGAACATCACATTTGGATCAATGCTCGCCTCCCTTCAAGAGCTAGGCAACTCAACTATGCCCAAGTCCTCAATCCTCAATGTCTCATCTTTGTGCCATCCAAAAACTTACCTTAAAATGGCAAGAGGAGTATGGTAATCCACTCCTCACACTACTTGGGCTGGATTTGTGCTAACAGCGACCTGATTTTTATATTAGCTTTAATTTTCAGTCATAGTTCACCTTTTTATGGACTCCTTTGAGTGTTCACCTTTTATTTTAGCAAACAACATTTATGGACTCCTTCTCTAAGTTTTCAACTATTTTCAGCTTTAATGTCCCATATTTTCTCTAAAGCTAACTTCTCCTTCATTCACCGTGAGACTCAATTTATCGGCGCATCCGCGTAGCTCATCTGACTCAGAATTGCATGATCAATGTTGCAAGCCTGTTAATTAAAACATCTGATGAACAATGATGTAATGCCTGATGAGCAAGACATTGGTAAAGTGGGGAGGGGTCATTAATTTTGCCAACAGCTATTTGATGAAATGCCCGTTCAAGATGTTGCAATGTGGAACACTTTAATATTTAGACGTAGTGTTAATTCTTCAGTTCATTGCCTTATATTTTTTCTAAACTTGTTACTGAATCTCGATATTAGCATTCCATGAATCACTGTTGAAAACTAATTTTTTTTTAGAAATTTGACGGTGCAGATGTCTGACCCATGAAACATCCATCTATCAAGAGAATCTCACTTAGTGGATATGAAATCTAAAGGTCTTTGCTGGGTTGAAAGCATTTACAAAAAAATTGAGATTGTATGTGAAGATGTTGATAGTACAGTGAGCTTGGTAAACTATCAATATAGCAACTGCGAAAACTTTATATAAGATGCAAGGATATTTCATGGAAAGGTTAAAAAAGTGAAACCGGGGTTTGCTTATTCTTACTGTCAAGATACATCAAAACTAATAAATGTAAAAATAAATGTAGAAATTCCCCCATCTGCATCCGATAGAGAATTGTAGTTTTATCAACATTGTCGAGTCTTATGACGAGGGTGTGAGCTTTGCGGTTTTTGAGCATGGACAAAAACAAGTAGGTGAAGACTATGCTCATGCTCTCGGTGACGGATGAAACTAATATTGGTGACAAAAAGGTGGAGGATTAGAATGAGGCCCGACGAATCGACCAGATCATATTAGAACTTATGCTATTGACAGAGAGGCGGAGGGTCGGAATTAGTAGGAGAAGGAGAGAGTTCGGTGAGTGAGAGGGAGAGGGAGGTCGCCAAGGATTAAAAAGGTATCCTTTTCTTCCACGCTGCAGGATGAGTAAGAAGGATGAGGAGGTGGCAGAGAGGGCCAGATTGGTCAATCGTGACCCCCTTCCCCATCATTGTCAACAAAGCATGGTAGGGCTTCAATCGGATGAGCAGATTGGAGTAGCGCTGCTTGGGGAGGGAGACGAGGATTAATGGAAGAAGATGATTTTTTTTATTTTTAACGGAGTTAGAATAGCAGTTAATAGTGTTTAATTTGAGTTAACAGTGTCAAAGTGTCCGTAAAAAATTTAACAGTTTGCATCTTATTTGGAACATGTGTTAGTTTGAACCGCAATTAGGTAGAATGTGATAGTTCATGATCGTTTTTGAGTTTTTCCTTAACTTTTATTGCCTATAGTGAAATTGATTTATGCCTGTATATTCAAACAAGACAAGAAAGTAAAAAATAATCTCATTTATGTATTAATAACATATATTTGCATTACATTTTCATTCATTTTTGGGTATTTTGTACTACTAGTTCTCTCAATACTCAATTTAAATTAAACAATTTCATAAGCATTATTAATACTAAATTGTTTTAATACATTCTAACAAACATGCACACTATCTAAATTCTCAAAGAAGTGAAACAACTAAATTTCAATTTATTTTTAAAATCAATAACTACAATTGTAACTCAAATCAATAATTTAATAAAAAAATTGGATTCCTTTCAAAAATGCATGATTCTATTATATTCTAATAATTCTTACTACATTCCACAACCTCTTAACCCATCTGCCTCCTTTTCCATATTTGTCTCCGACTTCTCACTAGTAAAATACCTCAGAGGCATCACAAGAGCCGACCCATCATTAACAACGTTGACATTAGGAGTGTAAGGAAAAACCATCAAACCGATAAATTAAATCGAATTGAACCGAATCGAGTAGTTCAGTTCGATTTTATTTTTTAATCGGTCGGTTTTGGTTTGTAATTATTAAAAACTGAGCGGTTCGGTTCAATTTAAAAAATTCAATTTAAAACCGATTGAACCGAACCGAACCGAACAGAACAAAGAAACCCTAGCAGAGTAGCAGGCACGCCGCACGCCTATCCTATCTCCTCCTACATGACACTCCACTCAGCCGCTCCTATCTCTCACTTTCCCAAATTCCCGTTTCACGCCGCTCCTACTCTATCCCCATCGCAAGTTAGGAGTGTGTGATACCATCTAAAAAATTAGGCTCATCCTATAAAAAATTAGGATCTCGCCTCGCGTGTTTTGTGGTGCAGATGTTGTAGTATAATTTTATGGTTTGTTGTTGGCATTGAAAAAACAGTTCGCACTGATCAATGGAGCAGGCAGTGTGGCTCTGATCAGAGGTATCAAGACTGAAGTTTAGTTTATATTGGTTCGGTTCGGTGATGGTCGTGTCAGTTCCTCCATCAAGAATCTACATTCGAGAGATAGAGCTTCTCTGCTGTCCTTCATGGAAGATATAGTTGAAGACCCAAACCTGGTCTTGGCTGAATGGACCAACTGCTCATCAGAGTCCCAAATTTGCAGCTGGTTCGGCGTGAAATGCATCAATGCCACCTATAGAGTCGTGGAGCTTGATTTAAGTGGGTGTTCCCTTGCAGGAACAATCTCATCCTCTCTTGCGTCACTTGCTTATCTGACAGTGCTGGACTTATCAAGAAATTTCTTCGAGGGCCGAATTCCGTCAGGCCTTGGCTCTCGGCGGCTGGCCGAGTGCTGAGTGGCGCCGGGAAGCTTGTCTCGAGCGTCGTGATTGGGTCGGATAGTTCCTCGTCCGAAAGCGGTTGGGGCTCTAGTGAGTGCTGGTTTGATTTAGCTTGGTGTAAATCGAAGGTGGAATATGGAGTTACTTGGCAGCTTTTTTCTTGTTTGAAATTACTCCCTTTGTTACCGATTTTTAGTTAGGAGGTGGGTGTTAGTGGCTGCCTAGGAATTGATTCGTCCCAGTGAGTTGAAACAGAAATTTGAAGAGCTGCTTATGCAGGAAACATTTTCAAGGTGATTAGTAATCATAGATTTTGAAGGTTGTATCTGCATGTAAACATTTTATTAGGTTGGTTATATATGTTATTTAAGTTAGTCTTTTAAATTATTTTTGATTGAACCGAACCAAAATCGAACTGAACCGATCAGTTCGATTCAGTTCGGTTTTTCAAATTGTACGATTCGGTTCAGTTGAAAAAAAATTGAAACCGATGAATGTCGGTTCGGTTCGCTTTTGACACAAAACCGAATCGAATCGAACCGTTACACCCCTAGTTGACATGCAAAATTTAAAAGAAATTAAAAAAAAGTACCTTTCACTTGTCTATTTTATACAGTGAATTTATTCACAACATTCACATTTTATACAGAAGAACACAATTTTCAAACTCCAAATTCCCATAAATTCACAGTCAATTATTTCTTAAAAGGTATAATAGACCCAACTATAAACAAAACTTTCTTACAAAGGATTTACAATAAAAAAATTCAAGAAAGAAAGTCAAATGGTTCCCGCACGCTCGATGAACTAAACCACATGCAGGGACTCTAAAAAAGACAAATATTCACAAGCCGCGTGCTCGGTTTACTAGAGTAAGTGAGATTCTGACAGATTTAAAAAAATTAAAAATGTATAAAAATTGATATATTATTAACGCTACAAAGTTACCTTAGTCCTCCGCAATAGGGTCAAATTGATAGTATTATCATTGGGCTGTCCTATGCAAACATATTTATTATACCTATGCTCACTAGTTAGTAGTATGTACATGATCAATCCCTAGAGACTGACTTCTTGGTACGTTAGTGACTTGACAATTGATAAAGAAAAGACTCAAAGTTATGGGGATTACAATTGAAATAGTGATTGTGGTCACTTCAACCTGCACACTATGTAGAGAGGTCAATAAGATAAACATGTAGTTCAGGTGACTTAACTTTTGATATTTTTTATCACTAATACTAAAGATGAAGTTCTATTTATGCTGAATTTATCAAGATATACATCTCATATTTCAGAGTGCAAACAATTGCTCTCGTTCTACATTCATCATATCCTTTATCCAATGATATGAATCCTATATGTCTAACATGTTTTAATATTTCATCAGCCTAGCAACAAGACATACGCAGTTGTGCTACTGTGATAGGGAATTCAAACTAAGTCATTTTATTTCACAGAACTTAGGATATGTTACTATGCTATATATTTTATTATCTAATTGGTATTGGCTTTCGCCCTCACAATCAGATCTAAGCACCTAACTTTCATGCAGGGTCGGTCTCGACATCACAAAAAAATTGTACAATTTTTTTAAAAAATAAAGCTTAAACTTAAGATTTTAAGTATTTTATAAGCGTTAGCTCTTTTTTTTTATTTTTCAAAACATTAAAATTTAAAATTTTAGGATTATAAATTTTAGAATTCACTAGTAGTGGAGAATAAATGATTTTATTCATTTTTATTAATATTTTTATTTACTGCTGTGAAAATATTATAAAATTTAATTATACTTTGCTAATAAATGTAAATTTAAGTTACCTGAGTAGTTTGTGAGTTTATAAATTATTTTAAAGGTCACTTATTCGAATCCTTATAACAGCTCAAGTAATTTTTAATCTGGAATTTGATGGGCCATCTGGGCCAAGCTTGGGAGGGAGTATCGTGGGTTGGAGGTTGGCCTGATGGAGGCTCGGATAGTGGTTGGAGGCCTGGACTGACTAAATTGGAGGCCTTGACCTGTTGGATTGGAAGCATTGGCTTGTTGCAGGCCCGGTGTACGTGCTCTACTTGCACCTATGTTGGGCTGGGCCTGACTTCATGCAACAAGGCACTACACCGATTTGGATTTTGTTACGCAAGTTAATGCAATCATTCAGACAGCAATGATATCAAAATAAACATAATTTTTAAGTACAAGATATCTCACAACAATCATCACAACTTTATATCACCTGAACTATACTAGAGATTTAGTCACTAAGGGTCATAAACATAAGCATGAGTAAAAGGGAAAGAAAAACCCTTACAATATGACTCAAACCTATTCTAGGATGAATCTCTTGCTACTCTCCACTACTTCTTAAAGATTTTTTAATGCACGTCGAAGATTGCACCTTAGGCACGAGGTTGAAATTCCACACATCACACTTGAATTATGAGGTAGAAATCTTCTTATATTGGTGTGGGTAGCTTAGGCCTTGAGATAGATATTGATGTGATATTCTGATGATTATCTTCAGGAGATAATAATGGAAGTCAGACTTATCGGCTTATAGAAATTAGAATCAGATTCGGAGTCAAATTAGAAAGCTTCATGTCCACTGACCTTGACTATCCAGCTGGCAAGAATCAATTGCAAACTAAGCATCTTGAAGCATGCGAATCAGACTTTGGTGTGAAAGTTATGACCCTTATAATTTTCTATATTATACTGACTCAGGATTTAGAAACATTGAGTCGCATGCACGTGTCATTTGTCACGCGCAAGGCACTCACATGCGGCCCATGCCACGTTAGCTGTCTTTCTTTCTTTCTTTTTTTTGTGTGACATGTGTATCTCACTTACCATGTCACCGCGCATGGGGTAGTTGTCAATTGCGCATGACTCTTGTGCTGGTGACTTGTAGTCTTCTATCCGATTTTTTTCCTCTATCCAAAACTATCATTTTTAGCACATTTTCGTATTAAGATCTAGAATAAGCCTAAAATATAAAAACTAGTTAAACTATTAAATTACACTCAGGAACAGTTTAGAATTAGGTGAGTTAAATATAAATGAGATGAAGAATTTGGTCTCATCAAGGTACTTTGCCAACCAGAAGTAATATGAGCGGGACATCGAGAGACAGGCCATGAGAGAGCGACATATATGAGTGAGGTGCGTACCCCTACTAAGATGGAGACTAGCACCCCGCTACCAAGGATCGAGGATTACATCCCATCCATGATGTCATAGCACAACGACATCCTAACGCATCTTACCCAAGAGACCGATAAATGAGTATGCATCCAAACTTGATGAGAAGCATCTTTGATTTCCTTCCCTACGACTTCTCTGGCTCCTTTAAAGACTTTTCTAGCACCTCATCCAGAGGATTCATTCGTGGATATTCTAGACGTAAGATTTAAAATCCAAATTTAATTTGACATCAATAAAGTGTATGGAATATGTTAGGGTAGAAATAATTAATATCTTAAACAAAATGGTAAGAACTGTGTAATGTATGTGTATAAGGGTGTCGGTTCAGAGGAGGTGAGAGACTCTTCGTCATTGGCAGAGTCATGAGGGACAGAGTCTACAACTACTAGACTTTGCCCAAGGTTCAGGTGAAGGTCCTGATGGTGCATACTATTTTAGAGGATGTCGTCCTCTCAGTAATCGTCAAGTTGAAAGGCTAATCGCATTTGGAGTAGGAGCACATGAGTAATCAGATCATTCTGTGGCCTTGACATCTTATCGAGCTTGATGAGAGGGTAATATTTGAATCAAATTAGAATATACAGTAATGAGTTAGAACATACTTGTATTGACTAACTAAGCTTAATTATATAGCTTTTTCAAATATCATCATTGGACTGAGCGGACTGCTCGGGTTCTCGAGTGCAAGGAGTATCACAGGTTGAGAATTAGGACTAGGCAGCTAATGGTGTTAACACTCTCGTATTTGGCATACTATCTGACAGTCATCCTATGAACCTAGATATAATCGACTACGACTTCCATCATCATACACTTAGGATGACGTGACAAAGTTATTGAACATTGAGCTGATGCGATAACCTAACATGTCAGTATATCAGGTAACAATGGTGTTTATAATAATAATCAACAATGACCTATCTAAATAATATAATTAATTTAAACATCAATGTGTGTGTAGATACCTATTTTATAGGTATTGTCGTTCAAAGTCTCTTTGGGCATATGGATTCTTAAATCCTAACCAGGTGGACGCGTATGGAGGAGAACATGAGAGCAGAGCGAGCTACGTGCACCTGCGGATCCAGTTCGGGGACAACATGGAGTTGCAATCACGTGTTACTGTGTGCTAGTTCATGTTGTTCCATTTTGGCGCATCGTAAGTGATTTATTAAATATAGATAATTAAAAGTTTATTTTAGAAAAAATTGTATTAACATTCATATTTTCAAAAGATGGCATTGGACTCTGGCTTTCATCTTTCTGAAGGAATTCACATCGTCTACTACTTGAACTCTATAAAATGTACAACATTCCCTTAGACGCTTGTGAAGTTTGTGGATGAGTAAGTTCATACAATAATTAATTTTTAATTCAATCGTATTTTCCAATAATAACTAGCATCTCACATTACTATTTATGTAATGTATTAAGTGGTCTTCGATGATGACGTGGATACGATGTATCAGCATAATGTAAAACGTTATTGAATGTTTATCTTCGTGGCCTAACAGATCACGATTCGACCTTCAGCAGATAAAATTTAATTATTTACTATTTTTATAGTATTATAATTATTTATTATTCTTTAAAAATTTTAATTTTAATTATTTATTTTCAGTACTTTTGCAGGGGTCTTGTAGCTTTTTCTGATTTAGCGATCGACTCAATTGGAGAGGAGATAGAGGCGCAGGTGACGTATTTGCATCAGCTAACTTTAGCTAGAGGTTTGTAGGCTAGCTTATCTTGTTGTATTTGATATCTTTTATGATATATTGATATGTAAATATATGATGTATTTTTTATCTTTTAATTTCAATATATTTTATATATTTTTATTTAAAACATATTGTAATTGAAAAATATAATTAATATAAATAAATTCCTGATTTTTTTATATAATTTATTTTAATTATATTTAAAATAAATTACAAAATAAAATCAAAAAACAAAAATAGGCATTTCACGACGCTTAAGTGAATCAAGCGTGGTAGTTGGTTCAAAATCTATTATCACGTTTGGTCCACTTAAGCATGTTTGGTTCGTAACCTATGACCACACTTTGTACTTCACTATTTAGACAGTTTTTATAATCACGCTTCATAAATGTGGTAATTGGACATAAGTAAACATGGTTAAAAATATTAACATGTAATAGTGTAAGTGCCTTCTTAAGCATATTGTTCAAATAGCATTTGGTATGTTAAGCGTCGTCTTTGATTCTTAGTATTACGCGGCGCCTAATGAAAGCAATCTGAGGAAAAAGACATAAAATGTACATGAGTTTACGAGTTTCTCCCTTGGAGCCTTAACTCAACTCAATTTGAGATATATTTATACAAGTGTAAGTTGATTACATCTTAGATGGCGCTTAGTAACCTTTAAACGCTCTTGAAGTCAAGCATATACTTTAGAATGTGCTTATGAAGCGCCTTCTAAAGTCTATTTTTAAGGTTTACTTATTTTTATTTTTTAATTCCTTCAAAATACATAAGGTTCTCATTTCATGTACATGGGTTTAGATTATACAGAAACCAAAAAACTCATGGTTACAGAAAATTAAAATTTTTTATATGTGAAAATTTCAAATACACCGAAAGAGCTAGTTAGCTATTCTAATCTTCATCGAAACTGATGAGATATCAAAAAGAACAGTTGGTCTTTATGCATTGCTCGCAAGTCAGCTTTCTCCAGCCTCACACTCCTCTGGTGGATAGTCAGTCTTACATGTAACAGTGTCAACCATTCTGACGTTGAAATTTTATTTTTGCTCTATGTAGTGGAAGAAGAGGAGAGATTTTTAAAGCCCTAGTCTAGATCAGATGCAAATCTCGGTCATCACGTATGTAAAAACATCCGACCATCCGTCCTGCTT
>NQLW01000033.1:212780-226847 GCA_002312845.1 Kalanchoe fedtschenkoi | reverse complement strand
GCTCGACCCTAGGCCTGATCTTCACGTTCAGATCTTTGGTGACATACGGTCGCTCTTTACTGTGATGAACGCTTCCCTTTGGCTGGAGAACTCCGGTTGGAATCCCCACAGCCGGTTGAGGTCCCCTCTTGGTCCCTAAATTCCACCCGTCCATGGCAAGGCTGGCGGAGTAGCACAGGGGTGGTGCGGTCTGGGAGTCGACTAGGTTGATTGCTCCAAAGGCCCGGCGTGCGACCCTAGCCGGTGGTGGCTGGATCCGTCGGCGACGGATGGTGGCGACCACACCTTCCCCCTTGCCCGCCAGCTCAGTTCGGCCAATCGAGGGAGCTATGGAGCCACCCTTTGACGGCCGAGAGTAGAGCAGGGGGCTCCCACGACGCCACCCGTGGCTACCGCGACACCAGTTCGCCCGGATCGGACCTGGAACTCGCGGTCGAGCAGATCCGCGATGACCGCTCACCGTCAATTCCTCCATCCGCTCACCGTCGATCCCTGCTAGCTAATTCAATGGCTACTTCATTGATTTTCCGCGTCTAGAATAACTTGGAAGGCTCCCTCGTATCGCGCTAATGGGGCGGCGCAGCCATAGCCGGAAAGAGAAGGAAGCAACTACGTCTTCATCCAAACGCCGTACACGCAAGTACGACGACGACTCCTCCGATTACGATTCAGCTTCTGATTCTTCCGGTGAAGATTCGTCACCGAGATCCGCCAAACGCCGAAGCCGGAGCAGAAGTCGCAGACGACGGGACCGAGATTTAGAATGATATTTTAATGATCATCTCCTCCCAATTGATGGCATTTCAAATCTCACCTGATTAATTATGAGCAAATCACTCCATCATATATTTAATTTTTTCTCTTTCCTTTTTGATTATATACATAATTTTTATTCACAAATCACTCCATCATCGCAATTCATTAAGTTCACTGTTATTGTACATTTTCGAATAGTGAACATGTTTCAAAAATTTTACATTATTAAAAATTTGGTATTTTATGTGAGTTTTTTGATAATTTTTTCTGACAGTGAACATATGTTTGCAATGTACAGAACGGTCGGAGCTTTGATAGTGAACATGTTCACTATTGATGTTCACTACCAAAATAAAAAAATATTTGTACAAAATCAGCAAAAAAATGTTCACTAGAAAAAAACTAAAACAATTGAGAAAGTTATAACTCAGAAAATAGAAATCCGGAAATTAAGGAAACAAAATCAAGAAATCAAAGAGATAAAATCCGTCAATCAAATATTTATGCGCGATTACAGGAAAATTAAATTTTTCTTAATTGGCACTACATAGATATTACTAGCACCTCTCACTTCATTAAACCAAATAAAAATTAATTATGTCTCACATTCATTAATCCTGTTATTTTTATTTGTGTTTAATTTGGAAACAAATCGGTGAATAGAATTGGTTCACAAGGTTCTCAATATAAGGAGGTTCTCGAAGGATTCCTCCCCTATATATATATATATATAGGTGGATCAGTTGAGAACCTCCTTAAGTTGAGAACCTTGTGGACTAACGTGGACCAATCATTTTTGTTCAAAACGACTGTATTTTGATCATTACATATCAATTTTTAGAACTTCATTTATTATGTCATTTTAATTAATTTTAGTAACGTACGATATTTATGACATTTATTAGGTCTTTTTATGGAAATTTTACAATATAATGATCTCATATTTCACTGTCCTTGCCAAACCGTCATTCTCATTCTCTAAACCTCCTCCGTCTCCTCTCCCTTCACCTTCGTGATTTCGTCCTAGTCTGTCTCCGCCACCAATTCCTCTCAACGGATGCTCCACCGATTCCGACACCATCTGCCGGTTCGAGCTTTGCGACACCTAGTTCACTTTCTGACTCCATCTACCAGACCCACCTCCACCGCGAGATGAAGGACTACCACTTCAAGTTCGATATCTGCGACACCGACACCAGCATGGACAACAAGCTCTGGAACCTTTAGAACGAGCTCAGATCTGGGAAGGCGTTGATCTGGATAGCCGGATCTGGCCAACAACCTCGACGACCCTGGGGGTTAAGATCCGGCATGCTGGCTCTCGATCTACCGAAATTGATTGTTGATCTGGATCAACTGCATCAGATCTACAAGAGCAGCTGCGTTCATCCTCGGTCTGATCTACAGATCCAGCGTGATGATCAAATTCAATTCAGCGCGTGCGGCCTCCGCTGTTTGAACTGTTCTAATTTCAGATCTTGGGAAGCAACCAGCAGCCCGACAAAGCCAGATTATTGAGTTTGTTCTGGCTTCAATAGGTGACGTCTGTTCTAGGATGTTTGACTCAGTTGTGAATTGTTTGTTCTGAGGTGATTAATTCTGTGTTTGACAAGTTTGGTGAATAATGTTCACCAGTGATTTTTATTTTAATTTATTTTGCAATTTTTAATATGTTCGCATTTTTTTGTACATATTTTAATTGGTGAATATGTTCATAAATTTTGAAAATTATTGATTTTTGTTGTTTTTTATGAATTTGGATAAATTCTTTTTAATAGTGAACATCTGTTCACTACAAATGAAGCAGTGAACATCTCAAATGGTTCCTTTTTTATGGTGAACATTTGCAGTTAACATTCACTGTCTGAAGCCCCCCAAATCCAGAAAATTAAAATAAAAAAAATTAAAAAACGGTAAATTAGAAAGAAAAAAACAAATCTCAAATGGTATGCAAATTTAAAACAAATATCATATAATTAATGAAGCATAATTAAAGTCGGAAAAGGAAATCATATAATTAATACATTGTTGTTTCATGTAAGAAATGATTGGTCCAGAATTGTCCACAAGGTTCTCAATTTAAGGAGGTTCTCAACGGATCCCTACCATTTATATATATATATATAGATCCACTAGATGATGTGGTACATTTTTACTGGGTCGAATTTTATACAACACCCATTAAAGTTCACAAGACCATATATCTTTTATAAGATCATGAGCAAAAATAGGACCATGTTTTAATTTATTTTTCTATAGTTTTTACTAATTTAATCATGGTTATGGATGATATCTAGAAAAAAATATCATGAAAGGTTAAAATTATGACTTGTAAAAACTAAATTAAATATCAACTATTTTGAAAACTACTACTTTAAATTTGTTGCTTTTTTATATTTAAAAATTAAATAACATATAAAAATGAAACTTTAATTTTAAAAAATAAATAAACTCGTTTATGACATGACAGAATTCAAATGGTCTATATGGGTTCATCCCAATTCACAAGACCATAAATCTTATATAAAATCATGGGCCAAAATAAGACTAAGATTTTACTCAGAAAACAAACTCAATCTGTCCATAAACCTGAATAATTTTAGCTACTATATAAGCCCAACTTCTTCAACAAAAGGTGTTTGTTAATCACAGATTTAACTCCCATCTTCTATCTAACTCACACAGAGGTTCATTTATCTGAAGACTATTGGCATAGGACCCGGATGTCCTTTGTAGGGTGCATATGAAATACATAGGAGATCGGCTGCCTAGTCACCATGGCCTTCTTGAATGACACCTCATCCTGCAGCTCCCCAAAGTTGGATTCGTCAAAGGGGAATGACTCTCCGAGGAAAAAGAAGCAGTTTCTGGCCCATTTCTCCACCTGGAATTATTTGACAAGCGAGTGCCAAAGCAGAGTTTTAGTGTTCTTGAACAACAATGAAAGACATGCCAAGAACTTTGTAAACAACTACAAATCTCAGGTCCATCTTAAAAGGTTAATCACAGATCGCATACATCATCACTTGTCAGTCAGACATGCAATACAGTTGCTCAAGAATTTACACAAAGGCGTTGCACTTTATGTAATGCTTCATAAATCTTCATATGGTCATTAGCAGCATACTGACACACATCTGAAAATCTAGAGACAAATACGCCTCACCTTCAAAGTTCAAACTAAATTTTAAGTTTATTCTTTTTGAAGAACTAATCTTGAAGATATAATAACAATAAATCTAACTTGAAGGACACACTAATAAGGGCCCATTTAATAAGAATGCGTGTACAGAAGTTGACATTTAAACGTAAAGAATGTGGAAATCAAGTTAAATAATGCCAGATCCTAAAACTAATATGAGCCGGAATGATCTATACTGAGTTACATACCGTATTCAATGAAACCATTATGCACATACAGGTAGAGAAGAGTTGGTTTCATTAATACCTGTATTTGGGAAAATCTAATATTGTTCATTGTAATGATAAGCCGAATGGTGGACATGGAGTCTCTCAACATCTTAAGAGCCATATCTTGAAAGAAAAACCTTCACCAGATTTTTCTCTTCTTCTTTATTATTACCACAGGAATCAAATGTTGGAAACCAGAAGACACTTTTTACTTTATCCCATAATATAATATCATGCTCTAAATAAGTAGCGATAGACTGTCCTGAGTTATGGGAGCTCCACAAAATTCTTACATTATCGAATAACCTGGAAGAAGTGGTAGCCTTTGGGGGTGCTATGGGAGTGAAAATAGTAAAATTATCACCTTCACGAGACAAATATGAGGAGAAATGTAAATTGTTTTCATCTAACAGCAACACATTCAGTAGCTGTTTTTGGAAAGAACCGCAGCATTTGTGCGGAGTTCACACGTCTGTCCTCCGGCATACATATACTTGACTTCTCAAAAGATGCAACAGAAGGATCGGATGCATGAGAGAAGTAGCACAACTCTCCATTTCGACAACCCTGAAAAATATTTCAAAAGCTGATCCAGTTACTCGATAATTTATAACTATAAGTCACCACATCCACAGACCAATTTGACAATGTTATGTATCTCAAGAACATATACTTCGATTACTGATGCACAAAAACTGGGTTCGGAACATGGGTTAGTGCAATGGGACTGAACCACTGAATTATGCTGCCCCTATCTAAAGAAGACTCATGGTGATAAAGAAGCCACTAGTACTCAAAACCACATCTAAAATAGGGCATGGTAGCATGCTAAGTGCAGTGTTATTCAGAAGGCATGGGATGCCTTACCTAATAGAATATGGCTCAGTTATATAAGCAACATTGACGAAAGTAACAGAAAAGGACCCTTTGCATGCTTACCTGAAACGAAAAGAAAAACTTGCATGCAGGTTTTTGGGCATGGATAGGATGAGAGAACAAGCACTGATTTCCTTTGTTACACAATCCCTTGGCGAAGTATCTGCACTGGTTGGCCTCGCCATGACTATGATAAAAATCCAAGGTTGGGTAAGGCTGACTGTCTAAAGGATTACTGGTGAATAGGATTCTAATCTGTAAAATCAAAGAGAGTCAGACCAAACTCTATAAACCAAACTCTATAAAGATGATACAACCACAACTGAACTGACATAGCGCATGACCTCTTAAATGATACGAGCTAAATTTACAGCAACATCCTAGCTCTGGAAATTCTTTGATCCAACATATGGTTCAGCTACACATTTCATGGCTTGAGTTGATATTCCATCATCACCATGAAGATCATCAGGATCTCCCTCAAGCAGAGACTGAAGAAGACAATTATGCTGAAATTCAAAGGGAGCATAGCACAATGGTCTGCCATTTGATGTAACGAGAAATCTTGGTCGATACAGATGAAGTGAACTCAAAACATCATCATCTGAAATAAAAAATTAAATTGGGTAAAATAACTTAAAAGCAACATCATTTGTGAATTTAAGACTGATGGAAACCATACATATTTCAGAGATATCTGATGAAGTGAAGAATAAACAAGTTTGTGGAACAAGCACCATTCTTCTTCAAGTTGTGAAAGCAGTGAATCGTTCCCTTTTCGATTACTATGCTTAAGAAGTCGCTTTAAGGACTCTAACCGATGTTTGTCCTTCAAAATGATCGGGTTAATAATTAGTTTTCCCAATTCAAAAACAGATAGGCAATATAGAGTCAGACAGATTCGTCCAACTAGATATATAGAATATTAGAACGTACCTTGAAAACACGTTTTCAGAACTGGTAAGCACAATTAGCCATCATATTCAATTCTGTTTTTACCTGAAAGCAATGATTCCTTTCTAGTACCTCCTTCATAATAACAATCGGAATATGTTGCAAACTGCAAGACAAAAGGAGATGACAAAGATAATTAGATAAACTATAGTACATAAAATCCAACAAATTCGGAACAGTACCAGATTTTCTTCCCCAAAAGGGCGGAGAATGGGATGTGGTTGGGTATCCATCAATGTACCAAGCAGAATCCCCTCTCGCAGCATTCCAGCACATCCAAACTTTACAATGAGAACAGATGCATCAAATGACAATGAAAAATTGAGAGCAGTTTCCCATAGAAAGTGGGTCGCCCTCTGGGGGACACTTTTTTTAGCGCACGAATGCGAACTAACAAACTCAACGCATCTTCAACAACTTCTGGATCTGGTGGATCCATAGTCTTCTGCAATAAGACTACAAGAACAATCAGAGGATCAGATATAGGATTCAAAATCTTCTCAGTCGGTAGTTAGGTCAAGGACATGGCAGTTCCTAGGTACGTTTGTGCCCATACTGTGAGCTAAATTTATAGGTTTAATGTATATGGTGAACTTCGCAAACAAGGCAGGTTCTATCATTTAATAAAATGTTGAATGTTGAATCAGATACAATAATATTGGTATAAGATGGTAATTCGCTGCCTCTCAACATACCTTTTGGGTCATTAATAGCTCTCATTTCAGAGCAACATATTGACAGGACTTGCTGCCTCAGTGACAATTTAAGTATAACAGGAGATTCATGATCTTGAAGCATATTAAAAAATGATCCAGTTCGTCCCCGTCGCTGCTCTGCCTAAATCATTTTGGAACAATTGGCACAAAATCTGGGAAGTAAACTTTCAAGAAGGACAGTGCGTACCTGAGATTTAGAAACCCAAGCAAGATGACTAGCCTCTGCTTTCCTATTACTTTCCCAATAGACTTGCAAAGATCGACAAGAATCAATGACAAAAGCGGCTTTTGGTATAGTCACAGATGATTCTGCAATATTTGTCACGAAGATAACCTATATACATAAAAGTAGGGAGAGGTTCACTGAAAACCGCAAATCATGTAAAAATTGAGAACTCAAGACAAAAATGACGTCTTGTGTCTTGTGACATCATTTTTGCTTTGAGTTCTCACATGATTTGCGATTCTCAACCGAACATCCATCCATAAGAGTAATATTAAAACATGTAAGTGTTGATAGTTAGCCTGATTAATCAAATACTTATTAAACAAATTAATTGTGGACTAGCGGGTATTCTTATTCTTTTCACTATTCAGCATGATGTTTAGTCTTGTGTTTTGTCTAGCACCTCAAGTGTAAGGGAAAATTAATTATTTGAATTCTGCCACCTCAAGTTAGAATCTCAAAGCATGAAGAACATGTATTGTTTTTTTTTATTCAGAAGCTTGTGTTACGGAGGCGATTACTCCCTGCAAGTGCCCCCTTCTCCATTTAACAGAGCACCTAAAGTTCATTGAATATTACCTACTTACGCACTCTTCATGGAAGTTCAGAAAAAAGCGTGTCAATGAAGTAGTAAGCTAAATCGAAATGATACTACGCAATATGCAACACCATAAAAACCCAGAAATTCCATTACCTTGCGGTGAAACTTCCATATTTTCATTGCTGATAGGGCCACTTCAATATCAGTACTGCTATGTAAAATTTGGACTTTAAAAAGTGATGAATGTGGCTTCAAAAGCGACCACTGCTGTTTCAGGGAATATATGTGGGCAGAAAAATCAGACGTTCTTGTGGATGTGCATCAACAGATCGTGAATGAAACTGTGCAGTTCAAGCTTGAGCGATGGTTCAGCCGTATCTGGGGTGGGCCCATTAGAATAAGCCACTGACAGTGAGTCTGAAGAGTCTGTAGTCTTCCCAAGCAGTGCAACCATCTTTATAAATAAGAAGAGTTAAGTAAGCATACAGACATCGGGTATGTTGCTGAGCACAACAACTTTAAGTATGATCTTGCTATCATTCACAATATTTTACTAGTGTGACTAAAGATCAAAGAATGGATGCGCGCATAAACATCTTTCCTACATAGAACGAGCCACGTTCATAGCATGTAGGGAGCTAACTTGTGTGCCATGGGTACTTAAACAAACAGAAAACGAATAACAAATACAATTTGAGTGGATGATAGACTAATATGATGCCCTCAATGTACAGTAAGTTCTCTGAAATAAACGTTTCATTTTAATAGTATTTAGAGAACGAACATGTGTCCCATGTTTATCTTGAAAAGTTATGAGAAATAATATCTCCCCCGTCCATGAAAATTTTAATAAAAGTTCTCTAAAAAGTTTCGAGTCAAAACATGAAATGTCACGCATGGAAGTTTATGCTGGTAATAAATATATCTTTAGATTGGTGAAATGCTGAGAAGATGCCCATGGACTCAATTAAAATTGATACGAGAATGAGTATGCACTAATCTAAAGCAAAGGAGGAGGCCTCAATACCTACACACCTACGAGGAAGGATCTCATAGATGTCGTTGTCTCTTTTTCTTTTACAATTTTGGGCATTGATTTTTCAGTTGCATGATGATAACCAATGAATAATATTAGGAAAACCAGTGACACAAATCTGAGTCTCTACAGCCCGCTTTGCATATGGTAGTTGCTTGAATTCCTTAAACTCTCTCTAGTCGACTCACTAAAGAGAAAGATCACGATGAGCCCCTAGCGGATTCGTCGCTACCTGTTTGCCGGTAGTAGTTTAGAGGAGGAGAGGGGATTCATTTTGTCTGTCAATTTCTGCTGCCTTAAGTTCAAATCTGTTATCTTCATCTCCATCTCATCTTCCACCATCCGTCCTATTTTACAGTAAGATAATGAGCAAGGGCTTGGTTTTCTACTTCCGTTTCTTCCACATCCTCGTACTTTCACCATCATCATCTTCAGAGCATCTGACATTTACTCCAGCCATTTCCACTTCAAGCTCACAAGATTCAAACAATGTAACCCCCACTACTGCCCCAGTCTCAACTCTGCAAAGAGTAATTGCCAGCTGATACTACCTGAGGTTGATGATGATTGTCTCCACCCCGAAACATCAATGCATCTACCCAGCAGTCAGCTGGCAATGAATGCTCCAGTAGCAAGCAGCTACAGCTCAGACTGTGAATTTACTCTGCATAGTAACCAGAACAACAGCCACTGGCTCAGACCAAGTGCAACCTAGTTTCCAAAACAGTCTCTACCTGACCACCCCATTGATCCAAAATACAGGCTCAGATCTACACATCTTGTATTCATTGCTTTGCAGTGACCTGTCTCTAACTTGAGCTCGGTCAATGAGTGATCCTTGAGCCAAGGGGATCCATCATCTGAAGAGTTCTCCATGTGTCCATTTTGGTTACTCCCAAACCTTGAAGCAGCATCAGGTACATTAGCAACCTTTTCTTGATTTCCTTCTGAGAAACTGTTGCCAGTTGTGTCGTCTGAGTAGCTTTCAGACATCCACTCCTCCGTGAGAATCGGTTGACCAAAGAGTACAAACACAGACGCTTTGATGACAGATATTACTGATTTTTCTCAGGAACATCCCTTCCCATCATCAGGGAGCAACATCTATCATCATTTTCCTGACATTTATTACTTGGGAAGTTACTGCTAGTATCTGGACCAGGAGCCTTACTGAGCTGCCGAAACTTAACTGGAAACAAATCCGACTGCAGTTTGTTGAAGTGACCACGCCTGGCTCCCTGTATACCTGCAGGAAAGGGACAGTTTGTTCCAAGAAGATTGTTAGCAAAGGGCGGAAAAGGAAAATGGCCGGCTGAGGGAAACTCTGAATGTTGCAGAACTGGAAATTGCCAGAGTAAGAGGAAATCTGGATGCTGAGGAAGCCTCAATTTCTTTCTTGGTGGAGAGAAGGGGGTCAGATGAACAGATGGCATGTTCGACGCGACTTCCACCAGCCACGGGCTAACTCGCTTCACATCCTGCAAGAAATCAGGCTCGTCCCACGCAACCTGGATCAGCATTTTCAAAAGAGTTCGTAAAAATCAAACAGCAAGTCTGAAAACAACTGATGAAACTCTCCCTGACTAGTAGTCTCATATAATTACATTCTAATCAAATAACAGATTCCAAAGGCCTTACCAGCTCTGTGTTTCAGAAAATTAATACCAAAGATTAAACGAAACATGCGGCCAAATACAAACCTGAAGAAGGCGCCATGGAGAATTAGGCCGGCGAACTGGGTCAGCAACCTGGGCAGCGGAAATGGTTCCCATGAACCAGCTAATCCTGGATGAATCCTCAGTCTCAAAAGGCATCTTAAACCTCATTCCACACACTACCACTGAACCCTCATAGCCTCACTCACAACAGAGGCCCTCACACGAAACTCCGGAGTACCGGCTCTCGGATAGTTCACAATCTCAAATGGCTTCCCTGAGGTGGCCAGGCTCACAGCTTCGAGAACAGATTCAGCCTTCACCTTCCCTCGCATCCTCCCATCTCCAACCTGCATCCTCTTCCTGTCATCATCACCACATAAGGTGACTCAAAGTTGCCAGCCACCAGCAGGATGATTCCAACAAAACAGCGGGTCCCACCCACACTTTGCACGCCTCACTACTCAACCCAACTTCTCATACCAACACTTAATTTTAGCAAATTCTGATCCACGCTTCAAAACACTACTAAAAATGGGCTCTCTCCAATATTGGCAGTTTTCCAAAACTCCACTGCTCAAATAAAATAAATGGTTCACTCCAGCCAGACATTATTTTCCCATACGAGAACACCATTGCTATTACCAATTGCATTTCTGTGCACAAAACCTCAGTAATCCAAAGGGACTAGTACCCTAAGCCATAAAACTGTTAAAATAGAATAGAAATTGTGCTTCCAAACAAACAGAGGACATCATGTTAAAGCATAAAGGAAAAGCAAGTGCATGACCATCTTGATTCTGATGCTGTTTTCTAAAAAAACATCCTAGAATGAAACAAGAATTGTTGCAAGTTAGACAAGGATGATACGTGATACAAAAATGACTGCTTTTTCAAGCCCGATTCTCCACATGAGTTACAAAAGTAGGTTCGGCACGCCGTAGGGGTCTTCCACTAGAATGTTTATTAGATACTTGAAATCCAGTTATGGGCGTACCAACCTCTGTATTTTCTTTTTTCGCTACAGATTCTGAGTCATCATTCTGAGCTGTCCCGGCAGTGGCAAGCAAAACTGGAGTAGTCTCGCTTGTATTCTTGCTTGTTTGGGTAACCTCCAATCTTAACTTTTTAGATACTTGTTAGAGATCCTCAAGAGCCATGAAAGTAATTAAACTCAATCCTTTATTCATCAGAAAATCGTTACAGAAGATGATGAAGGAAGAGGGTTTATATAGGAGAAGAAACAGCTGGCAACAGCTTGTTAGTTATTGTAACTGTTTTTCTAACAGATGGAACGACACCGTTTGGAGCAAGGAGTTTGATTTTCCCTCTCAAGTCCATACGTCACCGTTCCGTGTATAAGATTTGAATTATGCGGCTCCCGCTCTGCTGGACGACGCCGTTCCTTGTCCCGCTCTGCTGGACGACGCCGTTTCTTGTCTGCAACTGCTAACACCCCCCGCAAGTGAGGCTTGTGTATAAATCAAACAAGCCTAACTTGGGCAGAAGCTGAAGAAAGATCGATGGACCAAGAGGCTTAGTAAAAATATCAGCTGGTTGCTCTGAGGTCCGAATCGATCGAGTGATGATTGTAGCATCCTTAATCTTATCCCGAATGAGGTGGCAATCGATTTCAATATGTTTAGTTCGCTCATGGAATACGGGATTATTGGCAATGGCTATAGCAGACTGATTGTCACAGTGAAGAGGGACTGGCGTGAGACTTGTTATTGTTAAGGAACGAAGGAGACCAAGTACCCAGACAATCTCGCAGGTCGCATTGGCCATGGACCTGTATTCGGCTTCTGCAGAGGACCTGGAGACTGTTGTCTGCTTTTTGCACTTCCAGGAGACTAGACTGCCACCCAAGAAGAGACAGTAGCCCGTGATACTCCGTCGTGTGAGAGGACAGGCACCCCAGTCAGAGTCACAGTAGGCAGTTAGTGTGACAGGTGCATTGGCAGAGTAAAGGAGTCCTTGCCCTGGTGCCCGACGAAGATACCTGACAACTCTTAGAGCTGCCTGCCACTGAGCGTCAGTCGGGGCACTGAGATGTTGACTGAGAGTGTGAACAGCAAAGGAGATATCTGGACGAGTGATGGTGAGGTATACTAGCCTTCCAACAAGACGACGATATTTCTCAGGATCACTGAGAAGAGGAACATTGGGTTCAGTCAGATTTTTGGAAGGATCCATGGGGGATAGAACAGCCTTTCCAGCTGTTAAGCCAGCATCTGTAATTATCTGTAGAGCATATTTTCGTTGAGAAACCACAATGCCTTTGCTAGAACGAGCTATTTCCAGTCCAAGAAAATATTTGAGGGAACCCAAGTCTTTGATTTGAAACTGAGTGGCGAGAAATTCCTTGAGAGAACTGATTTGGATCATGGAATTTCCTGCAATCATTATATCATCCACATACACCAGGACGGCAGTGAAAGAATCCCCTTTGGATAGAGTGAACAAGGAGTGATCCAGAGAGGATTGTGTGAATCCAAAGTTTAGTAAGGCAGTGGAGAACTTGGCAAACCATTGACGAGGTGCCTGTTTCAAGCCATATAAAGACTTGAGTAACTTGCACACAGGATTCTGAAATTGTTTCTTCAAAGGAGTTGAGTACCCAGGAGGTAGTTTCATGTAGACTTCTTCATTTAAGTCGCCATGAAGGAAGGCATTAGAGACATCCATCTGGTGTAAAAACCAGCCTTTCATGGCTGTGACAGCAAGAAGAAGTCTAACAGAGGACATTTTTGCAACTGGAGCAAATGTCTCAAAGTAATCAAGTCCCTCCGTTTGAGTAAAGCCTTTTCCTACCAAGCGTGCCTTGTATTTGTCAAGAGATCCATCTGCATTATATTTCACTCGAAATATCCATTTGCAGCCAACTGGTTTCTTGGAAGAAGGTAATTCAATAATTTCCCATGTATGATTTGATTCAAGAGCTTGAATTTCATTACTTATAGCCTGAATCCAGTGGGGATCTTTAGAGGCTATGGTATATGATGTTGGTTCAGGAATTTTGTCAATAGAAGAGAGAAATGACAAGTATGAAGGTGATATATGAGTGTATGAGACAGCATTAGAAAGGGGGTAGAGTACCTGTGTTTGAGAAGAAACTGAAGATGATGGTAGTCCAACATTAGGAGGAATTACATACTCCTGAAACCAGGCAGGTTGTTTGATGGATCTTTTCTGTTTTGGTGTTGGCAAAGGTGTGGAGGTAGATTGAGGTGATATGTGGTGAGGAGAAGGATCTGATGTTTGTGCAACTGGAGTGGGAGCAGGCTGCTGAGTAACTTCAGGAGGATCAGAACAAATATGATATGGAAGGTCTGAATGTATCTCCTCAACAGTGGGTTGAGAAGGGAGATTATGAAGAGGAAAAATGTGTTCATGAAATATGACATCCCTACTAGAGAAAACTTGATATGTGGAAAGATTTAGGACTTTATAGGCTTTCTTTCCAAAGGTATAACCTATGAACAAACATTTGACAGCTCTTGGAGAGAATTTATCTTTGGAAATGTGAGATGTAGAGGCATAGCAAAGGCAACCAAAAGATCTGAGATGATCATAGGTATGAGTTGATCCTGTAAGAACCTCCAGAGGTGACTTAAATGCAAGGATAGATGTGGGTAATCTATTTATGAGATAGACTGATGTGAGAACACATTCTCCCCAATAGGACAATGGAAGATTGGCTTGAAATCTTAAGGCTCTTGCTACTTGAAGAATGTGTCTATGTTTCCTTTCTACTCTACCATTTTGCTGTGGAGTTACTACACAACTAGTTTGATGATGAATTCCTCTAGATTGTAGATAGGTTTGTAAGGAATGACTGAGAAATTCCTGTCCATTGTCTGTCCTAAGGATTTTTATGGTTTTGAGGTACTGAG
>NQLW01000033.1:186569-198094 GCA_002312845.1 Kalanchoe fedtschenkoi | reverse complement strand
ATTGAATTTTAGCCAAATTTTGATTTAGAATTGTTGGCTACAATGTTCTACCATTGTGGTTAACTTTGCTGACTTTTGAAATTTTGGATATGATCTTAATCTAAATGTTATGGCCCCCGTAAAGGTTGTTTATTCGTTGGGGTTCTAGCCCTTACAAATCTGCAGCCAGGCCTTAACATGTTGCACAGGGCCTCCAAATTCCTAAGACCGGCACTGTTTGATTCAATTTTATTTTAAAAGCTGACTAAGAACGTATTGATTAGAAATTTTATTAAAAATCAAATTGAACCGAATCATTACACTTCTCAAATCAAAATTAATTGTGTTAGCATGATGAAGATGTACCAAAACAAACCGGTGCAATAGAAGCTCCTCCTGTAAGGACGACCACAAGAAAGCAACCACTCAGGACAAAATATTTTTAATAAAGGGATAAGCTCAAAAAGGTTCTAAACTATCACTACTTACATACCTGCGGTTCGAACTATCATGATTTTCAAAAGGATTGCGATAAAAAAAAATTGGATTGATTTTTTAAAATAAAATTTACCTTTACATTTATAAACTAATATAATTAAAAGACTTTTTTTGTGTGAAAATTATGTTATTTAGTTATCAAAATAAATAATATCATTTTACACAAATAAAGACAACGACGTCTTTTCATACTCAATCATCAATAATTCTCAACAAATTTAATAAGATCAATTATCTTTAAATGTTCAGACAAACAGATCTTAAGCATCATCCAAAACCAATCCAAATTTTTTTCATCGCACCCTATCCTTTTTGGAAATCGTGGTAGTTCGTATCGCAATTAGATAAGCAGTGCTAGTTCAGAACCCCATTTGAAAATTTTCCCTTTAATAAATTGGTTAATATAAGCCGAGAGCATGCAAAAGAATTTGCTCTCATTTCCTCACAATACAACAAGAATATTACTGCTATCCTTCTCCTACAATCTTCCCCTCTGTTTGTCCCTCTTCATTAGGAGTAGGGGTGAGCAAAATCCGGTCCGGACCGGAAAATGACCCGGAACCGGACCGGAATGGACCGAACCGGACCGGACCAAAGGATTCCGGTCCGGTCTTCGGTCCATCCATTTTTGAGATTCCGGTTCCGGTTCCGGTCCGGTCCAAACCCGGAAAATTCCGGTCCGGACCGGAATGGACCGGTTTGATAATTTTTTAATAAAAAAAATTATTTTTATTAAAATACTGAAATATATCTTATTTAATACATAAATAAAATTACTTTTAATTCACATTTTTATTAAAATTTAATTAATTTTTATAATTCCGGTCCAAACCGGTCCGGTCTGGTCCAAACCCGGAATTTTCCCGGTCCGGTCCAGACCGGTTCAAATCCGGTCCGGTCTTCGGTCCTTACCTTTTCTTGATTCCGGTTCCGGTCCAAACCGGTTCCGGTCCGGTCCGGTCCTGTTTTGGCCGGTGATCACCCCTAATTAGGAGTGTAAATAAAAATCGATGAATCGAATCAAATTAAATTGAACCGATAAATTTGGTTCGGTTTAGAATGTTAGTAGTTCGGCTACAGTTTCAAATTTTAAGAAACCAACGACTAATGGTTTGATTTGGTTTTTATTTTTTTTCAAACCGAACCAATCCAAACCTAATAAAATTAGAATTTTATATGAAAAAACTCCTATTTAGTAATTAAATAAGTCAATAAAGTTCATAAAAAAATTAACCGAATTGAATTAAATCATGTGGTTTGATTTCATTTGGTTTTTTAAAACTAGCGATTCGATTCGATTTGATTTGGTTTTAAATTTTTCAAACCAATTACCAATGGTTTAATTTGATTTTTTATTAATAAATCAAACCGAACTGAATCATTACACGCCTACTTTTTATCTTCTTCTTTCTTTTGAAGTCCTCAATTCTATAGTTGAGTTCGGGCCGATGGTGGGTGAAGCCTTTTTGGCACAAAACTTGGTCATACGAGATTATAATCAGCGCCCATGAGGATCACTGTACTCACATTATGAATTTGATCCTAACTTGACTCTAGGGAGCTGCTTGCCCAACACCCCACAAAAACAATGACAAACAATCAATGGAAGTTGCATCGTTCGCACAACATTTAACTGGCCACGCCTTCGTCAGCTTTGGGCTCAGGCAGTGGTTGAATCAGAATTTACATGTTGGGGGCACAAAAAACTTAAATGAGAAAGTTTGGAGCGAGTTCAGTCAACAGGTATTTGAACAAATAAAATTTTGAGATATATTCAATCAAATTAAGTATGGAATATATCCAAATTTTGAAACTAACTTAGTAGTCCAACATAATTTTTACAGAAGTAAACTTATTAAACATGTGAACCTCAATATGATAGCAAACTTAATTAGTAAGCTGAGCTAGAAAAAAGTTAATATGTCAACAAGTAAACAAATAAAATATCACCATTAATAAGCTTTATTAAGTTCATTTACTAGTAATTAACACACACGTGCAGGCAGTTCTATGGAGAACTATCTTTTGCATGAGAATTAAGAATTGATTTGGGGTCGTTGGATGAGAGAATCTGATTGCTGTGATGAGTGGACAGAGTGGCAGGGAAAAAGTGATGAGAAAATTGCAACGTGGCAGCTAGGAAGGGACAAAAAGGACATAATTTGTGTGTTTTCACTCAATATTGCTCTGTCGAGATATATGTGTCAGAAGTTATACATAGATAAAAGTGATGAGCCAAACTACAAGTAGTAGAGGGTTGAGGCCATCAAATCCGAAACAATACTTGTAGTACTTGTAGTAATATTTAATGACATCTGAGCCCCCGCAGTTGATCTGCTTTCTGTCTACATTCATTCAAGCTTTGTTACAAGTTTAGTGTCTGAAGTTGAACTGCTCTATTTCAATATGGGTTGAAAATTTTCTTTTTTCTGATAACGGAACATTTCGACTGCATGAAGCGGTTTGTAGAAAAAGAATATGCAGCATTTTTTAGTTAATAATGTCATATATGGTATAACAAGAATTTAGACGACGTTTTTATGCAAGAAGCGGTTTGTGAAAAAAGAATATGCGGCGTTTTTTAAGTTAAAAATGTCGTATATGACATAACAAGACTTTAGACGGCTCTTTCGGAAAAGCGCCACATATTTTAAGATGAGAGTAAAAACGCCTTACATAGTCACAGATTTTTAAATTAAATGAGTTGGACTTTATACGACATTTTAAATTTAAAAACGCTGTATATGGTTATCCTTAAATATTTAAATAGATTTATATGTGTGTATTGCAACCCTCAATAAAATAGTCGTTGGAAAGTAAAAAAAAATTATAATTAATATAATATGAAAAAATAGAAAAAGGTATAATACGACATGCGGGTCTCATGCACAAAAATTTAAAAAATTTGTTTTAATGTGGAATTTTTTTTAATAAAAAATGATATTTATGACAAAACTTAATTGATATGATACAAATCTTACGTAGCATGACACAAACCAATTTTAGTGTAAAAATAATATATTTATAATTTTTGTATCCCAATTAAGTCTAAAATTATTAAATTTCTTATTTTTGTACGCCCAAATAGCTTTAAAAAAATTTTGTACCCCCAATTAAGCTAAAAAATATCATATTTTTATTTCTATACCTCATTCAACTTAAAAAAAAAAATTTATATCCCCGAAATAAAATTTCTAATTCTACAAATTCAGTGTCCCACTATTCATGTTGTATGCGATAATTCATCTACTTACCAAACTACAAACTACAAACTCCACGTCCCCAGTCCAGTCGTGCCCAGTTTTAAGTGGTTGTGTTTTGTGTGGCGCGGTACCTTGCTGGAGCTGGCATCTCATGTTAAACATAAACACATGCAGCAGAGTATTTTGCAATTGTATGCTGCTTTTTGTCTGTAATATAAATATGTTTAATTACTAGTTAATTATTATTAATTTCGAGCTATAATAATTTGCATTGCAAGAGCAGTACATCTAAATTCTTGGGTGACGTGACACGTTGAAAAATTAGAAAATAATTGTGAATCAATAATTCAATAATACGTGTTATTTAAATTTTTTAAAATGTTACGTGACATTTCTCCATGGACGGTCCACAAACCACGATGTCCACTCACGAATTTCTCCCGCACAGGACAAGCTTTCTTAAAATTAAGGGATAAAATTCAAAAAGGGTCCTGAACTATCATCTTTTATCTAATTGCTGTTAGAATTATCATGATTTTCAAAAAGATGCGATGAAAAAAAATTGAACTGATTTTCTAAAATAAAATTCACCATTACATTCCAAATCTAATATTGTCACAAGACTTAAATTTGTGTGTGAAAATTACGTCGTTTGGTTATCAAAAGATATCGTTTTCTTTATGTGCGCAAAATTATATAATTTATTTTGATAACCAAATGACATAATTTTCACACACAAATCTAAGTCTTGTGAAAATATTAGTTTATGAATGTAATGATAAATTTTAATTTAGAAAATCAGTCTATTTTTTTTTCATCGCACTCTTTTTTAAAATCATAATAATTTTGACCGCAATTAGATAATTGATAACAGTTCAAAACTGTTTTTGAATTTAATCCCTAAAATTCATTACCACGTGGATAGAATGCGTGGTCGGCTGGAGTCATAAGTGAGGTGATGCAAGGAGATCTGTTTACAGCACTTCTCGGCATCCCCGCTAGTTTTTGATATGTTTGGATTTATAGGTCACATTATTTTAATATTTTTTATATAAACTATGATCATTGTTAATATTTAACGATGTAAATATGACTATAGCCCCGACGTTTATAAATTTAAAGCTGTTGGATAAGTTTCGGCTCAATTCATTTAAAAAATTCTAAATGTATAGATGACACTTCGAACTTAAAAACGTCATCTAAATAAGCATCATGTAAAGTATATGGCATATAAAATACGGCGTTCATAATCTTAAAATAATGTCTAAACTTTACACGGCGCTTTAGAGTTACAAACACCATTTTTTTATGAAGTGTATCATCTATGTGATGTCATATTATGTAAGAAAGTATAAATCGGTGTTCTTAAAACAAAGTGTCGATAAGATTTATCATCAGACATAAATTTTATCCATAAAATTTTATTAAAGTTGCCCAAATATTTGTTAGCTGCTTAAGTTCTATAGAGTGCACACCTGAATAAGCGTCTCAGAAGCTGCCATCATCTTATGATACTGGTATGTTAGTGTACCCGTAACGTTTACTTCGCACTATATTGAATTTTATTTTCGATTGACTTTTTATAAATTTTATTTTCCTTCCAATTCTCCATTTTTATTTATTATATTTATTCCTAGTCTCACTGTCTTAGTTTTAGTTTGTTTTTCAAAATGGTTTTGTTTTGGAACCATTTTCGGCTAGCTTAATTAAAAATATTATTCAAAACTGTTTTTTTCTTTCTATTTGATATCATTTTTTACACTTACTTTTCCACACTACCTATTTTCTGATTTTCACCATTAACAGGTGTGAAAGTTGGTATTATTTTCACACTTATTAAATGCAAAAATCACACATAATACGACATGATGAGGCCCTTCCCAATATGAGTGTAAATAAAAATAGATGCAATTAATGATAAGTTTGGTTTGAAGTGTTAAGTGATTCAATTACGAGTTTTATTTTTGAAAAATTGAAAGCTAATGATTTGTTCGATTTTTAATTTTTTCTAACCGAAACGAATCAAACATAACCATTTCATTATATTTTAGATCATGTAAAAATTAATTTGCATATATAATAGAATTTAGCACCTCAATCTTATTATTTATATAATAAAATCTTCTATTCAGTAAATAAATTTCATGAAAAAATTAAATTGAATCGAATAGTATCATTGGATTTGATTCGGTTTGGTTTTCTAAGGAATTTTTTAGTCTTTCCATTTTAAAAGTTTCTAACCGATTGGAAACAATTCAACTTAGATTTTTATTAAAAAATGAAATGAACTAGATCGTTACACCCTATGTAGTGCCTAGTCAATTGCTCATCTCGTAATCACTCATGGATGCACTAAGATGCTCTCTATTTTTAAACCATATGACCAATAAAAATATAAAAATGAAAAAACTAGGAACAAGATAAAATATAAAAATATTATTTGAATCAAAATTTCAAATAAAAAATAAGATTAAAAAATTCACGAATTTTATATTTTTATATTTATTAAAATAATTATGTTCATCACGTGAATAATAATATTCATGAGATTAAGAGATATGTTCATAAGTTGGGAAGCTATGTTCATCAATTCATTTTTAAAACAAAACAAAAAAAAATCTATTTATGCAGAAAAAATCAATTAAAAATATGAGTAAAGAATGCAATATTTTACATTTATTAAAAAGTTATTATTCACAAGCTAAATAGTTATATTCATTACATGAAGTGCAATGTCCATAAGATCTACAGATATAATTCATTAGTTGAGCACCTTTGCTCATTAATTGATATTTAAAAGAAAACAATTTCAAAAATCATAAAAATATTGTTCAATTGAGAAAATTTCAAATATAAAATAAGCGTAAAAATACAAAAATTTAATAAACATGAGTCTCAAATTGATGAACATACATATCAAATTAATAAACAGAAATATTAATTTGATGAACATAACCATTTCAAAAAATAAAAAATATATAATTTATAAATTTTATTTTATTTTAATTTTTTAAAATCAAAGTAGTATTTATTTATTTTTCAGATTTATTTATTTTTTATTATTCATATTTAGAGCGGACTTGGTAGATGGATGAAAATAGGACATAAAAATGATGAAAGTGTGTATCAAATTGATGAACATTAGTATCACATTGATGAACTTAGATATTAATTTAGTGAATATATATGTTAATTTGATGAATATAATTTTTTTAATAAAAATATAAATTTATTATTTTATTATTTTATTTTTTTCAGTTAAATTAATATTTTTTATTTTTTCTGAATTTTTTTATTTTTATTTTTATGTATTTATATTTGGTGTGCAAGATTGATTGGTGGATGAAAATAAGACTTGAAACGACGTCATTTTTACGAAACAACACCCAAGAATTTGCACTTACCTCGATACCATGAGGAGTTTTACAGTTCATAGTCACAAAAATCATACCTACTTTCGTGCTTAGTAAGTCAGAAAATGGCAAGGCAATAATGCCATTCATAACGGAGAAACTCTCAACAAACTCTCTTAAATCAATTGCTAACCTATTTTAACCAATGTTCAAAAGCATTAGGCAGTCCTAAGCGGTGGATATAGTGCCCAACGATTAATTGGCTAGGTGGAGATTAGTCAGACTGATTAATCGAATGGTTACATGGTGCTTTATATATTAATATAATATTTAGTATTCAGTTACAAAAGAAATCATTATGAAATTAAATTATCAGTGTAAGCACAACTTGCACCAAGTCTCAATAATAAATGAAAATTAACAAAAGTGGAAAACAAATCCAATACACACCTAAATGAGCATTAACATAACACATACAAAACAAAAGTCCAAACCGCAATAATGCAACCATAAAACAATCGTTGCGGGCAACTATTGCTCATGAACAACTTCTCTCCCTTGCGATTGTGGGATGACAGTTCTGATGCTGGACTAAAAAGTGCTACTAAAAGATTTAAGAGAACACCTTCTATTTTGGAGAAAAGACGCCTTGATCTTCTATCACCTTTGTTAGAGAAAAGAGTGGATAAAAAACATGACAGTAAAACAGAACAAAGTTCATTTCATGGTTTGGCACAAAATACCTCTCATCTCAATGCTAATTTATATGAGACTACAACATCCTCCAAGATCAACCAAGATTTATCATAAAATTTTGATCTAGTCCTCAAAATTGACGAGAAAGACCAAACTGAAGACCTCTCTTTTGAGTAAGTTCATGGAGATATCAATAGAGATCCCCAACCTCATACGGATGCTAATGATGTCGCCCATGCTGTGAGTGTTTCTTTTTTCTCCACCCTTCTCTCATATCACAGCATAATGTATGGGTGCCAACTAAAATACGCAGGCTGCAAGTGTAACTCACTCAGGGAGATGACTTCCAAATTCAAATTACCGGGTTAGATTGAACTAGATTGACGCTTTGCCTACTTTCTCTTTCTCTTCCGTCCGTCAATCATTGGAAATTGGATTGCACCTCTGTCTGTCTGTCCATCCGAAGCCTTGCACGTCCCTCTCCGATCTCCGTCCATCCTAAACCTTCACTCGTCGTCTCGGCAAGTCAGCAAAGCATCACCGCAGCAAGCTAGGATTCATGCAGTGGCAGCAATGCGGAAGAGAAAGACAGACAGACAAAAACATTGTGTTTTACTTTTTACAAAATTATATTTTGACCCGCCTATTTATAAATTGACCGATTAATCGTCCTTTGATCCCGTAAATTTAATTTTCACCCACCTTGACAAAATCGAATCATTGGAAAACCGCCAAGTGCCTAGACGCCGATTAATCGGCTTGGGCGGCCGATTTTTAGAACACTGATTTTAACTTACCGAACTTGACAAAATTTCGGAAGAGAAGATGACGAGGTAGTAACAGCGGTTATAGCGAAGTGCGGCAACGATGAATACAGACTTCATAATTTAGTGGTTTGTTGAGGGTTTAGTGGTTATAAATCAAGGAAATTATTTGCACATTTTTGTACTTACCATGATTATAATTTTCGCGTTTATGAATTACAAAAATTCTCATAGTATCTTGTAGTTAACCAGTGTGAAAATCAGAAAATAAAACTGTTAATCAGATATTAGCTGAACCTGCTTACCCATTATGTAAGCCATGGTTTAAGCCACTTCTCTTATTAATTATTCTTATGTCCTCTGAGTATTCAATTATATACATGATCAAAAGGTGACTGCTATACATGAAAATGAAAATTTATTGAGAATCTGAATTTTGTATGTATGATAAAAAAAAAGCAAATCAAGGTGGAAATCAAGATGAGATGGCAGCAATTAAGGTGGTCTGCATTCGTGATAAGAAGCTCCTTCCATACAAGCCGTGCGTGCTCCCTTCGGTTTGAGATTAAGAATGTTCAATTCAAGAAAATGAAGAAGAAAAAGAGAAGGATTTATGGAGAATGTACAAGGTCTGGAGATGGGGCAGGAGCGGTGTTTTCGGAGATCTTCGGTGTCGCTGGTGGGTGGGCTAGGGTGTTACATATAGAAAGAGATAATAAATGAGCATGATTATTATCTTTGGTAAAATCCATAGATAATGAATTAGGAAGCTCATTAAATATCCTTGTATCCCATATCGAGTAGGAAAGGATATTTTAATTAGCTTATATATAGTTACTTAATTGGACTATGTTAAAAGGAATGTGAGGGAGTAGCAGGGAACCACACGCGCGCACCACTACCACCGCCGGCCCGGGCGCGAGGCGCGTGCGCGGTGCCGGCGCGGGCTGGGCCTATTCTTTTTACGGACCGGCCCGTTTTATTTTTGCTACAGCCTGCTTCCATTTTTGCTCAGTCAACAACAGATGGAGAAGTGGAGATCAGCAGTTCCGGCGGTTTCAGGCAGTTCCAGGGAGTTGCGCCCCTGTGCGTGGAGTGATGAGCAGTGCATGCGCAGGCCACCTGTCCCTCACTTCTGCAACTGCAACAACCGCCCGAGGAGGTTCCTGCTATAAATAGAGGAGTCCTCCTCATTTGTTCAGTACACAGAAATCTTCCTCTCCTCTCCTTCTCTCTACTGTAGTGCAGAAACATTTTTTGCTATTAACTACAGTGTTCTTCTCCTGCCTCCACAAATCAGCAGGTCAGCTACAATCAGTAATGGCTTCCATTGACTCTGGATCATCCACTGATGCTGCTAGAATGGCTGCTGAAACTGCAGCAGCAGCAGCAACCGCTGCTGAAACCGCTGCAGCCAAAACCACTGCTGAAGTTGCTGCTGCCCGGGTTGCAGCTAATGTAGCTCATGCTAATGTCACAGTTGGACTACAAGCTGCCGGCATGACAGCTGCAACAACTGGAGGGCTTTATGCCTCCAGGATCGACCTGACAGGCCTTCCTGAACAATTTTCAGGGCGCAACTTCAAACGGTGGTCAAGCCGTATGAAGATGTGGCTTTGTACTAGGAGCCTGTATCTGGTAGTGGTGACAGAACCACCGAAACCCACTGAGTCTGATCCTAAGGAAGTTGAAATGACTTTCTTCAAGGAAAAAGACATGTGGGCTAAGTGCGCCATTCTGGCATCACTAACAGATGAGTTGTATGACGTGTTCAACGTCGATCACCATACAGCCAAAAATGTATGGGATGACTTGAACTTGAAATACAACACTGATAATCTGGGTCTCGAGAAATATAGTGTATCTCGATACCTAAATTATCGGATGGTCGAGGGCAAGCCAGTCACCGAACAAGTCCAAGAGGTGAATCACATCTTTCATGAGTTGACTGAAGCTGGAATGACTCTTCCCGAGTCATTCAGAGTTATGTCAATCATTGAAAAGTTTCCCCGATCTTGGTCGAATTTCGGCCTCCAACTGAAACATCAGACGGGTCAACTTTCAATGAACCAACTGATGATTTCAGTGACTGTGGAGGAGCAGCATAGGAAGCAGCATCAAAGTCTACCAGTGGAAGCTAGGGCCAACCTTGCGGTGGCCGAGAAAAGACAAAACAAGAGGGGGAAGATGAATCCAGCATCCAAAAAGATTACCAAAAAGCAGGCTATTAGGCCAGTTAAGGCTGACAAAAAACCATGTTGGGAGTGTGGACAAACAAGTCATTTCAGGCGTGACTGTCCTAAAAAGACAATCAAACCTGGAAGCAACACTCCGCAGGCAAACATGGTGACTGGAGGATCTGGAGGAGCAGTCACTGCTCAAGGGATCATTCCAAGCCTGAACAGGTATACAACCTTAATACCTGAAGTTCTAACTATATATGAACCCCTTGAGTGGTTGGTTGACACTGGAGCTAATGTGCATATTTGTGCTGACAAAATTCTCTTTGTGTCTTATCAGCCCGTCGATGGTAGAATAGTGAAGATGGGGGATACCAGTGATGCACAAGTGCTGGGAATTGGAACTATCAAGTTGCAATTTCCAACTGGAAGTACAATGCTATTGGAAGGTGTGCATCATGTGCCGGCAATCCGAAGAAACATCATTAGCTATTTTATATTAGTTAGACTAGGTTATGAATTCTGTTTTAAGAATTGTAAGGTTGTAATCCTTTTGGACAAAACTTTTATAGCCAAAGGATATCTATCCGACGGGTTATTTAAGTTAAGAGCTAATCATCTATCTATCATTAATGCTAGTATTTCTGATTTATGTTCTATTACTTGTCCTATTGCAAATATTTAGAAAATGCATGCATGTGGCATAGTAGATTAGGACATATTAACTATGAATCAATGAAAAGAATGATGAATCTAAACTTGATCCCTAAATACACCATTGATAAGAGGTCAAAATGTCAGATATGTGTTGAAGCTAAGTCAAGAAAGAAACCCTATCATTCAGTTAATAGG
>NQLW01000033.1:173729-185242 GCA_002312845.1 Kalanchoe fedtschenkoi | reverse complement strand
AAATTATTAAGTGACAAGTAAAAGTGGATAAAAAAATTCGGTTAAGTGACATGTAAAAGAGGACAGAAGGAGTATGGACTTAAAAGAATATATTTTGTAACCTTCTAAGATCAAACTTATCTAGAAAATATTATCTTGTCATTTTATGAAACATCTGAAAATATTATATTGTTGTTCTATGAAACATATAAATAAGTTGAGTGAGTTATCTTTCATAATTAAATTATTTACTAAAAATATGTAAAATATGATAGTTCTTCAGTGCTTAAAGTAATTGACATAGCTTAAAGTACAACATGACAATGATTTTTTTAAGATGAAGATATGTGTTAGATCACTAGAACAATTTTCTTTTGTAACTAATATATTTTATTTTTTTGTAAATCTCTCTTATTTATCTGGTCATTTCAATTTTATAAGTAGCGAAAACAAGCTAGTAAAATCATCAGTATGTCTGGCATGAAGAGCTCCACGCAAAATTCTATTTTGAGTTCAAACTCTCCTCCAAGTAACTTGGAACAATCATTTCGAAGGGCTCTGAATCGATAAAAAAATAAAATTTTCAGCAAAATATATACATACCTAAATTTTATATATTTATGTTTTAAATAACTGATTTCATTATTCACTTAATTAAAAATAGAAGTATTACTTTGAGAGAATGTACTGTTACTATAATTATAGAAATAAACTAATTAATAAAATATTAATTACTTATAAGTTGAATTGTAGTAATGTGTTGCATGTTACCACAGTTGGCAATGGAGTTTTTTAATCAGTCTGCCAATTGAGATTTCGGAGTTGGATTATAGCTATTTAGTAGTCTAGTATATTTTTAGATTTAACTAATGATTTAATCAATTTGCCAACTGAGAGTTCGGAGTTGGATTGTAACTGCTTAGTTGTCTAGTATATTTTTAGATTTAACAAATGATCGATTGATGAGAAGTTGGGCCCCTGCCCTGAGTGGACCCTTGACCGTCGCTCACCCAGCCAAAGTCATCTTGTGTGTAGGTAGTTTGGCCAGCATAGCTTGCAAGATCAATCACGGAGGAGCAAACACTCTTTCGTGCTCCGGGAACACCTGCTCCGCTTCGCGACTTCGTTTTGATTTTGATGAAAATAACGTCGTTTTACGTTTTATATGTAAAACACACAGAACACAACTAATGCATATAGATACATAACTGATGAATATTCACCAGTTGTGCTTATATATTCACCAATTTTATATAAGCAGCACTGATGAATATAGAAGCAGAACTGATGAATATACAAAACTAGTGAATAAATAAACAAAGCTGATGAATATAACAGTACAACTAATGAATAAAACAGGTCAACTCATGAATATTCATCAGTTGTATTGCTATATTCATCAGCTGTTCAACTATATTTATCAGTTGTGCTTTAATATTCATCATTTGTGTTGCTATATTCATCGGCTTTGCTACTATATTCATGAGTTAGAATTCTGTATTCATAAAATTAACCAAAAAAATAATAATATGTAAGCACAACTGATGAATATAAAAGCATAACTGATGAATATTGCAGCACATCTGATGAATACAGCATGGTCAGCTGATGAATAATCATTAGTTGTGCTTCTATATTGATCGTCTATACTACTATATTCATCAGCTGTGCTACTATATTCATCAGCTGTGATTCTATATTCACCAGTTTTGTATATTCATCAATTGTACTTCTATATTCACAAGCTGTACATCTATATTCATCAGTTTTCTATATTCACCAGTAGTGCTTCTATATTCACCAGTTTTGTATATTCATCAGTTGTGCTTCTATATTTATCAATTTTGTATATTCATCGGTTGTGCCTCTATATTCTTCAGTTGACCTACTATATTGATGATTTATGCTTCAATAGTTATAGAAAATAACAAATGGTGAATATACAAAACTGATGAAAATACAAAACTGGTGAATATATAAAACTGGTGAATATAGAAGCACAAATGATGAATATAGCAGCATAACTAATGAATAAAACAGGTCAACTGATGAATATTCATCAGCTGTGCTGCTATATTCATCAGCTGTTTTGCTATATTCATAAGTTGTGCTTTAACATTCATCTCCTGTGCTTTTATATTCATTAGTTTTGCTTCTATATTCATCCGTTAAAGATTCTGTATTCATCAGATCACTTATGGTTGCATATTCATTAGTTGTGCTTCCATATTCATTAGTTGTTCTTCTGTATTCACCAGCTATGATTTTAATATTCATCAGTTCTCCTTCTATATTCACCAGAAATGATGAATATTAACTAGTTGTGATTCCATATTCACCAGTTGTATATAGAAACATGATGTTGATTATTCACCATTTATGGTGAATATAGAAGCACAACTGATGAATATAGCAGCACGGCTAATGAATAAAAAAGGTCAATTGATGAATATTCATCAGCTGTGCTGCTATATTCATGAGCTGTTTTGATATATTCATCAACTGTACTTTAATATTCATGTCTTGTGCTTCTATGTTCATCAACTTTGCTTCTATATTCATCAGTTAAAGATTTTATATTCATCAAATCATTTATGGTTGCATATTCATTAGTTGTGCTTCCATATTCATCAGTTGTTCTTCTGTATTCATTAGCTGTTATTTCGATATTCGTCAGTTGTGTTTTTGTATTCACAGTTCTACTTCTATATTCACCAGTTGTGATTCCATATTCATCAGTTGTGCTTATGTATTCATCATATGATTTATGGTTCTATATTCATCAGTTGTACTTCCTTATTCATTAGTTGTGATTCTGTATTCATTAGTTGTGCTTATGTATTCATAATATGATTTATGATTCTATATTCATCAGTTGTGCTTCCGTATTCATCAGCTGTGCTTCCATATTCATCATTTGTGCTATCGTATTCATCAGTTATGCTTCCATATTTATCAGTTGGTCATAAAAAAACATTAACAAACTGATGAATATATCAGTACAACTGTTGAATATACAAGTACAACTGATATACACAGAGGATCAATCGATCAATACATAACTCATCTGATTATACCAGTTCGAAACACAAATAACTGACGCATATTGCAGTCTAAAACTACATCATTTTCATACTGTATATAAAAAAATATATTACGTTTTATTCGTTCATTTTATCGTTATTTTATTGGGATTGCGAGAAAAAAATTTGATATCGATTAATCGTTTCTGCATATTATTTTATTTCGAACGAATTCGCAATTTGATTATTCATTATTTTTGTGAAATCATTTTTGCTCTACAAATTTGATTAATCGTTTTTGTAGATTTCATATTTCAATTTGACTTTATTCAATGGCTGATGAAGCAGATTTGGGAAGTTTTGGAAGACTTGATTCTGAAACTCTATGTTACAAGTTGAATGTGAAGCTCCAGGTATCTTACTCATTTTTTGTTTAATAATGTCGTTCTGATGAATGTTTGGATGACTAATTGATATAGTTTAACAGGAACTAGTGTTGAAAATATTGAAAATCAGAAACAAAAGTATTTTGAAGCTGAAACTTCATAATTGATTGGTTTATTTGTTGAATCTGATGATACTGCATATGTTTTATATAATGATTATGCTCGAAGAATTGGATTCCGTGTTAGAAAAGGAAAACAGAGATATTGTGCTAGTGAGGACAGTTTAACTATGAGATGCTTTGTGTGTTCAAAAGAAGGAGCTAAGAATATTTCAAACCAAGGTACCAAAAGCTATACTAAAGATATTACAAGGTCAGGATGTCCTGCATTCATTCAGTTTTCAATTGACCGAGATGGATATTATACTGTTTGTCATCACTTTATGGAGCATAATCATCAGTTTTTTAACACTAGGCAAAGACATTTGATGAGATCTCAGAGATCTATTAATGATGAACAGATTGAACTTTTAAGATCTTCTAGAAAGTGTAGGATAAAATTATCAGACGCATTAAGATTTTTGAAATTTCAGTATGGTGGATTACCTAATATTGGTTTTATTAACATTGATGCTTACAATGGTTTGGCAAAATCTGAATGCAAATCATTCAATGGGTCTGATGCAAGTTTTTTTGATTGAAATCTTCAAAGAGAGACAACAAACTGAAGAATTTAGACGAAGATGGTCGTTTGTGTATATTTTTTAGAGAGATAACAAAATGAAAAAAAAATATGAATTGTTTGGAGATTTGTTGATTCATGATACCACATATCGAACAAATAAATATTATATGATTTGTGGTCCATTTGATGGGATGAATTACCATACAAACAATGTAATGTTTGGGTGTGGATTCATTATTAACGAAAGGGTAGAATCTTTTGTGTGGCTTTTCCAATCATTTTTTAAATCTAGGGGGGGTGCAAAGCACCTATGACTATTATGACTGATGAATCTGGAATAAGGATGGATTTGTGCATTTGTTCAATCTGTGTGTCTGGCACATTATAAAAAATTCTAACGAAAAGATCATATCTTTGAGGAATAAGGATGGATTTGTGCATTTGTTCAATCTGAAGGGATGAGATTCTGAAGCAGAGTTTGACTTTTATTGGCAGAGGTATGACATTTTATATCCATAAAATCTTCTGATGAATATTAATCTGTTTGTGATGAATATTTGCAACCTTCTGATAAATATTGATATGTTTTTAGTAAATATATCTTAACTTCTTATAAATATTGATGAGTTTCTAATGAATATTGTCTGAATATTGATCTTTTTCTGATAACTATTAATGTATCCTGATTAATATGTGTAATCTTCTGATGAAAAATTGATCTGTGTTTTATATACATGATGATTACTGTATACAATTGTGCAGATAACTTTTAAATCATGAAGTTTTATAAAACTAAAGAAAAATGGTGTGGAGCATTTTGTAAAGAATTTTTTCTAGTGGAATTTTGTCATCACAGAGAAGTGAAACAACTAATAAATCAACTTCAAGGAGATTAAATAAGCTCAATGGCTTATGCGATTTTTATTACACTTTTTGTGATGTTGTATGTGAATGGAGGAGCAACGAGATGAAGTTTAATTTTTTCAATTCTAATGGAATTATATAAATGGTTGTTTCTCATTCAACTCTTTTGGCTCATGCGAGAGAGATTTATACAAGAAATGTGTACAAACTCTTTGAAGATCAATTTTTGGAATGTATGTCTTGCAGCCAATTGAATGTCTCTTCTGAGAATAATGTTTATTTCTATAATATTTGGCGTGAAGGTGTTGATATGTTCTGACATTGTATACAATTTATTGCTTCAAAATCCTTGGTGGACTGTACCTGTAAATGGTTTACCCAAGATGGATTATTGTGCATGCATCCACTAAGAGTTTTGAAACATTCATTGTGTTCAACAAATTCAACACACACACACACACACACACACATATATATATATATTTTGAAAAGGTGGAGAAAAGATATTCGGCAGGATGATTTTGAAATTAAAGGGAGTTTTTCTGGAAGCAATTCAAGTGAGTCTTCATTTTGGAGAATTCATATGACTCAGAAGTTTGGTTCCCTTGTTTCTTATAGGGAGTCCAGCAATGAATGAAGAACAATATGTGAAAATTTACTGAAAAGAGGTAGAGACCTTGTGGGGGTATCAATATAATTCAGAACAGAGTACTGAAGGTATGTCTTCAAAAAATGTTGAAATAAGAAATCCAGCTGGTTCAAGAGTTATTGGAGAAAGAAATATCAGAAAGAAAGGTATAAGAGAAAAGAAAACTAACATTGCAAGAGGTAATTATAAGAGATCAGCAAAGGAAGTAGTGGTAAAAGGAAACATGGTGGTTCAAAAATCTATTCAGGTAATTTGTTATTTATTTTTTTCTCAGTACATATTAGTTTTGATATTTATTTATTTATTAATTTTTTTCTAGGATAATGTCATATCAATGGTTGATAATGAATTTCTTGGACATCCAATTTCTTGTGGATCAAAGTTTGTGCCATATTTCAATTCTAATAGTGAGAATTCTGTGTCCGCACCTCTGGACCTTAATCATTGAAAGTTAATAATGTAAAGAATTTTATTGATTATAATTTTACTGGTCATGAATATTCAAATTTTACTGGTGAATGTAAATAGTCTTCTGATGAATATTGATATTTTATTGATGAATATTGATATCTTCCATTACATATACTACTGTCACTGTTGTTTTGTTATTGCATATAATATATTAGATCAATTGATGAATATTCATCTCATATGATAAAATACAAAAAATTATCTGCTGAATATATTAGGTGAGCTGATGAATATTGCATCACATTTGATGAATATAAGAAAAAACTGATGAAAATTTAAGATCAACTGATAAAATAGGTGAAAAAGGTGACATTTCAAAGGGGAGTGTTGAAATTGATTTTTTATTATGAATTTTAACCCTGTTCTAATTTAATTTATTCATAAAATCTATTTTATTAAAATATTAATTTCTGACAAGTGTTGCTAATGCATGCAATTTAGGTTTCGTATACTATACTGAATATCATTATTTACTATGATTAAAAACTTTTTAAAAAATTGTTTTCCCATTTGAATGTAAAATTGATGTTATTTTATAAAAAATGTTTATCTTAACATATTTTGAAGTGCGATTCCATGTGCGAATATCTCTCTTGCTCCATCGATTATAAGTGTGAATATCTCTCTTGCTCAATAATCTGCTCTATCAGGTTTTCAATGATTGAAACTTCAATTTTGTATGTCATTCATTTATGTATATTTTTCTGCTCTTTTCAGGTTTTAGGTAAAAAAAATGTCTGAAGCAACAACGGGAACCAGTTCGGGGGAACCATTCACTGAAACTCAAACAAAATCAGTTAGCCGGTAACATACTATCTTCTGATGAATATTGAGCTATTTCTAATGAATATTGATCCGTTTATGATGAATATATTTGTTTATGATGAATATATGAAATCATTTGATGAATATTTATGTAATTCTGATGAATATATTTATCCTTTTGATGAATATTCATCAAAATATGACTAGATAAATTCCCGTATTGTTTTTTTGAAAAAAAAAGAATAATAAAACATCTGATAAATATGGCTGGTCATCTGATGAATATACAAGGTCAACTGATGAATATTGGTGCACAACTGATGACTATATATCTATTTTAATATTTTTAGAATGTGATATAAAAATGTATGTTTTGTATACAGAGAGATAACATTGACACCTGCATCAATTGAACCAATACAATTCTACATAAGGAAAAAGAGCACAACTTCTCAAAAGTCTAAATTATCAAAAGTTCAACCTGCACGTTCAAGATTCAGAGAAATGAAATCTGAGATGCTCAGAATTACACATAGGATGTCACCAAGAGGATTGTGTGAGATGATTTTCTAGTTAAATGATAAACAAAAAGAAGCTTTACAACATGTTGGTTTCAGAGGATCGTTGAATTGGAGTTTTAGAAAATTGATCCAGTTTTTGCAAGAATCTTGATAACGAAATTCAACATTTACACATGCTCGTTTAAGCTTCTGAATAAGGATATCCTCAAATTGGAAGAAAGAGATGTGAAATTCAAGTTGGGACTACCTTGTTGTAGAATTGAGATTTTGAACCTCCCAGTACGAAGTACAGTGTTGAATTCTAGAGAATAGTTACAGAACGGAGAAGTAGATGGAATGGAAAGCAGCTAGACAAAACTGTAATGGCAAATGAATTGGTTGAGAAAAACAAAGATTGAGATGAATGGTTTGTCAGAAATTTCATAGTCTACGTAATGGCTATGTTTCTCAAACGCAGCCGGGATAAAGCATGCTCATTCAATTATCTTTACCCATTGATGGATATTGAGAAAATCAGAGATTTCAATTGGTGTCGTTACATTATAGATAGCTTGATCACAAACATAGAAATCTGGAAAAATAAACAAGACAGATTTTTCACAGGCCCACACACATTTTTAATTGTAAGTATTAGTTTTTCAAAGTTTATTTATCATATATGTTATTCATAAGAAATTAATTTACCAGTTATCATTTTACAGTTATTTTACTTCGATCGAGTTGTGCTAAAACAAAGATCAGTCCCAAGGAGGTATCCAACAATAACTGGTTGGACAAATAAAAAAGCAAGAAGAAGACAAACTGATGAGATTAAAGCTGGTTTCGGAAATGGCTGGGTTGATAAAAGAGTGCTAAAAGTAGAAGAAAATCAACCCAAGAAGTCAGAGGTAAAAAATCAAACTGATGAATATATGTGATCTTCTAATGAATATTGATCTGTTTATGATGAATATATGTGATCTTTTGATGAATATTGATCTGTTAATGATGAATATATGTGAACTTTTGATGAATATTGATCTATTTCTGATGAACATTGATTTTTTTCTTATGCAAAATATTTATTTATTAACATGATTATATTTTTATTTTGTAAAATTAATATACATAATATTTGATTAAACATTTTTTTTAGGAATTTGTCAGCAAAATCGAAAGAGTTACAATGAAAATCGCTGACAATTTCTCTAAACTAGGGGTAATTATTTATGAAGGATAAAAAAAAGTCCGGCTAAATGATGTCATAAATGAAGTCAAGGATAGAGCTAAACATTCATTCAGCAAATATTCAAGTCAGGATAAAAAATCAAATACAAGTGAAATACCATAATTTGATGATAATGAGGAATTCTACAATCATTATGTTACAAATGCTTTGGACGCAGTGGTGTAATCGTATTACAGAAAACAATCCAAGACTACTAAATCAAAAGATGAAAAACCTTCATCAGACCAGCCTACGGCTGAAGAAACATTTCAAATTGTAGCTGAAGTTGATAAAGCTATACAACCTGAATTAAAAGATCGCAAAAAGGAAATCACAAGGTAAATTCAAAGTAATCTGATTATTTTATCTCATTAATATATATGATATTTTGATGAACAATGATCAAGTATGATATGTTTTAAAACTCATGTAGGAAAAAAATTGAAGATGATCTACCGAAATTCAACCTTGAATTTTCATCTCCTCTTCATGAAAATGAAGATGGTGATTAAGATATTTCGGATACAATTCAACATATTTTTCAGAGATTGTAGCTTAACAAATAGATGAATCATTAAAAATATGAAAATTCAAGAAGAACAGGATGAGAGGTAAAAAGTATCTATTAAAACATATATGATGAACATATATCAAGTATTTGATGAATACATCTTTAACATCATGTATATACCTCCAAAATAATAAGCTACTAATATTTATGATCATTCATAATTACATCTTCTGATGATTATTATTATATTTCTCATGAATATTTTTATGTTTCTGATGAATACTGTTAAGTTTCTGATGAATATTGAATTATTTCTTATGAATATTGAATTGATTCTTGTGCAAAATGTTTATTCATTAACATGATTATACTTTTATTTTTTGAATCAATATAAATAATATTTGTTTAAACATTTTTTTTAGGAATTCATCACCAAAATCGAAAGAGGTTGTTCCTCAGCAAGTACATGAATCATCAAAACATGTGGAAGTTCGAAAAGAACAAGATGAGAGGTAATTTAATATCTATTAAACATATATGATGAACATGTATCAAGTATTTGAAGAATATATAGTAAACATCATGTATATAATTCTTACAGAGTTCATAATAAAAAAATCAGATAATTTAGACGTCCAAATAATAAGGTACTAATATTTATGATCATTCATATTTACATCTTCTTATGAATATTGTTATGTTTCTGATGAATATTGTTAGGTTTCTTATGAATATTGAATTGATTCTTATGCAAAATGTTTATTCATTAACATGATTATACTTTTATTTTTTGAATCATTATAAATAATATTTGTTTAAACTTTTTTTTAGGAAATCATCAGCAAAATCGAAAGAGATTGTTCCTCGGGAAGTACATGAATCATCAAAACATGTGGAAGTTCGAAAAGAACAAGATGAGAGGTAATAAAATATCTATTAATCATATATGATGAACATGTATCAAGTATTTTATCAATATATATTTAACATCATGTATATAAGTCTTACAGAGTTCATAATGAAAAAAATCAGACAATTTAGACCTCTAAATAATAAGGTACTAATATTTATAATCATTTATATTTACATCTTCTTATGAATATTATTATGTTTCTGATGAATATTATTATGTTTCTAATGAATATTGTTATGTTCCTGATTAATAAATGTAATATTAGTAAAAATTATTTAACTTTTATAGATATCAAGGGGGACCTGAGTTAGGAAAACAACAAAATGAACAAGAACTGGACAAGAACAAAATGAACATAAGGTACAACTTATATGACGGAATGTTAATTCTTTCCTGATGAATTTATGTGATCTTCTAATGAATGTTGATGTGTTTTCTTTTTAGAGTTGTTGATCAAGAACTGGACAAGAACAAAGATGTTTGAATTATTAGGTAATGTTTTAATTCTTTTTTATTTCATTTCAGTAAGCAAGTTACACAAAAAATCAACAAAAAATTCTCTTTTATATAGAAGTAGTTCACAGATAAAAAGCACAACTGATGAATATTGCAGCATATCTAATAAATACAACATGGTTACCTGATGAACATTCATCAGTTGTGCTTCTATATTCATCGCCTGTGCTGCTATATTCATCAGATGTGCTGCTATATTCACCAGTAGTGATTCTATATGCACCAGTTTGTATATTCATCAGTTGTACTTCTATATTCATCAGTTGTGCTGCTATATTCATTAGTTGTGCTGCTATATTCATCAGCTTTGCTTCTATATTCATTAGTTATGATTCTGTATTCATCAAATTAACCGAAAAACACATAATTAATATGTGAGCACAGTTGATGAATATAAAAGCACAATTGATGAATATTGCAACACATCTGATGAATACAACATGGTCAACTGATGAATTCATCAGTTGTGCTTCTATATTTATCGTCTGTGCTGCTATATTCATCAGTAGTAATTCTATATGCACCGGTTCTGTATATTCATTAGTTGTACTTCTATATTCATTTGCTGTGCTGCTATATTCATCAGTTGTGCTGCTATAATCATCAGCTTTGTTTCTATATTCATTAGTTAGGATTCTGTATTCATCAAATTAAATAAAAAACACATAATTAATATGTAAGCGAAATTAAAAATGTCTAACAAGTAGAACGACGCCGTTTTGAACAAAATCAAAACAACGCGCAAATGGGAGCAGGTGCTCCCGGAGCACACAAAAATTTGCGCGGAGGGAAGTAATGACACGCTCGCAAACCGCGGTTGGTGGAGGCGATAAAGTTTGGTAAAACCGCGGTTGACACGGACGATTTCCTATAAGTAGGGTAAATCAAAAAGTAAACTAAAAAATAAAGTATGTTTAATATAAAATGAAACTAAAAGAATATATTGAAAAAAAAATCATTCTTTTATTCCTTCCACTGTTTGTTTGTTTTTTTTTTTTTTTTTTTTTTTTTTTTTTTTTTTTTG
>NQLW01000033.1:149854-172469 GCA_002312845.1 Kalanchoe fedtschenkoi | reverse complement strand
GGATGCTTAAACTTTACTTGACTCTTCTTCTCTAAAATTTTCAACGCCTCCTCGGCTAATGGGAAGAACTCCTGATCCACCATCAACACGCTAGACTGTGAATGAGCCGCAAGAAATGCAATTGTCTCCGCATTTAGCCGTGTGTTGACACAATTCAAAACAGCTCCGGCCATTGGAACTCCAAAATGAGATTCATACATTGCTGGGATGTTTGGCGCAACTACAGCTACCGTGGCGCCGAGTCCGATGGAGCGACTGTGAAGAGCAGAAGCGAGCTGACGGCATCTGGCATACGTCTGCTGCCGCGTGTACTGCACGGATCCATGGATGATGGAATTCCTGTGTGGGTGGATTAGAGCAGCTCTCTCCAGGAACCACAGGGGAGTTAGAGCGGTGTAATTGGCGGCGTTCTTCGGCAGGTCGTCTATTCCTTCCACTGTCTAGAAGACACCAATTCTTTTATTCCTACCGTTGTGACGAAATGTACTTAAATTTCAACTACACTTGCATCTAGCGGTTGCTTTGAAGCCAACTGCAGTCTCATTATATATACTGCCTTATCACCAATCGGAGGAGACCAAGCGGCAACAGCCAGAAACACCATATATTAGACTACACGATTTTTGTAAGGATATCTTCTTTTCATAGTTTTCTATCAATATTATCCGATCAATTGGTTTGTTTTCAGTAATACCCCATTTTTTTATTTCCGCTTGAAACACTAGCAAATTGGGGTAGTAAATCCGCTGGTGCGAGCCACGGATTGCACATGTCACGTTATCCGGTCATGCTGTCACACACATGCACACACATGACGATACACATAGGCTGTGACAGAATAATTCGCAGGTACTAAATTCGAATTTGTCTCTTGAGAAAACCACAGGTACTACCAATTGATTCTGAATTTAAAAAAAATTAATATTAAGAGGGTTTTTTATGGAAATTAAATTTGAAAAATAATGTAGTTGATTGATACCAAAATAAAGAATAAATTTCGAAAATCATTTGTTTCCTATTTTGTTTCCCAAGTCAAAAATGCATTTGTTTCCAATGAATCGATGCCTAAATTAAACATATACATTGGATCTGAATATTGGTTTCCTATTTCTAATTGATTCTCCATTAATTACGGTTGATTTTCTCTCTGATTATTAATCTCATTATTATTGGACCAATTCTGATGAATATATAACTAATTCTGGTGAATATCCAATGAATTATGATGAAGATCGATGCATTTCTGATGAATATGGAAGCAAACTATTGAAAATACACCAGAAAATAATCTGAAGAATATACAATCATTTCTGATGAATATGGAAACAAACTATTGAAAATAAACTAGAAAATAATCTGAAGAATATACAATCATTTCTGATGAATATGAAATAAAAACTAGTGAATAAATAATCAGAAAATAAACTGATAAGTTCATAAACATTGTCTGACGAATATATATGCAATTCTGGTGAATATCTAATGAATTCTGATGAAGATCGATGCATTTATGATGAAAATGGAAGCAAGCTATTGAAAAATAATCTGAAGAATATAGAAGCATTTTTTATGAATATAGATGCATTTCTGATGAATGTGAAATAAAAACTAGTGAATAAATAAATCAGATAATAAACTGATAAGTTCATAAACATTTTTTGACGAATATATATGCAATTATGGCGAATATTCAATGAATTCTGATGAAGATCGATGCATTTCTGATGAAAATGAAAGCAAGCTATTGAAAATAGACTAGAAAATAATCTGAAGAATTTAGAAGCATTTCTGATGAATATCGATGCATTTCCGATGGATATGAAACCATAAAAATAATTTGATAGGACCAATTCTGATGAATATATAACCAATTATGGTGAATATCCAATGAATTATGATGAAGATCGATGCATTTTTTATGAATATGGAAGTAAACTATTGAAAATATACCAGAAAATAATCTGAATAATATATAATCATTTCTGATGAATATAAAAGTAAAACTAGTGAATATATAATCACAAAATAAACTGATAAGTTCATAGACATTTCTGAAGAATATCAAATCAATGCCGGTGAATATATAATTAATTCTGGCAAAGAATGAGGTGCTTCTGATAAATATGTAAGTTTAAAAAAAAAGAATAAAATGACGTTGTTTTGTACAAAGTAAAACGGTATTTGATTGTAGCACTTAAATTAAAACGACGTCGCGCGAGGGAGTAGGTACTCACACGCAAGAGTTATTGCTGGTTCACAATACATACGTCGACCTTTTCCCCAATCTCTCGTTGTCTAGAAATTTACACTTTTGCGTAATTTGCTAATGCTAGTAGCATAGTTTGAATTGAAAGCCCATGGTTTGGGTTGGCTTCAGTAGCCCAAGGTGATTTTGGGCTGGAGGACCAATGATAAGTTTGGGTTGATGATTTTGGACTGGAGGAAAGTGTGTATGAATGCTCAATAACTTCACGTAATTTTTGTTGGCTTGTGAGATTTATAGCATTGTTCGGTCCAAATAAGAGAGCCAATTTGGGATGTGGGCTGTATCCGGTTTAGTTTGAGCTTGGTCAAGAGCTGATGTGGTTTATTTAAACTACATTGAGTTGAACCAGTCTGATTTTATTGGTCAAATCAGCTAACTAAATTGGTATGACATACATGCTAGATTTATGTCAATTGAAATAGATGAGCTTAGATTCGTACTGAGCTGGGCTTGTGTAACTAGTTGGAATTGGTCTCAATTTGAATTGAGTTGAGAAGTTCATTGAGTCCGTTATTGCTTTGGTTCTTTATTGAATCAAGTCAAATAAGTCATCTTATGACCTATATGTGGTTTAGTAACTATTGTCAAAATTGGATTGGTTTAGATCCAATTGTATTGGTTTTGTCATTAAATCGGATTGGTACAGTCAAATAAGATGTCCAATTTCAATTGATGAAAGGTTTGATTCAATTGTAGAACTATTCAATGAAACTGAATCAATTGGCTAGTCCAAATTTAATTATTTGAATAATTCGCTAGAAATTCAATTAATTTGAATTTTTTTTTAAATTGTCAAATATTATGTAATTAAATATTCATTTATGTGAAAATTTGATCATATGAATTGATATAAATTGTAAGTCATACTTCATATGATTAATTTATGTAAGATACACATTTCAAGATGTGAGATATGATTGTTAAATTTTTTTCAACGAATATTTTTTTCTGATAAAGATCATTTATATGCAACATGAGATGTTATGGTCATTACGTTTCCCTAAACTGTTTTATGAACAATGGTTATTGATGTGGGTGTTGAACATACTGTTGCATACTGTTGCTGGCATGGTTGTTGTTCGTGTTGTTGGATGCAAATGCGATTGAGATTGCTCCTGAAAGATTGACGGTCAATACGCCCTTTATATGTTGTTGTGTAACTTAAATGTTGCGCTCAATTGAGTGTTTTCACAACCATTAAGATTGACACATTAATTGTTGTTCGCACATGTATTTATTTGTGCTGAAGTCGCACAAATGGATTGAATATACTCAATAATCTATTCTTCATTGTATCTTAATGCTTACATGACAAAGTTTCTATGAAACTTGATTTGTAAAATGGTTGATTTGAGGTTGTCCCGATGTTTAATTTCTTATTTTCTAAACATTAGATGAAAAATACGGTTACATTGGTGGATTTCTTCTTCGGTTAATTCAGGTAAGTTAAAGGACACATCTCCTTTCGAATATATCTAAGAATTAACCAGACTGTTTCTTCTACGGAGGGAGTCGCCTCCAGTACCTCCCTAAAAGGTGTTGGCGGTGCCGGTGGACCCGATGAAGTCGTATAGAAGATGAGGCAGATAGTTTGACAGACGAACCTTGGCGTCTCGGCTTAAGAACGACGTCAAAAAAAAGGACGATGAAGAAGGATGGGAGAGGCTTAGCATAGGTGGGATAGGCTTAGGGTTAGGTGAGCATATTGTATTTTATGTTATTTTATTTTTTAAACGTTTATTGTGAATTTTTTAAAGGTGTTTAACATGAATTAATAGTGTTAACAATTCCATTAAAAAATTAATGACATGCACCTTATTTAGAAAATGCGGTACTTATGACAATTCGGAGCGCAATTGGGTAGAGACTGATAGTTCGGAGCCTCTTTTAGAAATTTTCCCTTGATATTATTTATCATATATTAATAGAAAGATATTACTTAACCATGTTTTATTAGTATAAAAATAATGCTGTTTCGTGGGTTTTGAAACCCTTTAAAAATGAGTCATTCTTGGATGGGGTCCTTAGAAATCATAAGAAAAATATCATGGGACACTTAAGAAAGCAACATATGACAATGAGAAAACAGAAAAATAACATCGAAAAATTATTGAAAAAAATGATTTATTTAAAATTTTTATTTTAATTTCTCAATGTGACACATGACAATTGAAAATATCATCAGAAAAATAACATCATTTATGCTATGTACCCTTTACAAATACATTCACCAATTCCAAAAAAGCGAATTTAAAATTTCTAAAATTTTAAAATTTTCAAAAATATAAAACAAATAAACAACAAACTCAAAAAAAATCAAATAAGCAAATAGGTGAGAGCCATTTTGAACAAACACAAACTCAAAATTCTATAATTTGAGTTTAATATGGGTTGATCCAATTCGGGTGTGGGTCGAACCGGCCCGTTAACAACCCATGCTGGAAACCATCCATTTTGATCCGGATGAAAATATCGGAATCGATGGAGCTTTCCGATGAGGAGGCGCCGCCTATCCGACGCCGCTATCGACTTGCTGATCCGCGTACAACGCGCAGAAGACGTGAGTATCACGTTCAGTCGACTGCGGTATGATGATGCGGTTGAGGATTTTATTGACTTGAAGAGTTAAAACTTCTTCACTTTCCAGTTGATGAATTTACTTAATTCTGGAGCACTGCAGTGTAGGATTTCGTAGTTGAGCCTGGTATGGGATTGCTGAGATTATTTGAGAGTAAACTTGGCTTGAGCTGTAGCTCCTGCTGTAGTTTGAAATTTGTGGACATAAGGGCTAAAGTCTGGTGTAGTGTATTATTAACTTTTATTCCATGTGTGAAATTGTGTTCTTGGTTTGTGTGTTGATGCCTATGGCAGTGTTTTGCTGAATTCGTTAATTCGTTTAGCATTTCTGCTAACTTTGATTTGAGTTTATGGCTTTCAGTCTGTGGTTTATTCTTTCTTTTCTTGGTGAAGTTAGTTTGTTCTTGTTACTTTTAACTTCGATTGGTGTGAGTGCTACTTACTCTTTTTTGATAATTTGAATTTCTTGTCTCATTTTGGAACTATCAGTAGCTGAAGGGATTCCTTCAGCCTTGTTGAAGTTGAATCTTTGAATTCTTTCTTACCTTTGAAATACTAAAGCCTCAAGTGTTGAAAAATGCAGTTGTTAACATTGTTACTTCACACTTTCACTTTACTCCTTCTGAGTTGCAAGCATATAATGCAGCGTGTTAAAGTGTATCGCGTTAGTGATGATGGAAAATGGGATGATCAGGGGACAGGTCATGTCACTTTAGACTGTCTGGAGGTCAGCTTGCATTTTTCTGTCCTGCCTTTGATATTTGTTTGGTACTTTGCTGAATTTCTGTTTCCACATTGGCCATTTGTTTGCTTGACTTGTTATATGTGTTTATTGAAAGCTTCTTTGGGGATATACTTATAACTGTGCAGGGGACAGATGAATTGGGCCTTATTGTCGTTGGTGAAGAGGAAAGTGAGATATTACTTATGCATTCTGCTAAGACGATATCTACAGGAAGCAAGAAGGTAGATTAATTTGGATAGAATTTTTTGTGTGGGGCTAATTCTGCTAGCCTTAAGTAGGTATGCTACGAGTTGAACTGCTTACTAACTTGGCCCACTTTATTTTTTTTTGTCAGACAATCATCATGGAGAGACCCAGAATATGCTACTGAATTAGCTCTAAGCTTCCAAGAATCTGCAGGGTGCACATTCATATGGCAAGTGCCGAACCTTTCTCGCAAATTACACTCAAACTGAGATTAAGCCTCCGAATTTGCAACTTGCTGCATACTACTAAACTTAGTGTCTCCTACAGGGACCACATAAGCACTGTGCAAAGGAGTTTCCATCCTAGTCCTCCAAGTTTTAATTCTTCTTGTATCCAACTCTATTTTCCATTTCAACAGCAATCATAAGGAGATACAAATTAGTGGCTTTAGAAGCCAATTGTATCACTCCCTTCACCATGCTTAACTGAAGGTTTGATCATCATAACAGCATGATAGACACATTTTACGGTGATAGGTGCTATTAGTCTATTTGCCTATCCGTTTGCTTTAGACTACTGTATGTGTCAGCTTAGTCTTTCAAACAAGTGGTAAAGTAGAAATACACAAATTAGGCTACTAGAAGCAAATATATTATTTATTCTGCTGAGTTCATGCGACACTGAACTGGAGATAAGAGTGCATCTCTTCTTGTTTACTTGGCGAATATTGATGTCAGTACATGTAGAGTTCTTGTGCTACTTGCTTTTTTATTTACATTTTGTGCTCAAGAATGTGGCCCGTTGTCAAGTGCTTTTTTTGGTTGTTTTACAGATGAGACATAATTTTATGTATCAGTTGCCAGTTGTTGAGCTTCTGACCTCCCTTCACTGATGAAGGTGTTTATAATTTTATGGCCTAGAACGAGTTTAATTTTGTTCCTTTGATATTGATTACCATGATGAGTATGCAGACGTGTTAGTCTAATTTGGAAGACAGTTATATTAGTTGTTAGTTTCTGTGTCCCCTTTCCGCATCATTTCAAGTTTTCTTTGTAGTTGATTTGTTATCATTTGAGCAAGTATACATACTATCGCACATAGATGATTCTTTATTTGGTTTCTGCACTTCCATGATAACTTATACAGCTTATCGCTATTTAGTTGCTCGTAATAATTTCAATAGTTGTATTCTCAGTTTCTCAGAACAGTCTTATTTACTCGTAATTCATTTAGGTAATTACAGAAAGTGGAAATACAGATCAGATGCGGCTGAATGAACTTGTTCTCAAAGATGTAAGATTAACCTAAAAGCCAGCAATTCATTTCCCTTATTCATTGAAGGTTCTATAACCTTGTAATATAATGATTTTGGTAGAAATTGAGCTACCATGTGCTGAGCGTTATATTCCCATTTGAGTTTTGAAGTGCAATTGTGTGCCTCTTTTGTAGTATTTCCCTTGTTGAATAACTGTAATTGGACGAATCATATGAGTTATGGCATGGCCAACATGCCCGGTGGTCATTGCCGAAGGTTATAATTTGTTCTTGAGATGGTTTAGCCGTATGTCATGTGTGGTTTACTCCTGTATACTACGTGATGGATCTGCGTTTGAGCCATGATCACCTTTAGAAAATACTTGTGACTAATACTTCCTTGTATACTACATGAGAACTGTAAATATTTGCACCACCTTTGGATGATGCTTGATTCACTAGTTTGGTTCAGCGTGTTCTTTGTCTGATTGACATTCTGTTCTCCACCGTGAATCATGTTTCTCATCTTTCTACAGCAAGAATTCTTCAGGAAACAGATGGATCTTTTTAAAATCTCCGAAGACATGGACGACAGTGATGCGCTACACATGATTTACAAAATCGTCAAAGGAATAAGTCAGTGTCTTGACTCTGATCTTGTATTAGCCTTATTAATTGACATTGCTTGTCATCAAGATCATCGGTTGGATGACCAAACTATCTTCTCATAACAAACAGTAATCATAGCCTCTCCAGATTCACTAGGTACAAGTAATGAATTTTTGCAATAGCGAATTTGTGGGAAATTAATAATTATGAGCACTTACAATTAAGAGCCTATTTGTACAATGTCAAGCTGTATTGGTGATTTGAATACTGATTTATGATTTCAATTCAAGGGCCATTCTTTTACTGAACATCATATGTTGTTATTTGCAGTCTTGTTAAACAGTTCTCAAAATTTTGAGAAAATACTTGGTGATGATTTACTGATGGATATAATTGGATCTTTGGAATGTAAGTTTATTATCCGATTTTCAAGTATTCTCTTCCTCCTTGTCATTGGATGCTTTTCTTATTAATCTTCTATAACAATGCATTACTTCATTTGAGTGATTTTGTTGCATTTAAAAGTTCAGCCACTTTGAAATAATATTTCAACTTGTGCAGGCTTTTGTGATATATAATCGATGAGATGTTTTGTTTTTATATTGCAATGGTGACTCGTAATCGTTATTAATGTCTCTCCTTGCCATATTACTCAAGCAATGATGGCTTTTTTGTTTCTTCCTCATGTAGACGATCCTGAGATTCAGAGTGCTCAACATTATAGGGATTTTTTTAATAAAAACGTGGTGTTTAAAGAGGTAACATGTTACTGATGATCTCCACCTTTTATTCGTCAGATCTGTTTGTTTGAATTGAGGGTGTTTTTTTTCTGTTTTGGAGGGAGCTTTTGTTCATAGAATCTTTGTTCGCCCAATCTTTTAGTCCCTATTCATGCCCCATCATTTTTTAACTTTCAGGCTATTCCAATTAGAGATTCAGTTGTGTTATCCAAAATCCATCAGAGACAGAGAATTCTTTATCTGAAGGTTTTCTCTTGTACCTAATCTCATTAGTTACGTGACAGCTTTGTGGTTATATAACTCACATATTCTGTTTATTGTAGGATACCATCTTACCCAAAGTGTTGGATGAAGCTACAGCTTCAAGTCTAAACTCAATAATTCATTCAAACAAAGCCATTGTATGTTTCCTCATCACTTGTTACACGGAACTGGAGAACCACAATATTTTCACTTCTGATTATTGTTTTTCTTTATAGGTTGTCTCTATGTTAAAGGATGACAGTGCTTTCATTGAGTAACTATTTGCAAAATATAAGTCGGCTACAACTTCCGCTGAATCCAAGAGAGACCTGGTAACTGATGATTATTAATAAAGTATATCTTATCGTTTTTGGTGATTTTAGATTTTATTAGATCACATGACTGGTGTCAGGATTTTTCCTCATGTGTGCCACCAACCTGGACCTTCGGTTAATCTAAAAGTCTTTCTTATGTTTCCGACTTACCTCCAGGTTTTTTTCTTGCACAAGTTCTGCAGCATAAGCAAGAGTTTGCAGGTGGCTCAGCAAGATAGTCTATTTAGGTATGAAGTTTATAGCCAACGAATTAGTTGAAATGTGCTTACTCTGCAAATATGGATTGTGTCTTAAGTTCTTATTTTTGGTGTATTCGTGTTACATTAAGATATATGCTGACTATGCTTTGTTCCCATTTTGTGTTAGGGATCTCATAAATGAGGGCATTTTTGATGAGGTCACTACTGCTTTGCTGAGTGGAGACAAGAGCCTTGTTTTTAAAGGGTATTGATTACTGTTTAACTCATTTTTTAATGTGAGCTTGCATACAGATTGTTTCCAACAAGGTGATTTGATGGTTTCAGGACCGACATCCTTATCCTTTTCCTGAACTAGGATCCGAACCTTCTTCTCAATTATGTCATTCATCAAGAGGGAAATCTACTTCTTGAACTTCTTGTAAGTTGAGTTGCTTCATTTTTACAATTATTAGCAACACTTTTGAGTTTACCTACTACATTATAATGAAGAGCAAATTTGTTCCTAAACTGAAGCACTCGCATCTTGCACCTTAAACATTCTTTGCTTTTTCTCTGAAAAGGAAGGGGAAATGTCATTTCAAAGTGCAAGGCTGTGCAATTTGCACATTGACACAAACGGTAGCTTTAAAGAAAAATGAGTAACATTTAAAGCCATTCTCCAGGTTATTAAGGAACAGAATAGACTATATTCTCGAAGCATCACATGAAAAAATAAGAGTCATTATTTGTTCTGGTCAATAGTTGGCATGCTCATTGAGCTATTAAGTTGAGCCGGATATGTTAGTGAAATGATGTGAGGTCTAGGATACTACTACTAGATATGACTGTAGAACAGGATTTAAGAGTTGTACATGTACAATACGCAGGTGGTCCAGAATAGGAGATTTAGAATTGAGTTCATTTATCTCAAAGTAGACCTCTAGATTGTAATATGCAGAAAACGTATTCCCATCAGCTTCCCTCTTTCTATATTGTACTGTTGATACTCTGCACATGCCACTGATATGATTTTATTTATTTGCGAGTAGTGAGCTCATGAATATGAAAATTTTGGTTCCTGGTTTCAGATAAAGGGCATGGTAATGGACTTTGGTGCGGATATGAGTTGTCAATTTCTTCAAATTATTCGGACTTTACTGGATTCATCTACCTTGCCATCAACTCAGGTGTATACCTGAATATCAGCTACAAGAATCCATGCAATTATCTATTTATCTATCTCCATTTCGCCATACATTTCGACGTAGTCTTTTTTGCTTTTTCATGTGAGCTGGATCTGAACAATGTTGTTTGGATACAGAGAAAGAGTTAGATAAGTGCAGTGCTTGTTTCGAATCTTGTTAACGCTTCTTATGACGGGACATAATCCTCAACTTGGTGCGCGTAAGATGCGTATAATTTAGCTCCAACACACTAATAAGAGTTTACTTATATATATGACACAATAAATTTCATCTTGAAACAGATTAAGGGGATTCACTTGCAACAAATGCGGATTATCTGTTTAAGTAACTCCTGGTTGTATGTATGTGTCTGTTCAATCTGTATATTTCATCTTATTGCAATCCAAGAGTTTTCTTTCTTTGATATTGTACAGTTGACATATGTTCTTAGATGGATAGAACTGTTATCTGATTATTGATTTTTGTTTGTGGCGTCCGGCTCTTTCCCCCCTTCTATTTCTTTGGTTGAACATTCAGTGTTTCTAATTCATATATTAAGATATTTGTCCATATTGACTGAGTACGCGTTGATTCTTTTTATGTCAGAGGGACACTATTGTTGAGATATTCTACGAGAAGCATCTTAGCCAGCCGGTAGATGTTATAATATCATCATGCCCGTCAGGTGGAACTAAACCGGAAATATTATCAACCATTATATTTCCAGCAATGTAAGTTAGGTCCCTACTTTCTTTTATTATCATATTTATTAGATCATCATTCTGTTCACTCATTTTAAGTTTTTTATTTGTTTGTCAAGGATTGACTTATTTGTCTCTGCTCTGTTTTATATGAGGAACATGAAACTGCTCTGATTTATATAAAATGCATAGAAAATAATGCCGGTGGCTGTGTAACTGGACTAAAATTGAGGTTTATGAGCATGCATGCCTGTGTTTTGGGCGGATATTCTGGGTGGCAGTTTAAGAGTTAAGACTCGATGTGGCTGGAAACAGATTTATTGTTTGGTCTAGTATGACTAGGCACACTTCCAGGCTTAAGATGAAGCTTTCGATCAGGCCGAGTCCCAAGTTCAAGTCAAGAGATCCAAAGTTAGAACCCAGCATAGCCATGTGAAATTAAAATCTTGATATTGGATGAGAACCACTCTTCACAAGTGAGCAAAGTCTCAGGCATAAGGTTAAGGCAAGTGAGCTCCGCGCGGCAACTTAAGATCCTTCGAGCTAGCCCTCATGCACGAATACATGCTTAATAGACTCAGCGCCTCAGCGGCCCCATTAGCACAACACCTGCATTTAGAAGGTAGCTGAAACTCATTTCTATAGGAACATGCTGATGCGCCTAGGCATGTACTTGAGGTGGACTCTCCTCCAGCTATGACTGCACGGGATTGGGCCCTCGAAAACCTTCTTATAAGCCTGCGCCAAAACTTCTCCATTCTTTGAAAAGGTTTATATACCTTTTTATCTTCGTCCTGTGAGAGCTGAATACCTCGCAGAAGCACTTTCGCATAGAGAGGGACGATGGATATGATGACTCTAAGCAAGGCAGGATTGAAAAGCACCTAACGAACATATAGAGTGGCTTTCGTGTACGAGGCTGGGCTGGTCTGTGTATTTTTGTTCAGTTGTTGATCTAATCACTATCTTAGCCAATTATCAAGAAATTCATTTCAATTTTATCTGATTATCAACTTTTTAACAAACAAACTTTTATTATTAATCATTTGGAATGACCAGAAGGAATACAAATACCAAGACCATGACACCCAGCACTCTAGCCTCAAGCTCAAAAAAACCTACAACAGAGAACAATCAAGCCTAGACTAAATAGAAACCTGATAGAAAAAAAGTAAGGACTTGTTGCCTTGTGAGTCTAAGTATATTTCAATGATGCAAGGTATGAAGAAAAAATACACCTGATCGATCTAATTGAGAATTTTTCAGACTTCAATCAGAACCGATCACATATCGTTTAATTTCACTTGCATCTTAATTTCACAAGAATCTGCACAACTTTATCATGAAAACTTTCAATTTTCCTTACAACATAAAAGTCCTGCATATATCTTTGAATATCACATATAGAATACAGTCACTTACATCAACAAATAATGAATTGTCATCCGTAATTCACAAATGCTAATATTAAATTTAAGTCCCACCTCCATGTTATGCCTTACATCTAAGTGTCCTAGCAAGTTATTTGCACCACGACACTCTTCACAAAGTATGAGAATATTTTTCACTATGTTATTTCAACAGACACTAGAAATACATACCGAGAGCTCTTACATATTGATACAAATCTTAATCTCGCTGCCACTCCATTTAGCCCACTTCTTATGCCGAATTCTAGAAATCTTATAAACATCAAAAATATCACAAGTCATCTGGATCTTAAACAACATAGAGTACAATATATATTACAGACTTCCATACCTCATACGTGTAGTAGTTCCTCAAGTACCACATTTTCCAAAAAGTGAAAATAATCATAACAATTCTAACCTGATTGAAACCACCACATTGTCCAGCAAAACAAAGCTAACATATATCTAACTAAATTAGATTCAAAAGGATTCTAGCCACCTTACTCCAGACTGACTTTGCCACCAAACTCTGAACAAAAGCGCACTTAAGAGAATGACAATGATGCACAATAATTACACATAGAAGCTAATTGCACACTATGTAAAATTTTATGATAAATTTTCCACAAAAAGCAACTCAAATTAGGTGGAATCTATTTACTCCAAAATCTGGTCAACCAATCCTTAGCTCCACCAGTAATGTATTTTTTATAATAAACTCAAGTGTGGATATCTTTTTAGTACAATTACTCCTTTAGTAAAATTTATAGCTACATCTTTCTATATAATGCCATTGAGATATTGCATCCATTAATATCATTCTAATTGCATTTTCTAATATATATTACGCAGTCTTTCCAGATATATTAAACATATAAAGTTTTATCAGTATCATCAGGGACATTCGAACTCTCCTATATACCAATCCCCATCCTAAAAATTATAAGAACCCCTTCCAATAATTAAAATTTTATATCTTTTATAAGATCAGGAATATATTTCCTAATAAACTTCAGAATATGACTCCACATATATCATAACCATCTCTATATTTCTGCTTCATAAATTTGCCCATAAATCTTCACCATGCTCATATTTAGAGACAACTTTAACTCTACAAGCAACAATTACATGATTGAAATGGGAGATACCCAAACCATCATCCACTATATGTTTACAAATATTATTCTAATTTTTTCAATGAGTAGCCTGTCAAATGAAACAAAGAAAATTTTAATGTGTTCAACAAAAAAAACTGTGAATAATTATGAAACTGGCTTGAAATTACCTCAACCCATCAGCTCGTTGTCTAAAGATTCAACACCATCACCAAAATCATAGTTCCAATACTCTAATATCTTTCCAGTATAGTTACTCTTTCAGTAAAATTTATCAACTACATCTTTCAATACAATGCCCTTCAATTGAGATATGCATTGGTACCATTTTAACAGCATTTTCTAATATATATTACAATCTTTCTAGATATATCAAACATATAAGGTTTTATCAGCATGATTAGGGACATTCAACTAATCCCCCTTCCAACAATTAAAATACTAAATCTTTTGTAACATCCGGAATATATTTCCTAATACAGTTCAATATATGACTCCAGATATATCATGACCATCTCTATACTTCAGTTTCATAAAATTGGGCCATAAAGATTCACCATTCTCATTTTTGGAGATAACTTTTAACTCTGCAAGCAATAATTACATGAATGAATTTGAAGATACCCAAACCATCATCCACTATATGTTTATAAATATTATTCCAACTTTTCCAGTGAATAGCCTGTCAAATGAAATAAAGAAAATTTTAATATGTACTTAGCAACAAAAATTGTGAATAATTGTAAAATTGACTTGAAGTTACTCATCAGCTCGGTGGTCTAAAGATGCAACACCACTACTAAGATCATAATTTAAATACTTCATCTTCTTCCACTTTTCTAAGATATACATGCGATCCGAAACAAACAAAAAATAATAATTATTCAAGAAAATATTTATTTTCACAAAAATTTTAAATAATAAATATTTAGTAATGAATTATCTAATAAAAATTTGATGTCCCTTAATTAATCAGGAAACTTTTGCTTGAACAGATGATATCTGACATGAAAAGAAAAAACTTAAAGAACATTTGCTAATTTGAAGAAATGGTGAGTTGGATACCAACTCATTAGTTTCTCTATTGTCTGCCTCTGCATCATAGCCTTGAGACCTGCGTTATTATTACTTGCATTCTCAACATTATCCTCTCTACTTATTGTTGAAACTGCTATGTGTATTCAATAGTTTTAATTCTTAAAAAGCAGCATACATGTTCATGGACTCTTCAGTATTTTATGAGCTCCTCTTTATACTGGTTCAGCGGCTGTGCTTACTAGTGTCTTTTTTATGTGCACGCATTGTAATTTGATTAAAAGATCAACTTCTCTCGGACTTCACTGCTTCCTTGGCGAATTGTGAAGATTGAGTTTCTGCTAGACTTTATTATATCCATTGGACGTAAATGGGTTATATGATGCAATAACTTTATTTACAAGAAAGCGTATTTCTCTTTATAAAATTTGCTATATGCTACGAATATCTTAGTAGAAAGCAACTGAAATGTTTAAGCTATCTGCTGATAGGTCCTCCCCACCATGTATACAAGGTTATTAGGTGATGGATGATTGGATATAGATATACAGGCCGATTCTGCTTCAGCTTCAAACATGTTGCATCCTATGACATGTAGCTTGAGTATCCTTATTTGCTGATATCGATGGAAGATCTTGTTTAGCTGTTTGGCTGCCGTAACAAATCATGAATGCAATTCACTTTTTTAAAATGAAATTAGAGCCTTATTAATTTGTGTGGTTACAAGGATGATAAGTCACAATTTTGACCTTCAACATATACTGTAATCTTAATTATAGTTTCACTATTTGTCATGGTCTGACCCCTATATCATATTTATTAGTATTTTTTGTCCAACAAAAGTTTTACATTAATTAATGTTGGTATTGGGTTTCTCATGAAGTTTCTATAAATAAAAATATTGGATGCAGCTATGCTATGATGATAAGTCGACCACTTTTTGACTTCTTGCATTATATTCATAATTATTACTTATATTACTTAAGTCTTAAGAGGTTTTAGGATTCTAATATGTTTTAGTTTTAGGAATTTAGTATTTTAAAATTTTCATATTTTTAGCATTTTATTGTTTAGGGTTTTTTTAGCGACGGAAAATAGTACATTAGCGACCGAAACCTGTTATGAACAGTGTTGGACCTGTGCTTGTAATCCTCTAATTCAATTCATTTTAACACAAACACAGCAAACCAAAGCTGAAGAATCAAGCTGCAGATCACATTGACAGTATACTATCTCGACCAGATTCTCTTCTTGGAATCTTTTTCCTTGGTATTAGGCACCCCAGCCTGAGGATCTCGGCTCAGGCTCCTGATCGTCGAGTTCGAGCTCCTCATCGGCTCAGCCAGAGTTCGAGCACTTCGCGGCTTCAGACGGTGGTAAGCACTGGGATCTTCGCAACTTCTCCTCCAGTTCCCTAACCTGCACGTAAAAAGATTATAGAAATTTATCGGAACTCATTGAATCCGACGCAGCTCATCTTTTGTTTTTAAATGCAAACCTTGAGCTGAAGGAAGCCGATTTCGGGGTTCTGCTCATGATCCCTCAATCTCTTCTCCGGCTCCTTGATCTGAGAATCGATGATCGAATCAGATTCCGAATCAGAAAATGGCCAATTCGCAACATAAATGCGAAATCAAATTCGTCGAAACCTTTCGATGGAGAACGAGAGAGTTGTATTCGGACTCCTGCACCTTGTCCTTCAGCTTCATCTCCAGCTCCTTGATTTGGACATAAAATCTCACCCCATTAGCTAGAATTCGAAGCCAAAAATGGAATTCCGCGCACGAAAATAAATCTGCAGAACCTTCTGCTCGTATGCAGCAGACTCCGACTGCTCTCCCTCTCTGAGCTTGCTTTCCAGTTCTCTGACCTTGTGTTGGAGGCTGACGCAGTTTTCTTCCTTCTCTCGGAGCCGTTTAGAAAGCTGCAGCAGCTGCTTCTCCGACTGGCCGTGCGACGCGGCCTTCATCTCCAGCAGATTCTTGAGCTCCCTGATCTGCTCCTGCTGGTTCCTGTGATTGTGGTCAGCTTCTGGCCTTGCTCTCCATATTCTGCAGGCTGTCCTCGAGTTTCCTCACAAGCTCGTCTTTGGACCTCGCTTCCTGCCTCGCCTTCTCCAGCTGCGGCAGGAAAATAAATAACCCAAAATTACATACGAGGTAGTTGTATGAATTTGGTTGAATGAAGTTGCATGAAATCGACGCCCACCATAGTCTTCAGCTTCTGGATCTCGCCCGTGTCGACCTGTTTCCTCGCAGGGCCCGTGTCGACCAGAAGCATAGTCTTCAAGGAGCTCAGAGTTTGCCCCAAGTCGTTTTCCGAAGGACTGATCTGTACGAACATCAAAGTTTTCGAGTCTTTCCCCAACGAGTCTTGAAGTAAATGCGTCAGCTTCGAGTTCCTGTATGGGATGTGGCTGCTTTTGGAAGCCAAAGCGGATATAACGTCGCCAAGAGCTGAGAGGGACCTGTTAATATTCTTAGCCTCCTTGAGCCGCTCGCCTTGAGCGTCAGTCTTGGCAAGTTGCTCGCTGCCAGACAGATCCACGAGCCACAGCTTGCTTTTGGTGCACTCTCTGCTCAGCAGGTTCCTGGCCTTGACTGTGATGCAAAGCACGCAATGAGATCGGCTGTCTGTGCTCGTTGACGTTGTTCAACCCGACTGCCCTCGCGCTGCTCCCGCCTGCAGCACGTTCCACACCTTGCTTAGGCTCTCGACCCTGGCCTCGACGATGCCCGGTACGTGGTGAGACCCTTCGGAGCCTTGCTTGATCTCCAACTTCTTCGAAGACGGCAACGCTGCCAGCAGATCCCTCAGCTGCTCGTTGTACACCTCCAGCACGCTGACGCATATGTCGTAGGAAAACATCTCGCTCCTTTCCCTGGCGATCTCGAAGAGCTGCTCCACCGTCCGGTAGTTCACTCCTCGGTGGTGTTCAGGGCCCTCCATCGTGAATGTCTTCCCGGTCCCGGTCTGGCCGTAGGCGAAAATGCAGACGTTGAAGCCATCCAGAACCGAAACCACCAGGGGTGACGCATCAGCAAACACATCAACTTGATCATCGTTGGACGTGTACACGCGGTCGAATTTGAAGATCTTTTTCGAGGACCCGCCAGCCAGAATTGCCAAGTCTCCACTCTCCATCTCTAGCACCTTGGAAGTCCACGACATCCTTATATCCCGCTGACATTTCCTGCTTGCTCAGCGGACGACAGCGGCAAAATACCCTTATGTTTCCTTTAGCTTCTTGCACTTGGTTGTAGAGCTTCTTCCTTTCGGTTTGCATTTCACCTTCAGATACTCGCACTGCGCGACCAAGCCCTGAACTGCGGATACCATCTGGGTCAGCTCCGGAATCGAGTCATCGCATTCATGAGCTTCGCGCTAGAGCTGAGCCTGCTCTTCTTTCATCACCTTCAACTTTTCCTCCAACTTGGCAATCGTCGCACCCCAAAATTTCTTTTCATGTTCGTACTGACCAGAGATCGCGCTCAACATGCTGGCTTGCTGTCGGAAGGTTTGATCTAGTGAGTGCGCCTTGAAATGCATCTCGTCGAGATCCATCCGACTCTGCTCCAGCTACTCATTGGCAGCCGTCAAAGACATGCACGCTTCATAGCACTCATCGTTACTGGGCTGACACTGTTTGCGTAGCTCTTTGATTCTCTTTTTCAGTTTGGCTATCTCTGCTGAGCAATTCTTGCACTCGTGCGCTCCGTGATGGGCAGAGATGTTTGTGGCTTTCTTGATGCATATTCCGCTAACCAAAGGACTTCCATGGATTCCGTCGAACTTCAACCTCATAACTCCGTCATCCTTCACCGAGGCTCTCAGGTTCACTATCTGCAACGGCTTATTGGACCCGACAACCGCAAAGATATCAAACTCCGACAGGACCTGCGAAAACAAAATCATAAGAACTCGAACTCAGCCCTCCTGTCGTAAACGAGTAAAATGCTGATTGACTTTCACATTAATGTTTTACTATTACCTTCTCATCCTGGAGAAAGACATTGAACACTCTCATCCCCTTTGGCCCATTCGTATTGATAATCTCCGAAAAGTGAAGATCAATGGAGTAATGCCCCGGAGCAAGATTGTCAAACCGGCAGCAGTTCCCTAGCCGGGCTGACTGGTAGATGAAAGGACAATCACCAGCCTCTTCTACATGCTCCTCGGTGCGGAAAGCTTCTCCTCCTTCATACCGGGCGTAGGCCACAATCTCCACATTAGCGTCAGGCGCTCTAAACCCCTCGTCGCATCCGGCATTCACAAACATCACACAGTCCTCTCCTGAACCGAAAAACACACAGCCCCTCATTAAATGGATAACTATCAAGCATCATCATCTTTAGCCTACCGAACGCTCCATCAAAGAGTCGAATCACTCAATTACTGGGGCATCGGAAGTAAATTGATAACAAGAAAAATCCCATTTAACCACAATCTTCGAAAATGGCTTTTTTAGGCTAAAATTTTTGAAAATATTTCAGCAACTTAAACTAGTTATCTATAGAAAAATCAGATCTACTGCATCCAGTCCAGCTGAAAAATTCAAGCCTCCTGAGAATTAAACTTGTCTATGAAAACATCAAATGAAACCGTATCAGCTATAAAATAAAGCGTGATGATAACTAAACCAATATAGTTCTTCTTGGGCAAACCCTAGCTCCATAAACCCAATCTGTACACATAAACCATTCACACAAACCCTAAAAAAAATCCTTAAATCGAAAGAAACCCAATTGATTACTGTGCAATTCAAAGACTATGAACAAGAATCAAGCAAAAAAAATGCAGAAGAAAACATACTTGCGCAGTCGGATCTGTTGAATCCACCGGGGACCATTCTAGCGCCCGAGTCACAGACCATCAAGTCCGCCAAGCTCGCATCCTCCTCCTTCATTGCAGAGTCGTCTTCTCCCACCCCTCTATCAATTTCCGCCACCTCCTTTTCCCAATCGATCACCGCCGACACGTTCGTATCGCGAATTAGGGTTTCCGGCACCGTTCCGATATCGCTCGCTTCCATCTCACTTGACAACACCCCGGTGTGAAAATTAGCGAAATTGCAGAAATCCCGAATCGAAGCTGATCTGGGTGTGTCCGAAAATTGAGGAAAATGCAAAAGTTTCCAGACATTTTGAATTTAGGGTTTTCAAATTTTAAAATTTAGAGTTTTGTTTTTAAAAATTGTAGTATAGTTAGAAGTATGCCTTATAAACATTCTAAAAAGTCAAAATGAAAAATAAAAGATGTAAAGTAATATTATTTTGATAACCCTTTATTTTATATACATATTTTATTTTGAGTTACGGAAGGGAACAACATTTTATTGAGCTAGTGAATTACATTTTGAGCCCCATTATGAAGGGTGATGAAGCAAATTGTTGAATGCACGCCTTGCATCAACTTAAGGAAGTTATAACTAAATTTTTCATCCGTATCGATCACTCTTTTCAATTCATATGATTGTTTATCAATACTATATTATTTAATTGTGTTGCAGCCAATGTCTAGGGGTGTTCACCAATCTAAAACCGGACCGGACCGGACCGGACCGGTAGCAAACTGGTCCAGACCGGAATCAGGGAAATCAACTCACCTGAACTACTAAATTTATTTTACTTAAAATGCTGCGGTTTTGTTTCAAAAAATCAGCATAAATATGACATAATCTGAGTATATAACAAAGTGAAACAACATATAACATTTAAGCTTGAACACATTCTTGAAATCTCTTCAAAATATGACATTTTTCATCATCTTCGCTGCCACTATTGGATTCATCTTCACTATTATCATCCTCAGAGGCTTCTATCTATTTAGATTCAAATGCCTAAATCATACAACAGTATAAAACAGTTGGAAATAGCATATATTTTTAGAGACGTAAAATTAAACATCTCATGGTCATGACAGGGAAGACTGCGAAAGACCCATACACATACAAAGTGCCCTTTCCAACCACAGTGCGAACATTTATACACCCACAAGACTGGACTACCTTGCAAATGAAAATTTTATTGGAGTCAACAACGTAGGAAATTTCCATGTCAGTTCACCATGAAATCATACTAGTAAACAACCTCTAACAAGGCATGATTTAAAGTTCGAGAAGGTTGATCGGCCTTTGAATTGGACATAGTTGATATATCATCATCAACTGTACGTTCATTTCCATATATGTGGATAAACGACTAGACACATCACTAAACAAACAATCTAAGGCATACAACTCATTTAGTATGAATAAATTTTGTCAGTATGTGGTCAATCAAATCTGAAATGCAGAAGTATTTATCATACTTTTACCAGGTACATTGGGATCAGCAGAGAATGGAAGAGGGTGAATTCTTTTCCCTCCACCTCCCATGAAGGACGAGACTAAAGCTTGGTGTTCGGAAGGGATATCATCAACCTAAAATGCAGAAAATAATCCGTGAACATAAACAAAGGTGAGTCATTTAATATGACCTTTAGCGATGTGAAGATAATTCTAATCAAGAAAGATTGTTATGTATAACTCACCAAGCAAGTGAAAGATCTAAATGGATGAAATTTGTGAAGGATTACCATCTGGTCATTAGTTAGTAGAGGCACTTGGGATTGGAGTATTGGATTCCCAACGGCAGGCATGTGAACATCAGCGCCGTTACGGCCATGCATCATATTCTCTGGAGTAAAATGTAGGTCCTGTCTACCCAGCCTGCAAAGCTGAAATCATTCTGAAGATCATCAACGTCATCTCTATCTTCATCACCAACAACTTGAGTACAACCTAAATTACTTCAAAGCATATGAGTCAGAATAAGAAACATCACAAATCGATAGAAAAAATGGCACCAAAAATTATAAACTACAATTATACGTACCATTGAGTCATTTGAATCGGATATTGCAACAACCAAATCCATACCAAATCCACAAACACCAAATCACACAATTCAGCCCCCACCTCCTCGACACTCCAGTCTCCAAGTAAAATCCATCAATTCAATAACTTAAGATGGACGAACTTGTTGAGGGCAGAGGTTAAGAGACACTTGTCGAGGCTAAGAGGCCTGAGACTAAGAGGGTTGAGGCTAAGCGGCACGGACTTGGGGTTGCAGTCGCCAGTCGATGTGCCGTATCAGGGGAGACTTGCTATCGATGTCGCTACTCTCCGCGTGAGGGATAGTGGAGAATAAATTTTGCTGAAAATCCAAAGTTGAGAGATGAAGATGACATAGCACATAGGCACGGACATGCTAGAGAACAAACACAGAAGTGAGAAATGAGGAAGGGAGGAGGTTCGGGTTTCTAGCTGCCCTAATTAAAAATGACATTATTTTAATGATTCCGGTCTATCCGGGTCAGACTGAATTTTTTTGATTTCTAAACCGGACCGGATTGGAATTAAAATTGATGGACCGAAAATCGGACCAGACCGGAACCGGATTCCTTAAAACTGATGGACCGAAGACCGGTCCGGTCTGGTCTTTTCTGATCCGGTCCGGTCATTTTCCGGTCGGGACCTAATTTTGTTCAATTAGCCCCAATTTGGTAGTATGCATTAATAATAAGATACGATAATTAATACCTATGTAGAACGTTTGGTTCACTTTACGATAAGTATTATTAATCCCCAGTATAGATTTTATTCTTTAAAATCAGGATTAAAAATCTATGCAAACTAGGTGGGATAATTAATCCTGTTACAAATAATACTCTCTAATCTCATACCGGCTACCAAACGTGACCTTAGTGTCTAAGAAGATATATTTTTCCTCAATATATATAAGTGACCCAGACTATATATTATTCAATCAAGGCATGGTTCCAATGAAACTGAAATTATGTCTTACTTGTCTTACTTATGTTTATGGTTGAAGTTGAACTACTTTTCTGTAATTTAATTTGAAGTCATATATATATATATATATATATATAGAATGTGGATCAAATGAAAACCTGTTTGGATTTGTAAACTGTGGACCATTAATAGCCCTTGATTTCGTTTGATCCTACGATCAGATTTTATTCTAGATT
>NQLW01000033.1:99133-133007 GCA_002312845.1 Kalanchoe fedtschenkoi | reverse complement strand
CAAAACCACCATATAAGCTGGTGCACAGGCAGGTAAATTGTGAAGCTGGTGCACCAGAGTAAACAATACAGATATTGCGCACAGGAGTAAAGAAACCGGACCTAACAACATGCCTATAAGCTGGTGCACCGACAAGTAAAATGTGCAGAATGAAACAACATTAAGCGAATCGGTAAAAAAAAGAAAGAAACAATACAGATATTGCGCACAGGAATAAAGAAACCGGACCTTACAAAATGCCTATAAGCTGGTGCACCGGCAACTAAAATTGTTAGGAATGAAACAACATTTAGCGAGTCGGTCAAAAAAAACAAACAAACAATACATATATAGCTAATGGGAGTAGAAAAACCGGACCTAACAACATGCCTTCAAAACTAACAAAAATAAAAAAAGAACAGAGAAATAAAAAAACCCCGAAAAACATGAAACCAGAGCGATTAATTAGAAAACTGGAAATAAGAAAAACTTGTCGCAATATCGGCTGATGAATTAGAGGATGTCAACATAGGTGTGGCTGAGAAAATACAGCAGCAGCGCGTGAGGATTATGGGCTTACATGAAAGATAAAAATAGGTGAGTATGGAATGTCGATCATAAAAGGAAGGTTGCAACGATTAAATGATATGTACAAGATAAAATCAGCTATAAATAAGGAGAATAAATATAGGATCATTAAAGATAAGGAACAAATAAAATGTAACGATAAAAAATATTAAAATTGAATTAAAATCCGATCGTTGGATCAAACAAGATCAAATGATAGAATTAGTTCACAGTTTACAAATTCAAAGTGGTTTTCATTTGATCCACATTCTCTCTCTATATATATATATATATTTGAATTTGAAGCATGCCCTACCTTGTTGTCCAATTTTATTCCAAAAAGAGGCAAATCAGAAAACAACATGTTTTCAACTTGATGCCTAATAATCTTTGAAATTTTCTTCACTAAAATACACAGAGAACAGTGTCCCAAATCAAATTCATACTGCAGCTTCAGTATCATTCTTAAAACAAAAATGTTGGCATGGCAGACATGTTCCGCAATTTTTAAATGGTGGCTGCAAATTCTACTCTTTGGATACAACCATAGTTTCTTTGCAAATTCGGCATAAATTGTGTCTTGTGTTTTTTTTTGTTAATCATGAAGTTTAGACAAGTCGAAGTGCATTGATACAACCATCATTTTTAGGATTGTTGGTTTACTTGAGCATATTTCCCCCATACAATTTTACTAGCTGGTGTGACTAGACTAGACCGAGTTCACTAACATTATTAATCTCTATGATGGTTCCCTCAGTCATCACGCTAAGAGATGTATACATCTGCCCATTGGGATTTTTCTTTACTCCAATGATCTCTAGGTTGAAAGTACACTTCACTTTTGGATGTGTTACATGTGCTTTAGTGAACCTCAAACCTGACGGGCGAATAAATCTTTCATACTTTGGGGCTTTCTAGTAAAACTTGGTCCGAACAAATGTGGCCTTTGTGACCATCTTCTTCCACTGTTTGGTTTTTCTTTTTCCAGTTCTGATACTCTTATCATTTCATCTTCAGCTACAGGTCTAACCATAGTTATCCGAAACGGACCGGTGATCGAACCGGTTAAGGTCCCAATTCCCGATTTTTTGGTTGAATCGGCGGTTCATACCGGTTCAATTAAAAATAATAATTACAAAAAATAAATATAATATGTTAAACACAAATAAAGAATTAATTAACTTTGCTAGCATAATTGGTTAAAGGCGTCGCCTGGAACTAGGGGTAGGGTTCGAACCTCGCCCGCCCTTAATTATTTTTCAAAATAATTTTTTAAATACAATTAAGACTAATTTAACCATAATTAAATCTCTAATTATAATAAACCGGTTCAACCGGACCGTTCCGGTTCAGCGATATTTCAATATATCGACCGATTCGTCCGGTTTTAACCAGTTCAAAATGCAGTCCGATAAGATTTACAAAATGGACGGGTGTCTGGTCCGGTTTTCGATCGAACCGACTGGTCCGGTCCGGTTTTAATAACTATACATGTGTTTTATTTGATGAGTTGGTGCAGCCGCAATGTGGTAGATAAATTTTATTTTATGTATTGGTAAATCAGTTCTAAGATTTAAGATTTGCATTTCTAAAATAAAATAAAACCAGGGAACCAATGGTTTCTATGGAATAATTTGATGAGTAAATAAATGTATTGTAACATTCATTACAGCGTGATAATATTATTAGATAAACCTTTACCGAACATGCATATTTTAGGTGGGATCGCGAAATTGATGTGTGAAATTATTTTTGTGACTTTTAACCACCAGAAAAATTCTAATTAAATAACTTGCTATTTATGTCTTTTGTAAATGCGTTGGTGCAGTACAATGTGGAACAAATGTGATATCAACATTTATTACGAATCCTTCCGACCTACTTCCTCCGTCCTCTATTACATGTCGTTTAAGGTTAATTTGAGTAGATTAAGGTGAAGTTAATGCTAGCGGTTGAACAAATTTAATGAATGGGTGATTGATGTTTTTATAAAAAAATTCGTGCAAAAAGTAAAATTAGTAGATGATTACTGGTAAGAAATGTTTGTTTTATTGAATATGATAATGAAGTGATTAATGTTTGACATTTTAAGGTAGTTGTTGACATTAAATACGCATTGGAAATTGTTAAGTGACAAGTAAAAGTGGACAAAAAAAATCGATTAAGTGACATGTAAAAGAGGACAGAGGGAGTATTTTCCATTTTGATGAACCCATTGGAGATAATCATGTCAACTCTGCTCAACAACTGCAATAAGTTGACTGTCATAATGACAGATCTATATATATACATTTACCGAGGTCATATTATCACGATATTTTTTGTATTCCTCTATTATTTATTATTACAATATTCAAAACAATCATAATTAAATCTAAAAATCAAATCCATCTTAAATTGAATAGATTAAGTATATGCACACAATGTAATTTTTTCTTTAGGGAAAAATCACAAAAGGGACCTGAACTATCACCACTTATCCAATTGCGGTTCGAACTATCACGATTTTCGAAAATGGTGCGATGAAAAAAAAATTGACTTATTTTGGATGATGTTTAACATCAGTTTGTTGAACATTAAATATAATTGATCTTATTAAATTTATTGAGAATTATTGATGTTTGAATATGGAAAGACGTTGTTTTCTTTAAGTGCGTAAGATGATATTATTTATTTGATATTCAAAGAACATAATTTTTGCACAAAAATCTAAATCTTATAATAATATTAGTTTAGGAATGTAATTGTAAATTTTATTTTAGAAAATCAGTCCAATTTTTTTTCATCGCATCCTTTTTGGAAATTGTGGTAGTTCGGACCGCAATTAGATAAGTGGTGATAGTTCATGACTCTTTTAGACTTTTATCCCTTTTTTAATAATGAATCATTGGCTCCCTGCGATGCACAATACCTCCTAATGGTGGTTCAGACCGGTTTGCAACCGGTTCGGTCCTCGGTCCGGTTCAGACTTGAAAAATCCGAAACGGATTGAAAAAATCCGGTCCAATCCAATTCAGACTGGTTTGCATCCGGTCCGATTTTCAATCTAGCAGTATTTCAGATTTCGATTCCGATCCATTCCAATTCCGATTCAGTCCGACCTCTAATTGTAAGCCCAATGTACATGTGCCTAGAATTGCCTATATAGTTGCCCACAAAATTGTTCACATTGCCAAGACAACTGAATTGCAAAGAGGAAACATTAAGGAGCTGGATGGATAATTAAAGAGGGAGAATGAAAATTGAGAGTTTGGTGCAGGAAAAATAAGAAAAAAAATAAAGTGAATGGATTCAACAACATTTCAACGTGACAATGAGGCAGTAGTAGTAATCTTCATCAAAGCCTTCGCGTTTTATCTCCGATTTTTTTATCAAATTTAGCTTTTTCGTTTCATTCTCTATCATTTCTGAATCTGTTTATTTTCCATTCTGACCTTTTCACAGTTCCAAACTATGAAAATCCCTATTATTTCGTTATTCGCAACCGCGAAAAGCTTTATGTGATTTTCATAGGTCACAACTGCGAAAAATCATATGTCCGCGAGAATTAAGCGGACAATGACGTGAAATATTTTTAGGGTTTCAATTTTCGCAATTCGGAACCGTGAAAATTTCTATGATTTTCGTACTTTATAACTGTGAAAATCATAGAGCTTTTCGCGGTTGCGAACAATGAAAATATTAAAAAAATTTATAATTTGAAACTGCAAAAAAAGTTCAATATGAACAAAACAAGCTGAAAATGATAGAGAATGAAGCTAACCAAATTTGATAAAAAAATCTTTATCTCCACACCCCCGTCTCTCACTCGATGCTCGGCACCTCACCTTGTCGTCCGCCCCCGCCGCATCGCTCCTCAAGCCGATTTCCTTCTCTGGCCTAACCGGCACCGCCGTCTTCGAAACCCTCCCTGTCGTTTCCGCCCTCGAAGCCATTCAATTTCCCGTCGCTGGCGAAGAGCCTGGCGCCGTTCATGGCGCGGAAGTTGGACTGAGCGTAGCAGCAGGAGTAGGAGGGCGCTGCGGGGGACGGAGGCGAGGAGGATGGCGGTGGGCGAGGGAGGGGAAGCGGAAGAGGAGGAGAGCGGCGGAGGGTTCGCCGAGCCATTTGAGGACGCGAAGCTGTTTGTTGTCATACGATTTTGACAGCAAGGCGGTGGCCAATTAGGCTTAAGTTCTGTAGATTGCCGAGGTGAGAATTTCTCAGTTGTTTTAGTGGTTAGTAGGGTTAGGTAATTAGGGTTCAAATTTCACTCTCATTTTCTGGGTACACAAATGCAATGATGCTGGTTGGAATGCATAATAAATATGAGATAATATTTGGGATGGTGGAAGTGATGTGTGTGTTAAGGAGAGCTGGGACATTTTGTGTACTGTTGATTGTTTGATAGCTTTTGTTATCTGCGGCAGGTTATTTACAATAGGGAGACTGATCAGAGTAGAGGGACCTAGCTTTGTTTGCCAATCGAATGCTATGGGACATCCGCCAAAAATTGTGCCTGAGAGTGAAATATCTTTCTTCAAGAATGGAGTTTGCCCAGATATTGCTTTCAAGAATCTGTGTGGTGAGCATTGCTATCCAGCTGCTTCAATGTATACTCTACGTGGACGGCCTAACTGTGAAGTTACCTTCAACTTTGGTCCTGTTTCCCTGATGACTTCGGCTGTCATCCAGTGCCCAAGCCCATGATTGAAGTTCCCTATCAAGGGATTGAAAGTCAAGCTGAATTTGGCATTTCTGACAAGAAACAAGAGTAGCAAGCTATATTTTGATCAATGCCATTGCACTGAATACTTTGGCGAGAGAATTTTTTAGAGGCTAGAATACATGAGAGTGCCTGTTGGTGGAGAAGGTGATGAGGATTTTTAAATCAAGAATGAAACCGAGGATTAAAGGGACAATATTGGGTTTGCTGTGGATTTTTGTGGTTCAGTTGGTGACTTTGGTGGAGAGTCAGGGACCTTGAGCATTGAGGGATGGCTGACTTGCTCTCTGAAGAGTTTGTTCATGGTGGCTTGTTGAGAATGAATCTGAAGCTGGCAGCTATGCCTGATGGACTTATTTCTAATTAAAAGAGTTACCAAGAATGATAATGCCAACTTGACGGTCTCTGGTATTGGAAGGCTACATTAACTGCTTACTGCATTGGGTATCTACTGTTTTCAGTTGTTTTTTGCCTTTGTTTTCATTATTGGAACGTCACACTCATTGTGGCTGAGTTGGATAAAACGTTATTCTGGGCTGGTCCTAGGTTCAAAAAAACAATTCCATAGAAGAAGAACTAATTCTGGGCTGGTCCTAGGTTCAGAAAAAACAATTCCAACCTTGGAAAAAGAGTTCTTCGAAAAAATTGCAAGAAGAATGCCAACAACTTTCTGTTTATAATGTGTAGCCTAATGTGTAGCTAGAAGATGCTTGCTTAATGACCAACAACTTCTGATGAAGATTAGGAAATCTTAGGTGTAGTTTTCTGTTTATAATTTGAAAGAGGAAATATGGCGCTTCTTTTCAAACTTGATTTGGTTCTTCTTCTTCTTATTATTATTATTTATTTATTTATTCTAAAGCAATGTAGTAAGGGCATGAGGCTGAGAAGGGAACAAAAGCCCAGAGGGCTACAAGACTCGAGAGACCCGCGCGGAGCGGGCAAGAAAAGGACGCGAGGCCCTTCGAGAGGCCGGCGAGAGCCCGCTAAGAAGCTGGCTGAAGGCACTGGGCGAGGCAAAAAACTGACGCCCGAGCACTCGGGTCGAGCGCTCGAGCGGGCGAATTGTCCTGAGGACTCAAAGCTGACTGCGGGGTCATGAAAGACTGATCCCGCGCGAGGAGGGCCTTTGTGACTGGAGGCAGATCTCCGAAAGTGAAAAGCGCGGGGCAACCGTCAGCTTGGGTGGGGGAAAGCCTGCACAAGGATCTGGCTGCGGCATTGGCTGCTCTTGAGATTAGCTTGTGAGAGATTTTTTCCAAGGCGCAATGCCAGAATCTAGGAAAACATTTGAAGCTGCAATTAAGTAATGTGTAGTACTGTAGTCATGAATCACGTTCAATATTTTTCTAGAGTTCTGAGCTACACTCTTTTGAACATCTACTTATTCTGCAGGTACAGGTTGCATAGGAAGCTGCTCATGGAGAAGATCAACCAAGCCTAAGAAATATACCAGGAGAGACTATTGTTTTAACAAAGAGACAGTTAATAGCTTAACAAAAGTTTCCTCATCACTAGGCAATAAGATTGGGAATTTTGTGTTGTTGTTTTAGTAGTTTTGCAATGGATGATCACTGAGTTAGGGAGTTGTAGTTTGCAGCTTTGGTTGATTGAGCTTTTGAGTTTTGTTTCTAAATATTGGGTTGCATGTGTTGTCTGATTGAGCATTTGATGCTTGTCAGGATGATGATAGTGTGAACCACCAATCTGCTTTAAGGTCGAAGCTTCTTGAGTGCTGCCTTTATCAATTCGAAAGCTTGAGAAATTTTAGAAGTTACGGTTCAGTAGTCTTGACCCTTTCTGTCATTTGTTGATTTGTTACCCATACACTTCCATCAAGCTGGTTTGTTACTCAGCACCATATGTCAATTATATTGGTCTCTTTCGTTTTGCATTTCCATGTCCCTTAAAATCTGCTCATTTCTCCTTAAATACATATTTCTTTCTAATTCTTTTATTGTGTACCAAGCATACTTTTATAGGTTGAGTCGTCTCTCATCAACACTAAGTGCTCCATTCATAGAATGCGTTGTTGTAAGAGTCCCTTCTCTTTATTGGCATCCAATTTGTGCTTGTTGTTTTATTGTGTAGGTCAGCTTTGAATGCTCAGCACCAAAGTTTCAAGTGCTTCAGTTCAAGTTTTCTTTTTATCAAAAACACTTGTTTTGAATTTGAAACTTGAATTTTTTTTAGTAATTTCTTGAAACTTATGTATTCCACGTACTGTATGGCCTAGACATGAATATTTTGATGTATTATGCAAGTTGAATATTTGCCACAATTTGTAAGAACTATTTATGGATAAATGAAAGCAGCAAATTCAAATATTCAGGATCAGCGTCTATATTTTATATGTGCAACAGATTTGATCTGTTGCCTAAAGTGTGTGATAAATTACATAGATGCCCTTATATAAAATGCAACAACAAAAATATTTTGTCTATAATGCGTGTAAAATTATAGGGACGCCCTTATCTAGAATGAAATGATAAAAATGTGTTGCCTTAAATATGAATAAGGCAACATCAATATTTTGCTACCAACAGAAAAAAATTTATAGAATATGCAACAAACTCAAAATTTATAAGGCAACTGTTGCTTAAAAAAAAGAGGAAAATCCAAAAGGGGCTCTGAACTACCACCACTTACCCTATTGCGGTCAGAACTACCACGATTTTCAAAAATGTGCGATAAAAAAAAAATTGGACTGATTTTTTAAAATAAAATACACCATTATATTGTAAAACTAATATTATTATAAGATTGAGAAATGTGTGTGAAAATTACGTTGTTTGGTTATCAAAAGACGTCGTTTTTAATGTGCGCAAAATGATATAATTTATTTTGATAACCAAACGACGCAATTTTCGTACACAAATTTAAGTTTTATGATAATATTATTTTGCAAATGTAATGGTAAATTTTATTTTAAAAAATAAGTTCAATTTTTTTTTCATCACACTTTTTTAGAAATCGAGGTAGTTCTGACCGCAAGTAAGTAAATGGTGGTAGTTCAGGACCCTTTTGAGTTTTATCTCTTAAAAAAACTGTTGTGTTAGCTTCCAACCATGGCGTCACGGACGGAACATTGCCTTAGGTTAAAAATATGTTGGCTTATGGAATAAGCGACGCCTATTAGATGTGACAGTCCATTTTCATTGCCTCAGATGTAGACAACAGAAAAAAAGGCATTATGCAACATTTTTGGGCGCTCGTTTTAGATGTAGTGCTATTTTTGTGAATCAAAGAATCCACTCTTATACTAATTGAAAGAGTCTAGTCTCAAAGAAACAAGTTGTTTGAAAAATTAATGGCGGTATTTATTCAACAAATTATAAAACTAATTGGAGTTTACTGTTTCAAACCTTGCATGAGGCGAGTGAATAGCAATGCAAATAAAATAAGAGTAAAAAAATACAGAAAATTACATGACGAGTTTTTTATGATAATTACCGATGCTCATCAAATTATAATTGTAATCATTATTATATTTTGTATGGAAATATTTTTTAGATCATAGAACTGATATGTTTTAATATACATGTAGTTGACACGCCAAACAAGCAATACATTATTGTTCTGATATTTTGTCATGTTTTTCATGTGTGATATCATCAAATAAATGACAAATGCACCTCATCATCAATTTGAGATTTTGTTAAGAGTAAGTGGAATTGCTTAGTACTCGAACACTAACGACTAACTCCTAATTTTAACATGAATGTTGCTTTGTGTTCGTAAGTATTGTGATTGAGTTAATTAATTGCCCATTATAGGTTTAGTGAAGTACCATTAACTATAGTGGTCATACATATGACCATTTAAAACGTCGTCCTATAATTTAAATAAGCGCTGTAAAACGTGTATTTTGTTCGATGTCACAAACTTAATACGAGGAAGATTTTTCTTTCTTTAGCCATTGTTAGGGTTTTTTTTAATCTGAATTGTCCGAAATAATTGAATTGACCTTTCGCTCAGACTCCTCTCCAAGTCGCTGATCTAGGGTTTCCAGTTTCTACTCCGCCGGCGTCAGATTCCCTCGATCCGTCGAAGCTAGGGTTGCGGCCATGGACGTCCCGCGGGAGATAGACGAGTATATCCAGCAGTCGATACACCACGAAATCGGACGCAGGAGTTGAAGCAGCGCGCGTCGGAGGAGGAGGCGCAGATGCGGTACAGGGAGCGGATTTTTGAAGCTAGGGTTTCGACTGAAGGTGAAGGATGAGATCATCGAGCGGACATGAATGCGCAATCGTTGAAGAAGTTTGTGGAGGAGAACCGGAAGCTGATGGAGTGTGCAAGATGGGAGGAGTGTTCGTTGTGTGATCACGACAGAGAGGCGCTGATGGAGTTTGGGAATGAGACTGACGAGCGGGCTAAGGAGGCTGAGAGTCGGGCACGAGAGTTTTGAAAGAGTTGTAGGCACGAGAGTCTCCGGCCTGAGGATGGAATTTCCAGTGAGGACGCGTCAGATGAAGGAAGAAAATCTGCTGGCATAAGTTATGGAAACAGTCTTACGTAAAGATGATATTAAACTAACCAAGCTTTCTTGGAAGTCAATATAAAGCAGCAGGAGCCGTTTAGCAAACTGCACAGAATGTGGAATCAACCGAAGCCGGCCGTCTACTCAGAGGGTTATCTCTAGATGAAAGAAGAAACTTGAACACGACAAAGAACATCTGAAAATCAACCACCTTAACATACAGCTCAAGTTGAGACAAGAATTTGGGGTAAATTAATTAAACAACACTCATGCGGCGGCACGATGAAGGGGCGGAAGCGAAAGTCGAGCCCCAGAATTTGCAGCCCCAGCTGGAAGATGCCCTCTATCTCCTTTTCTATATCACTCCCCTGATTGAAAAATACACAAGAAATAGTGGCGGCGGGAACTAGCAACATCAGCGCTGCAACTACGTACTCTTCCACATCCATTACAGTTTTTGTCGAATTTATTTCCGCTTGTGGCCGAATTCACCAACTTTTTCGCAATTTACATGTATGAAATCAAATGCATTTCTTGGCTCAAAAAATAAACAAAAAGGAATGCCAAATAGTTCAACAAAAACATTAATAATTTGCATTAAAATATAAAACTGCAACTGCAGAGATAGTTGCTAAAATGACCACAAAAGACTTCTTGCCGACCCAATTCCATTCATAGCTAAGTGGCCACAGAATGGCCCTAACAAAAATACTTTCTAGCCCATTTTCAGATTACAACTTAACTATTTTGCGACCCTAAACCCAAAACAAATGAAGTAAGCACTCGGCTTGTTTGGGGCCACATTTTCTGCAGCCTATTTGGTGCCACGTTGAGGCCTGTGTAACTTGCGTTGGATGGGATGCAACACAGAGATTTAGGGCAAGGAAATACCAAGCAAATTTCGGAGTTTCTCGCAAGTGCTAATTTTATCACCTAATCATTATCAGAATATTTATACTCTTATATGTCAACGAACAATGTCAAAAATGAAGCTTCATACGTGGGTGGTTCAGTGTTCGGTCCAGATTGAAAATCAACCCGATTTAATTTGATTTAAAATAATTCCATTTTGATAGTTAATAATTCGGTAGTCAAACTGAACCGAAATATCAAAATTATTATGGTTTCAATTACCGATTTTTGGTATTTTATTTTTTGATCGAACCGAAAATTAAATTATCAAAATAGTAATAAAATTTAATGTGAATTATTATTTTTCTATTACTTAATTAATGTTTGAAGGTCAAAATTGGTTATTACACTATCTAATAAATAATTGCATAACAAAAAAAAGTATATATTTTTCTAATTTTTTATAAATATTTTGTGAGTTCAAATCGCTATTAAGTAAGAGTTATATTTAAAAAATAATAATTTAATCAGATTTTGGTTTGAATCAAACCGAACCGAATAAACCAACTCAGTCCAAAACCAAACTGCAGTAATTTTGTTTTATTTTCAATTTTGAAAATAAAAATGAATAATACAATTACATTTTAATTTGATTAGGTTCGCTTCAAAACCGAACCGATGAGCAACAGTACTAGTTATTAGTCATTACTAATGAAAAATACATTTTAATTTTACCTTTTATTTATACAGTTTTAATTAATTATGCAATTAATTGTAATTTAATTATGGATACTCTTGCACGACTCACTGTCGGCCTAGCCTAAATCACTCTACACTGTGACCTTTTTCGGCAAAAATATTCAATTTAAAATGGAAAATAATGTGTCATTAAGTAAGAAAAACACATTCATTATATTTTGTATTATCAATCTCTTTGAGTATTTACATTTTTTTTTGTTTAAATTGATGAAATTCAATAGCCATATTGTTACATTACTCTTTAAGCATTACTCTCAATTTAAACACAAATTTAAATGTCTCTCAACATTGCGAACGTGTTATTTTAAATGAACTCAATGTTCAATTCATTGTTCGAACTTCGAACTGTACATTTCATTGAACAAATATTCATTTAAATAACAATATTTTAATTCATTTGAAGAAGTTCAACAATTACACTTCTCAATTGTATTTCAAAAATTATCATTTAAATCTCTCGTTGTTAAAACAAACTTAATAAATCCATTATAAAAAATTCACTTTCAATGTACTCAGATTTAGAATGAATTGAATATTTATTTAAACAAATTTAACATTCATTTTTATATGACATAGATGAAATTAAATAGGCGGAGAGTGAGTGTTGTATTATGGAGAGTGATGAATCGGTCTTTAAGCCTATTGTTACTTTCTGCCATCATACAAATCTTGCATCCAAAATATATATATATATATATATATATATATATATATATATATATATATATATATAGTGACATCTCATAGACATCTTTTTTCCACAGTGCCATCATTTCATTTCCACAGTGACTTCTTCATAGCCAGACATTAATGTGATTACAGAACATAGAGGAAATGGATAGCTAGCAAGTTGTGTTCAACTACATCCTTCTAGGAACTAGGAAGCTTGGCAAAAGGATAAGATTACTGAGTTTCAAGAGAGTCGGACTAAACTCCTTCCACAACTTCACGTAATCAGGAAAAGAAAATGCTGTGCTTGCTTTCACATGAAAGACCAGTTAACAAACATGAAGGCCAGGCAGTGATTGACCTCTTCGTCATCCAGTACCATCCATGCAATCGCTTGGTCGTATGATATTGGTCGACCCATGCTCGACATGCAGTTCCCAGCTGGAAGGTATGCAAACCCCTGTGGATGAGAAATATTGTATTGAAGTTCTCAAGAGTATGCAGTTGGTTGGTTGGTTGCTACTTGATAGTATAAATGAAACAATCCAACTAGGGGCCGCTTGCTGGTGTTACCTGTTGTGTAATTTTGGGGAACTCAGCAAGAAGGGATTTACGACCAGCCTCATCCAGGGTTTTCTCAAGCTTAATATCCTGAAGAGATCCGAAAGTTGTTTCCAGCATATCAAGTCCAGACTGATTAGCAAACGTGAAAACAGGAGGCGCCTGCAAAAACACGATTCGGCAAGTTATTCCTCACAAGACAATTAATTCACAGTTAACACAAAACAAAAACATCGAATCACCAGTTCACATATGTGGGCTTACATTGGTTGTCAGTGAACAGCACATAACAGCTTCTGAGAATTGCCAAAGTAGCTTCAGAACTGAATCACCAGCTTGAGAGCACACCCTAACAAGCTCCTCTCCAGTATGAATCCTAACATCAAGAAAAAGCAAAATCAAATCATTCAAGATTAAATTTTTGAGGACAGATAAAAATCTTTAAAACTCTGAAGTGGTGAGCATAAAATCGATCAAGCAAGTCATACTTGTAACTTTGAGTAATCCAACGTGCCAATGTGATAACTTCAGTAGAACCCGGAAAAGAGTTTTCTACCACCATTTGAGAGCCAAGCCTTGCTGGGGACAGGACCACAGCAACTCTCTGAACGGCTCCAACAACGCTGCGCACATATTGGCGAGCCATTGATGCGACACTGTCACGCAAGTGATTCTCAAAAGTAAACTGGAATGCCATAGTCAAAACTGCACGCTGTTTGATATGATTCGCACCAGAGTCTCCAGCAGCTAGTGCTCCTGTGGTATGAACTTCAAGAACTGAAGCCAGATCTAATGTTCGAGTAGCACCTGGTTCATCCTGTAATAAAAATCAATAGACTCAGACACAAGCTAGATATCAACCACATTAGTTAGAAAATAAGTCACTATATAATTAATGTTACTGAACTGCTTTATTCTCCAAGGAGATGACTCGGAAGCCCGATGGAAGAAGGAGAGCATCGTCGGCAAAAGATTCATCAATGGGAGCAAACACAATCTGAGCACAAGGACCAACCTCATTTTCATTGATTCCACTGCAAAGCTGCGACATATAAGGGCACATGCTACCTTAATCTTTCCAATGAAATAATATCGGCTGGAAAAAAAAATCAACAATAAAAAAATTACCTGCAACAAGAACATGTCACGGGCAAAAGCGACATCCTCAAGGCAGAAGGCCTGACCCTCCAAACGAACCACCTCCAAGAACTTTGGAACGAAAAGGAAACATTGTTATTATATTGCGCATAGCTAAAGACTCTTAAACCAGTTATTATTCGGGAGGTTTACCTCTTCTAGCTCAATGGTATGAGCTAATGGTAAAATGACTTGGTTGCTACGAAGTGCGCTAGGCGTAGAACAAGGAATTGCAGAGGGGCTAGCTCTAACTGATGCAGCCCAGTAGGCATCAATGCCATAATCTGCCCATTCAGATCGGTGTTCCCTGATAAAGCGCACAAGATGGGCAGGGGCGACATCCTACGGAATAATTTGTCATTAATACTGTATTACATAAAATGTTTAATTCAAGGAAATGACAAAGCGGGAAGCTCTCTTGAAGCACCATTAAGATATTGACCTGATTAATGATGCTTCTGCTCATTGGATATATAGAACAGATAGTGAGCAAGGATAAAATCTCACCTCCAACAGCATTGACACTTTAGCACACAGCACTCCACCTCCAAAAGCAGGGAATAATGCTGCTGAGTTAGACTGAGAATCAATGAATTTGCTAGCAGACATATTGATGGAGATGGTGACATCATCCATTTCAACACTATCCAAAAGAGACCAGCCATCATCCACCAACCCATTTACAGCATCATTGAATCCCCTACATAGCATTGTAGGACATTAACATTACTCAAAACTCCTACATGCTCGATCAGTTAGAAGGAACATAATTGAAATGAAATTTTCATCAGTACCTGCTCAATCGTTGGCTGAAAGTTCTAAGAACAGCAGGCTGTTTTCCTCCTCCATATTTAATTTCACCACAATTCTCTTGGGCAATTTGGCGTATGTGTCGCAAAGCCTTCAAATACAAACAAACTAAGTATGAAAAACATGGAGAAAAAATATATGAGCTTGACTTCAGAAGTACTTACAGCAAAAGAGATTTTCTGGGCAATGATTTCAGATGACTCGTACAAAGGCCTTAAAATCTCTGGTGCACTACATGGCTGCAAAGCTGATATAGTTTCAGAAAACAATTATGGGAGTAAATAGTGATAGGAATCAGTAAGTAAAGGCCTTACATCTAAATCAAGATGGTCAACAATGTGAATGATGGATCCACCGCCCTCACAAGGACGGATCAAAAAGCCACTAGGAAAAACCTCAGCTCTTATAAAGTTCGGCGAAGATGGGCCGGTCGAACCACCTGTAGACGCATTCAGTGATCTTTCACATACCTAAGAATATCATGAGAAGATAATTAATCAAATGAATGACATGCTAGAGCCTTAAGAGGCACTGTAAAGCATATGGAAAGCGAGGCATAGAAAGCGAACAACATTAACTTCACACCACGTATGTAAAATATGTTACCACACATCATCGACTTTTATGCTGGCTTCAATATATTAAAATTAGTATAGAAAGCGAGGATTGTTATATTACCACAAGGCCTCCATCTTCAATGGGTGATATAAACCTCAGCTTCCAAAAGTCACGCGCTGACGCCATTGTAGTAGGCGCATATGTCTGAAGTCAAGTCTTAGAGTAAGAGAGGCATTGAGTACCCAAGTAAGCTAATGTGATATCATAGTCTTAATTGTTTACCTGCATGTATATAAGCTCTAAGGTTCCTCCATTTGCAGTAGGAAGGACAGTCAATACGTTATGGGTTCTGCAGTCACGGAACCAAGCCGGAGTATCTTTGAGAATTTCAGCAACCTGTGAGCAGATTGTGAGATATCTCGAACTCCGAGTAGAGTCAAGACATTGAGTTTAAGTTGAAAGGTGATCTATGCATACCTTCATGGGTTCCAAACTCACGAGGCCACAGGCGCGTGCAGCGACTCCTGCGCAATTGCGGGACACAGCAACAATTTCAACAGAATCCGGACCAGGCTACAGAAGACATCAATTTGTAATGGCTAAACAGACCTACAAGTGATAACAGGAATCGAGCAACCCAAAATCAATACCTTCATCCCAACCATCTGTATCCAGTTGACAGCAATTCCAGTAGCCTTGGATAGGAACTCCGCCTGGGTCTCCTCGGCGATGGCGAGAAGACTAAGAAATGATAAGCAACCAAACCAAACCAAGGAGTCACTCACTCAGCAGGTGAAAAAAAAAAAAAAACCAAAGATGAACTATACAGGGTTCAAGAGAGTGAGGTCCTGTTTATACCCAGCTGGGCTGTTGGCATCCCTTTCGCGAGGCTGATGTGTTGGGTTTTGCTGTGAATGGGGCGTGACCACAGACTCGCAGCTTGCATCTGTGGTCGCCGATCTCTGGACATAACACACCAAGATTTGAACTTGGCAAATCGAGAAGAAAATGCGGGGCGGTTGAATTGGTTATCAGTATAAAGACTTACACTGCGAAGCTTCTGGCGCATGAATCCATTGTCATAAGACAAATGAGATACCTGCTTCTGCAAGCGCTCATTCTCCTCCACCAGCATCCTATTCTCTGCAGTAAACTTCTTGTTCTCTGCCTGAAGTCGAGACGATTCTTTCCTCTGCTTTTCCCGGCATCTGCAAGCCATTCCAAAACCAGACAGCATGTTCTTGCAGACACAAACGAAGATCTGAGACTAAAAAGCCACGAGCTTTACAGCCTGTGGTGGGATAAAGTGAGCGACGGGTGTTACCTGCGGTTTTGAAACCAGACCTTCATCTGTTTAGGCTCAATGCTGGAGAGAACAGGACACCCGCCAATCAGCTGCCGCCGCTTCAACGAACTGGGCTTAGGAAACTCAGCATAGACGCGCTCCAAGGCCTCGACTTGCTCGGGCGTGTACCGCACATACTTCCCAGAATCCATTTTCCCGGAAAAAAAGATGTCACCTTTCCTAGCTCTTTCCGCCCAGAGCACCTCTACACCTCAGAACGTAATCGGGTTGAGAAGAGGAGCAAGAAAGAGCGGTTGGATTGAGGTGGAAAAGGGTTTATGTTTGTGGGTCTCATACCGAAATTGACAATGTGGAGGATGTTTGTCTTGGCAAAGGAGAGAGAAGCAGCTGCAACAGCAGCCAGCAGCAGCAGGCATGAGTCAAACCAAATCTACAGTAGATAAAAATTGATCAGAGTCATGGATTAGCGGAAAAAGGAACTGAAAAAAATTTCTATTTATAAAAAATCAAAATCTGACAAATTTGTTTAGTCATATCAAACAGCAGAGTAGGGTTTGAAACTCATTTGCACAATAGCACCAGAAGAGGTATAGCAAGCAGTTTGTTTTCTTTGGCTAATAGGCTACTAGCCTACTACATGTATACTTTGCAACCTATAAAATTTTCATGTCGAATTATTGATAAAGGTTCCTTAACTGTTTTCTTAGGTTCATGTTGAAGAAACAAAGGCAACTCTCCAGTTTGCTAGCAGAGCCAAAAGCATCACAAATTGTGCTCAAGTAAATGAGTTCTGACGACCATCTATTTGCGGCAATGAGCTCTCTGGTGATTGAAATGAATGGCGTCAGTCCGCTCCCCGCTCACCGTTGCAAGCATATCATGCCTGAGAAATGCATCAGTCAAACTCAAATCAGCCTAAGAATTTCTTCAAGTAAAAAAGTATCATGGACTTGGCAGAAGCAAAAATTTACTTGAGAAAGTTTGTAGCAGGTCCATAATGTCCTTCAACCGAGACCTCAAGCCGATCGATGGAATCCGGCGAGCATAAAATTTACTCTTGATGACCACGCTTAGCCTCTCTGCCTCCAAGTTGCTACTTGAGCTGATTGTGAACGGATGCCACTGCAGCCTGGAAATGATCGGCACATTGACAAATATTGTGCTTGTCGGGGTGTAACTCAATGCTGCCACCGTTGACCAATAATATGCGGTTGCAGCAAGGGAATTATGAATCATTAACTCACGTGGATTTTTTTTGGCGAAGTTGAGTTCAATAGTGTCGCAGGGCAAAACTCGAGCGGAGGAGGCCAGGCGAACGCTCCCCCGGGACTGCAAGAACCTTATGTAGCGGTCCACCAGGAAGAGGTAGAAGCCCGGGAGCATTATGGTGGCGTACCCGATGCCGACGTGGAGGATGAAAAAGAACATGAAGAGGATGTAGAGGTAAGGTAGTGTGAGTAGAAAAAGAGCTCGAACATTCTGCGCCTTATTCTCGGCAAGGTGCATGCCAACAGGATCAAGCCGGCTATCAAAGCCAGCTCTCCAGGCACGTTTGCAACTCCTCTAGTCTCCCATGACAACATCTACACATAGAAATCCATTCATCATAATCATTTTCATAATCTCAATTCAATGTGTTGATTCTTGTGTACCTCGAGGAGTTCACGGGTGGCAATCCAGTAGATGACGTAGCAGAGTCCATGAGCGGTGAAGATGGCCATCGTAATGTGTCCCAGCCAGATGTGATACTTGATGCTCGACTCGGAGGTCAACCCCGAAGACCCCCAGAATGGAAGATCCTCTCGCCACGGGCTTGGGATTGGATGGTAGGGGTTCGTTGCTGAGTTTCTTGCCGAGATGGATGTAAACGCAGCCCAAGACGGCGACAAAAGAGCATCGGGGAAGTGAAAACGAGAGTGTTGGCACCTGAGACAGACAGATAAGTTTACAAAGAATGAAAGAAACTACAGCCAGCCAAGTACTCATCCTGGTGATAAGTTCCTCCACTTCAAAACCTGATCCTCGACCACATGCAGATGGAAATTCTGTTACCTTGAGACCCCAGGAAGGTGGAGTTGTTGTTAGTCTTGGCTCAGATCTTGGCCTGCCAGTCTTGCCTATAGGTGTTGTGTTGGTGGGAATCATGATCCACACTAGAGTGTCGTAGCCCAGGAGTACCACAACTATCATCAGCGCCTTGATGCAGCTAGTCTCTCACGGCCCTCACACCTCCCTGATCGTCGATGGCTTTTGACTCCATGAATGGTTCTAGCTACCGGAACAAGAGGCGATGGGAATTTAAGGATGTGGATGGCTTGAGTGTAGAGACTAATAGTTCGAGGGAAAATTAAAAAAAATGGAATTCTTCAATAATTTCATCTAATTTTTCTTTTTTGGTTTTATAAATAAAATGTCAAGAAAAATTTTGGGAATCCATTTCATTTTTCATGGAAAATTTTATGAAAAATAGATAGAAAAATATTAATATTTTATCATCTCATACATTGAATTTGATGAAATACATTGAATTTGTTCAAAAAATGGTTATTTGTTTAAGATACATTGAACTTGTTTAATATATGTAGAATCACATTTTCCATCCAATTTTTCATCTAATTTTCTTTCTCTCCTATTTTCCATCTCCAAACAATGGATTTTACTAATTTTCCATCAAATTTTTCTTTCCGCCAAATTTTTCCTAAACCAAACACAGCCTAATGCTTTGTTTGGTTTAAGGAAAGTTTCATTGAAAGGAAAATTATGCGGAAAGTTAGAGAAATTCTTTTTTTGGTTTAAATGGAAAATTCCATGGAAAAAAATTTTGATGGAAAATTGTATGGAAAATTTAGATTAACAACAATAGAAAATAATATATTCCTTTAAATTTTCTATGTTAAACAAACAAATGAAAAATGAAATAAATTCCATTAGAAATTTAGATTTCATTCTATTTTCCATTCAATTTTTTTTTATGTGAAACTTTTCCCTAAATCAAACACACCCCTAAAGGAGTATAAATAAGGTGGGAAATGAGATGAAGTGAAAGCCTGCTGAATATTTCATATGCTTTTTACAAGTCCCGAACTTGGGTGGTCATCATCTACGCCATTTTCACATTTGCCATCACGTATGATTATATTTCCAGACCAAGAGAGGCAGCAATTCTCTTCTCTTTTTTCAATCTCCTCTCCTCAATTAATCCGTGATTTTGTGAACTAATTCGGGGAGAAAATCACGTCACATCTTCGTTTCATAGTAAATTCAAACAGAGCTGCAATCGTAATTTCTTTCTTTTGAAGGAATATTTTTTAATATTGATTAAATAAAGTAAACTTCTCTTCATATATATTAATCATATTTACGAACACACAACACACTAAATAATGATCAAATAATGTCTATTCATGGGCAAACTGACAACTTAAAAAAATTTATTATATTTCTAAAGACAATAATTGTAGATAAAGGAAAATTAAGAGGGCTCAGTATATTTTGGATATTTTGTATATGTAATAAGTAAGACCTTCAATACGATGAATATAAGACTATACGTATAACGCATCAAATGAAGATGATAATTTCATAACAATGCCCTTTAGGCTGTGTTTGGTTTAAGGAAAATTTGAGAAGAAATTCTTTGTTTGATTTAGGAAAAATTAGGAATGGAAAACTAAATGAAAAATTTGAAAGAAAATTTGTTTAATTTAAAGAATGTTTTAGTACTTTTGTAGAAATGTCGGATCCACACTCAAAACCAATTGACAATGAGTGGGGGAGTCCAACTATATATAAGGATCAATTTAGAGTCTCCACTAGGCGATGTGGGATAAACCACTATGCTCAACACTCCCCCTCACTTGCGAGGACCTTTGTTAACCTCGACAAGTGGGACCTCGTGCGGACCTAATTAACCGTCACGGGCATGTTTTAAGAGTGTGGCCAAAACCCGCTCTGATACCATGTAGAAATGTCAGATCAACACTCAAAACTAATTGGCAATGAGTGGGGGAGCCCAACTATATATAAGGATCAATTTAGAGCATCCACTGGGCGATGTGGGATAAACCACTATGCTCAACACTCCCCCTCACTTGCGAGGACCTTTGTTAACCTCGACAAGTGGGACCTCGTGCGGACCTAATTAACCGTCACGGGCATGTTTTAAGAGTGTGGCCAAAACCCGCTCTGATACCATGTAGAATTGTTGGATCCACACTCAAAATCAATTGGCAATGAGTGGGGGAGCCCAACTATATATTAGGATCAATTAAGAGCTTCTACTGGCGATGTGGGATAATATCACTTAATATGCTCAACACTCCCCCTCACTTGCGAAGACCTTTGTTAACTTCGACAAGTGGGACCTCGTGCAGACCTAGTTAACCGTCATGGGCATATTCTAAGAGTGCGGCCAAAACCCGCTCTGATACCATGTAGAAATGTCGGATCCACACTCATAACCAAATGACAATAAGTGGGGGAGCCCAACTATATATAAGGATCAATTTAGAGCCTCCACTGGGCGATGTGGGATAAACCACTATGCTCAACAACTTTCTACAAAAATTTTCACTACTAACCAAACAAGATGAAAATAAAATGAATTTTAGGAAGAATTCATTTGCCCTCCTATCTTTCGTTCACTCTAACTTTCCTCAAACCAAACACAACCTTAATTTGCTAGCTGTTAACTAACTGTGTTTTAATACAGCGATTTAAATCAAGTCCGCTAATGCGCTTTATTAACCTTTAATCATATGCTTAATTATTTTAATTAGTTTACTGACCAATAATTGTTCAACTACTAAAACCATCTAAAAATTTAGTTACTAAAATATACTTATGAGTCACATACTTAAAATTTCAATGGCTTTTCTTATTATATTTTCTCTCATACGTAGTTATAACTAGCTAAAAATCAGCGTAACAGTATATTATTCTCTTTGTCCTTTTTTATCATTTAACTGAATTTCTTTATTTACTTTTACTTGTTACTTAACAATTTTCAATATTTATTTAATATCAACAACTATCTTAAAATATCAAATAGTAATCACTTCTTTATTATAATCAATAAAAAATTCACTCATCACCAGTAATAATCTACTACTAATTTTACGTTTTGCACGAATTTTGTTAAAAATATACTAACCGCCTACTTATTAAATTTATTCAAATACTAACATTAACTTCATTTTAATCGACTCAAATTAATCTTAAATGATATATATAGGAGGACAGAGGTAGCATATTGCGATTTCGTTGTGAGATATACTGAAAGGAGGACAACGTGAAATTAGAGGAAGTCAATGGTTAAATTTAAAGTGTGCGTAGCTTACTCTCAGAAACAACAATTAGGTGAATTATATTATATTAATAAAGTGTCATGTATTCAATTTAAAATTATATTTCTTTGAAGCTATTTATTAGTATGTGTCTATGTGATAGTGCAATTTAATTTTTTAAATTATATTATAAAACATTTCAAATGGATATAGACCACGATTGATAGTCCCAAAACGTGTCAATAGACTTGGTAGTCAAATTTATTTTACAATTTTCAGAACTGACTGCTGTTCACCAATCGTTCTGCCGTGCTCCGGGAGTAGGTACTCCCTCGAGTGATGTCGTTTTAAATTTATTCAAAACGACATCTTTTTATTTGACTTTCCTCATGCCTTCATTTTGTATATTATAAAAATTGCGTCGTTTTTTGTGTTTTATAATATAAACGTGTTAAACCTCTTTCTTCACTAGAATTTATTGTATATTCAACAGAATTGGTTATATATTCATCAGAATTACTCCTATATTTATCAGATTATTTTGTGGTCTTTATTCATTATTTTTGCTTCCATATTCTACAGAAATGCTCCGATATTCATCAAAAATGCTCCGATATTCATCACAATTGCTCCTATATTTATCAGATTATTTTTCGGTGTTTATACATTTTTTTTGCTTCCATATTCTTCAGAAATGTCTCGATATTCATTAGAATTCATCGGATATTCATATATATTCGTCAGAATCAGTCCAATATTTATCAGATTATTTTTGTGGTTTTATATTCATCAGAAATGTATTGATATTACTCAACAATGACTATATATTCTTCAGAAACGCTTGTATATTCTTCAGATTATTTTCTGGTCTATTTTCGATAGCCTGCGTTCATTTTCAGCAGAAATGTATCGATCTTCATGATAAATCATTGGTTATTCCCCAAAACTGCATATATATTCGACAGAATCGGTCCAATATTTATCAGATTATTTTCATGGTTTCATATTCATTAGAAATGTATCGATATTACTCAGGAATGGCTGTATATTCTTCAGAAATGCATATATATATCGTCAGAATTAGTCTAATATTTATCATATTCTTTTCATAGTTTCATATTCTTCAAAAATATAATCATATTATTCAGAATCTATTGTATATGCATCAGAAACGCTTCTATATTTTTCAGATTATTTTTCAGGTCTATTTTCAATAGCATGCGTCCATTTGTAGCAGAAATGCATCGATCTTCATCATAAATCCTTGGTGATTCCCCCAAAACTAGATGTATATTCGTCAGAATGGGTCCAATATTTATCAGATTTTTTTCATGGTTTCATATTCATCAGAAATGTATGAATATTACATAGAAATGACTCTATATTCTTTAGAAACGCTTGTATATTCTTCAGATTATTTTCTGGTCTATTTTCAATAGCTTTCGTCCATTTTCAGCACAATTGCATCACAAAATCATAGATTATTCACCAGAACTGCATTTATATTCATTAGAATCAGTCCAATATTCGTCATATTTTTTGTATGGTTTCATATTCGGCACAAATGTATGGATATTACTCGGAAATGACTATATATTCTTCAAAAACGCTTGTATATTCATCGTATACAAGAGTTTCTGAGGAATATATATTCATTAATCTAAAGGATATACAAGTGTTTTTGAAGAATATACAGCCATTTCTGAGTAATATCTATACATTTCTGATGAATATGAAAACCTTACAAACAATCTGATAAATATTGACCCATTCTGACGAATATATATGCAGTTTTGGGGAATAACCAATGATTAATCATGAAGATCGAAGAATTTCTGCTGAGAATGGACGCAGACTGTTGAAAATAGACGAGAAACTAATCAGAGTAATATACAAGGGTTTCTGAAGTATATACAAGTGTTTCTGAAAAATATACAGCCATTTCTGAGTACTATCGATATATTTCTGATGAATATGAAAACCTTACAAACAATCTGATAAAAAATGGACTGATTCTGACGAATATATATGCAGTTCTGGGGAATAACCAATGATTTATCATGAAGATCGAAGCATTTCTACTGGGAATGGACGCAGGCTATTGAAAATAGACCACAAAATAATCTGAAGAATATACAAGTGTTTCTGAGGAATATACATTCATTTTTGAGTAATATTGATACATTTCTGATAAATATGAAACCATAAAAAATCTGATAAATATTGGAAGCAAAAATAATGAATAAAGACCATAAAATAATCTGATAAATATAGGAATAATTCTGGTGAATATATAAGAAATTCTGGTGAATATCCAATGAATTCTGATGAATATGGAAGCAAAAATAATAAATAAAGATCATAAAATAATCTGATAAATATAGGAGCAATTCTGGTGAATATAAGCTATTCTGGTGAATATCCAGACATTTCTGAAGAATATGGAAGCAAAGATAATGAATAAAGACCAAAAAACAATCTAATATATATAGGAGCAATTTTGGTGAATATCGAGGCATTTCTAATGAATAATGGAAACAAAAAAATGAATATACACCATAAAATAATCTAATAAATATAAGAGCGGTGAATATATTAGCTATTCTGATGAATATCGACGCATTTCTGAAGAATATAGAAGCAAAAAAAAATGAACAAAGACCAAAAAAAAATTTGATAAATATAAGAGCAATTCTGATGAATATACAAGCAATTCTGATGAATATCGAGGCATTTCTGAAGAATATGGAAGCAAAAATAATGAATATACACCATAAAATAATTTGATAAATATAGGAGCAATTCTGGTGAATATATAAGCAATTATGGTGAATATCGAGGCATTTCTGAAGAATATGGAAGCAAAAATAATGAATATACACCATAAAATAATATGATAAATATAGGAGCAATTCTGGTAAATATATAAGCAATTCTGATGAATATCGAGGCATTTTTCTGAAGAATATCAAAGCAAAAATAATGAATAAAGACCAAAAAATAACCTAATAAATATAGGAGCAATTCTGGTGAATATATAAGCAATTCTGATGAATATCGAGGCATTTATGAAGAATATAGAAGCAAAAATAATGAATAAAGATATAAAAATAATCTGATAAATATAGTAACAATTCTGATGAATATATAAGCAATTCTGATGAATATCGAGGCATTTCTATAGAATATGGAAGCAAAATAATGAATAAAGATCACAAACAATTTGATAAATATAGGAGCAATTCTGGTGAATATATAACCAATTCTGGTGAATATGCAATAAGTTCTGATGAAGAAAGATGTTTAACACGTTTTTATTATAAAACACAAAAACGACGGAGTTTTTATAAAATACAAAAGCAAGACATGAGGAGAATCAAATAAAACGACGCCGTTTTGAATAAATTTATCAAACGAGATCACTCGAGGGAGTACCTACTCCCGGAGCATGGAAGAATCAGGATCCACGTGGCAGAGTATTGAGTTGCACCAATGATTTGATTCGGTTCGGTTTTTAATAAAAATTAAATAAAATTATTTGTAATCGGTTTGAGAAATTTGAAATCGAATTAAATCACTAATTTTAAAAAAACAAACCAAATCAAATCATATGGTTCGATTTGGTCCGATTAATTTTTTTTGATGAATTTTTTTGTGTAATTTAACTACTAAATAGAAGAATTTTCATATAAAATACTAATTTTGTTCAGTTTAGAGCGATTCAGTTTGAAAAAAATTAAAAATCAAACCAAACCATGAGTAATCGATTTTCCAAAATTTGAAAACATAACCGAACTACTAACGTTTTAAATTGAACCGACCTATCAATTCGATTTGGTTTGATTTGATTTATCGTCGATTTTTATTTACACCGATAATGTTGTGGGTCTCTAGGAGGCAGCACTTCTGATGGGGATATGTTTGGGTGAAATGCGTGATTCGATTTTCAATCTCATTGTCAGCGCAGTAATAAATATATACGTATTTTTAATAAAAGAAATTTTTTTTGAGTTATGTCTAATATAATATTCAATTTTATTTTGAATTAAGTTTTGTTTTTGATGCATTGGGAATTTGTATTATAGACTTTCTGACCCGTTCAACTAGAGGCTTGATTGTAATTTGGCCATGTATTGTTTTTTATTTTATTAAAAAAAGAGAAAGAAAAAAAAGATGTCAATCATTTTGGAGCATTTAAATATTTATTTTATCGTATTTTCATAAATAACCATCATCCTCAATTTCTCAATTTCACTGAATTAAATTTTCATTTTAACAAACTATGATTCATTTTAAAGAAAGTAATATTCGTTTTGGCGAATACTCAATAGGCATCTCCCATTTGAACATCCATAATATCCTCACACTACTTAATTCAAACACAAATTTGGTGAAGTTCCAACTTTAAACATGTTGATTTTTAATAGTATCAATATTTTTTCAAACAAACAAAATATACATTTTTGTGAACAAGACATTAACTTTAATAAAATACGTAAATTTAATTCATTGTTTTTTTTAAAAATAAAATAAAATAAAGTTCGTAAATTTTCATTTTGAATAGCGATGTCAGTGCTCTCTGTCCATCATCGTCAATTTAATTTCGTAATACCTAATTCATCAAGATTTTCAAAAATCTAATTCGTTTTCAATCCCTAAGGCTATGTTTGGTTTGAGTGTTTGATTTGAGAAAAGTTAGAGGGAAAATGAATCGCTCAAAAAACTCATTTTATTTTACCCTTACTTCGTTTGAGGTGAAATATTTTATAGAAAGTATTAAAACACTCTTTAATTTAAACAACTTTTCCATCATAGTTTCCACATAACTTTTCATTTAATTTTTCATCCCCATTTTTCTTCAAACCAAACAAAGGATTTCTTCTCATTTTTCAACAAAAAAATTTCCACAAAATTTTCCCTAAACCGAACACACCTTTGGGGAAAGTTGGAGGGAAAGGAAAATTTAAGGGAAAGTGGATTCCTTATGAAATCCATTTTATTTTCCCCTTGTTTGGTGAGAGTTAGAAATTTTTTGGAGAAAGTACTAAAACATTCTTTAATTTAATCAAATTTTCCTTCGTATTTTTTATCTAACTTTTCATTTAGTTTTTCATCCCTAATTTTCTCTAAACCAAACGACGGATTCATTCTCACTTTCTCTCAAATTTTCATTTCCTTCAAATTTTCCCTAAATCAAACACAGCCTAACTTTTTCAATAAAGTTTCATCTTAAAGGCCTCATAATGATCAATAAACTTCTCAATCCAGAAATCTTACACTAATTATTACAAATCGTTCAAAAGTCATACTGAAATATTACTAAACATTTTTTTAATTAAAAAGTGATTAGAAAATAAAGAAAGGACAACAAATGTTATACTTAAAAGAAGCCTAAGTTCAAAACTTACAATAATACTATCGATAATGAAGTACGAGGTGTGGAAATTAAGGAGATTGATTTTTTCTTAATAAAGGAAGAGTGGAATAATAGAGGAAAGAAAAAATATAAAAATAATAATAATACCCCAAACATTAAAGCAATTTGTGTCGATGAAAAGATATTGATTATGAATTGACAGTTGTCAAAATCAATATAAAATAAAAATTAGAAAAAACATGTATTATACGCATGACGCTTAGTGATTTGCTATCTAGATTATAACTTCTCTCGCAAGAAATTGCTTAATTGTTGAGATATAATGACTAAATTAAGTCTAGAAAAAAAATCTAACTATGTCAAACCGATATAATATCAAAAGGTGATGATATTTATAAATCATTGAGTACGTTCAAAATAATAATTAAGATATGGGGAAAATTTGAAATTATTCACGCAAGTGAGTGCAATGTGTTTGGAAACCCCATACGGTATTAACCATGCGCTGAATCATTTAAGGGCACATTTGGTAACAATCTCATTATTAATAGTAACGGAATAAATAATCTCATTTGTTTTAGTGGATAAATAATATTAACTTTTAAAGATAAATTTGGTGGGAGAAATAATTATAACTTTTAAAGCTAAAATTTATCTATTGAAATTATTAACATTTATTCTAATTTGAACCAAACAGGTAGAATGTTATTAATTATACAATCTCACTCTATTAAAATAAGTCAAATTTCAACAACTGAGCACTCGACTTTCAGTTTTGACGAAAGTCCCATCAGCAACTTTTGCAAATTGGTGTGGAGTCAACTGAGTTTCTTTCTCAGCTTTTGCCTCCCCACCATTGATAGCCAAACTCATGCCTTGCCTTAAACCACTCATATGCAAACGTGCGTTATGCCATATCTCCTTCTCAATCCACACTTCACTACTTGTTCAGCTCTCTACTGGAAAATCATACAACTAAGAGATTCTGAGTCACATCGCTTGCGCTTCCATCACTTATATCTATACATGTATGTGCTTGACCGATGACCTTGTGTTAGCTTTCATGGGGGCATCCATGGCTGCTTGGAGTTGCGTCATTCTGCAGCTAGCGCAAACTGATCCATTAAACACATGATGTTTCAGTGCACGATACTAATAGAAATAAGAATGTGTGTCCATTGTAATGATTTAATGTTGTCTGCCAATTCTATAGGCAGCAACGTTTAATTCTAAACACAGATAAGGATGAATTTAGTTGGTTAAATAATTGCTAAATAACTACTCAACATAACTACTCTAACTTATCTTTAATTCTAACAGCTCCCCTCGATCACAACATGGACATGTTGAGATTGTGCTTGAATTGTTCCAATGCTGGGGCTGGTAAAGCTTTGGTAAAACTATCTGCAACTTGATCTTTAGATGGAATGAATCGTATCTCCAACAACTTGTTTGCAACTCGTTCTCTTACAAAGTGAAAATCAATCTAGATGTGTTTAGTCCTGGCATGAAATATAGGATTAGCATAAAGATAGGTAGCACCTATATTGTCACACCAAAGACATGGAACTTGATGAAGATTGACACCGAGTTCAGATAATAACGATTGCACCCAAACAACTTCAGCAGTTGCATTTGCAAGAGCTTTATATTCTGCTTCAGTGCTAGATCGAGATACTGTGGCTTGCTTTCTAGCACTCCAAGAGATAAGATTAGAGCCAAAGAAAACTGCAAAGCCTCCTGTAGATCTTCTATCATCAACACTACCTGCCCAATCTGCATCTGAGAAGGCACTAAGAAGATTTGAGGGAGATCTCTTGAGAGATAGTCCAATGCCTGATGTATTCTTGATGTACCTCAGTATTCTTTTAGTGGCTGTCCAGTGTACTGAAGTTGGGGCATGTAAGTATTGACATACCTTGTTCACTGCAAATGCAATATCTGGTCTAGTGAGTGTTAAGTATTGAAGTCCTCCAACAATACTTCTATACCTTGTACTATCTTCTAGGCTTAAGGGATCTCCTTCATATGCTGAGAGTTTCTCTGAAATCGATAAGGGAGTCCCCACCGGTTTGCAATTTTTCATACCAACTCGAGATAGAAGATCAGAAGCATATTTTTCTTGTGTCAACACTATGCCATCTTATGTTTTCTTAACTTGAATCCCAAGGAAAAAATGCAGATCACCCAAATCCTTCAACGCAAAGTGATGATTTAGATCTTGAAGCAATGCCACGACAGCTTCATCTGAGGAGCTTGTCACAATGATGTCATCAACATATATAAGAACGAATATTGTTGTATTCGACTTATTGTAAATAAATAGTGACATATCAGCCTTTGAAGACACAAAACCAAGATCTTGTAATTTTGAGGATAATCGAGAATACCACGCTCTTGGAGCTTGTTTCAAACCGTAAATGGCTTTGTCAAGTTTACACACGTGATGAGGTTGATGAGGATCTTCATAACCTGGTGGTTGCTTCATGTAAACCTCCTCTTCCAGAACACCATGAAGGAACGCATTCTGCACATCTAGTTGTCTTAACTTCCACCCCCTTGATACTGCAATAGCTAGTACAAGTCGAATAGTAGCAATTTTCACAACTGGACTGAAAGTATCTTCATAATCTATGCCATAACGTTGTTTGAAACCTTTTGCTACTAATCTAGCTTTATACCTTTCAATAGAGCCATCTACTTTCTTCTTGATTTTATATACCCATTTGCAATCAATGACGTTTTTACCTTTCTGAGATGGTACAAGGGACCAAGTCTTATTTTTGATGAGAGCCTCAAATTCCTTGTTCATGGCATCTTTCCAATTTTAATCTTTTAAAGCATCTTGTACAGTAGCAGGTTCACCTGTAGAACAAAGCAAGTTATATCTGACTGTACCATCTGTAAATTGTCGTGGTTTGCTGATACCAGATTGTAATCGGGTTCTCGGCCGACTTGGTTCTGAGGTAGTAACTGGTGCAACAATTTGTAATTCTTGATCAGCAACACCATCTGTTAATGTAGATGATTCAGGACTCGGCATAACAGATATGGGACTTGATTCAGAATGCTCCATTTGTGATGAAGAGAATAGGGAACCCTCGCTAAGTTCATCATGTAATGCCTCACTTGGAATTTGCAATATGAGAGAATTTTCTCGAGCATTCTGTGAACTATCAGAGGAAGTAGCATCAGTAGTACAAAAATCAGTTAATTGATCAATACAAGTGTCACCCCCATGATCAATATTGCAAAGATTTTCAGGAAGAAGTAATGTCTCTTGCCGAAGACGGTTACCAGCATTGGGATGAAGATCTTGAAAAGGAAAAATCGACTCATCAAATACCACATCTCTAGATATGTATACCCTGCCACTGGTAGAATCTAGACATTTAAAACCCTTGTGTTGAGAACTATATCCAAGAAACACACATTGCTTGGATCGGAAAGACAATTTGTGTTGGTTATATGGCCTGAGGTTTGGCCAACAGGCACAACCAAAAATACGAAGGGAAGAGTAATTAGGTTTGATTTCTAGCAAACGCTCTAAAGGACTTTGAAGATTAATCACTTTGCTCGGTAGGATATTGATGAGATAGGTGGCTGTGAGAAAAGCTTCATCCCAAAATTTTAAAGGCATAGATGCATTTGCTAAAAGAGCCAAACCTACTTCAACAATGTGGTGATGTTTTCTTTCTGCAGCACCATTTTGTTGGTGAGCATAAGGACAGGACACAAGATGAGTAATCCCAATCTTTTGAAAGAAAAAATTTAACTTCTCATATTCACCACCCCAATCTGTTTGCATGGTGAGAATTTTCTTGTTGAATTTACGCTCAACAAGATTTTGAAAATTTTGGAACACTTGGAACACATCAGATTTCTTTTTAAGAAGATAAATCCATGTATATTTGCTAAAGTCATCAATGAAACTTACATAATAGATATGTCTACTAACAGAAGGAGAAGCAGGTCCCCACACATCTGAAAAAATTAGCTCAAATGGTTTAGTGGATGTGCTGGTAGACTTAGGGTAAGGAAGTTGATGACTTTTAGCTTTTTGACATGAATCACACACAAGATCAATTGACTCACTAGAACAATCTAATTTATTGTGTTTGATAACATGATCAACAATAGAAAAAGAGGGATGACCTAAACGACTGTGCCACTTTGTTGAAGAGGGTTTGGTGACACCATGAACTTGCTTATTAATACTAGGCACAAGGGGATACAAACCTCCTTCACATCTGCCGTGAAGAAGAATTTCCTTCGAGTCCTGATCCTTAATAAAAAAAAACTTTGATGAAATTCAAGGAAAACATTATTATCAGTTGCTAAACGATGAACTGAGACAAGATTTTTTTGTGCACTAGGAACGTGTAAGACATTATTTAGATGCAAAGGACGGGTGGGGGTATTGACAATTGTATTACCAATATGACTGATTTTCATACCTGTGCCACTTGCAGTGTGAACCTGATCTTGGCCACCATATTTGTCTCGCACGGTTAACTTATCAAGTTCCCCAGTAATGTGATCCGTAGCACCCGTGTCAGTGTACCAGTTTGTGTCAACTCCATAGGATGTAATTGCAGAACCAGCCATCTTCTCTGACTGTTTGTAATTTGGATCAAAGCGATTCCAACAATTAAATGCTTCGTGACCATATTTGTTGCATAGTTGACACACAGGTAAATTGTTTCCAGATCCTTGACCTCCATCGCGACCATTGTTGTTGGTACGGCCGCCACCACGACCAGTGGATCCATTTCCACGTCCATTGAATCGACCACGTCCACCTTTGCCTCTGAAATTACCGCGACCACGTTGTGCAACGTTGGCAGATGACTGAAACTGGCCTCCACTGCCTGATTCTTGCAGCAACTCCAAACGCAAATCATAGCTTAGAAGTTGAGAATATACCTCGCTTAAGGAGATGTCGTCGGAGCTTCCGATAATGGTAGACACCACCGGATTGTAGTGGATGTCCAGTCCACCAAGGATGTAGGAGATAAGTTCATCATCTGACAGAGGCTTTCCAGAGACAGCCATCTCATCACCAAGTGCCTTCATTTTTGAGAAGTATGTCGCCATGGATTGATTTCCTTTTTGGGCATTTGCTAGAGCCATACGAAGATTGGATACCCTCGCCTTAGACTGCGATGAGTATAGAGATATCACCGTGTTCCATGCTTCTGTTGCAGTCGTAACAGTAGAGACTGCAACAAGAACTTCTTTTGACATGGAGTTCAGCAAGTAACCAAGTACTACTTGATCTTGAGCAACCCAATGCGCATATGCTGGATTGAATTTGATTTCCATTGTCTGGTCATCTTTCTCAATAGTGATGTTTTTTTCTGGTGCTGATATGGTTCCGTCTAAAAAACCAGTAAGCATGGCCCCACGGATTGCTGGAAGAACTTGAGCCTTCCAAATGAGAAAATTCTCTCTGGTTAATTTTTCGGTGACAGGAGCACCGAGCGTCACTGTGATGGATGAAGAAGACGTCATAGATGTGTTAGGAAGAGTAGGCTCTGATACCATGTAATGATTTAATGTTGTCTTCCAATTCTATAGGCAGCAACGTTTATTTATATGAGTTGTTACAAACACAGATAAGGATGAATTTAGTTGGTTAAATAACTGCTAAATAACTACTCAACATAACTACTCAAACTTATCTTTAATTCTAACATCCATTTCCATTAAGTCGGAGTATCTTGTGCCTTGTACGCATGATTGCGACTATAGCTGAGGTAGATAGAACAACGATTTGTTTCAATTATTTTTTTTTACTTTTTCGAGTCATTGATGTTGTTATGACAACATTCGTAATGTAAAAAATGTTAGAAAGATTTGTCTCATATCATTATCATATAGAATTTATTTCATATTAATTTATTTGTCAAAATAAATAATATCTTTTACCTACGTTAAAAAAATTCATGTCAACTTTACATGTGATTCCGTTATAACGAATTTAATCAAGTGCTATCAAAGCTCTTACCAATTAATTTAATTTTTTTAATAAATAATAGACTGTGCTTATAAGGGCATCACATCAAAGCTGTGTTAAGGGATTTGTGTCAGATCACAAATGTGGAAGATGGTTTGTGGCCTTCTGACACAACACCGCTTCGTCTGCACGAAGCGGTTTACGTATATAGAATATACGACGTTTTTATGTTAAAATCACCATATAAAGTATATATGATTCTTTTACGTTAAAAGCGCCGTATAATATTATACCATATACGATGTTTCCAACTTAAAAGTGCCGGATAAAGTATATACCATATACGACACTTTTAAGTTAGAAGCGTCGTATATGGTATATACTCAAATATTTAAATAAATTTTTAACCGTTATTTTTCAACGTAAATATTTGGCAAGTATATATTTAGCAAATATCAACCTGATTTGGTCGATCATATGTAGCACAAATTTGGGAATAAAAATTTAATATATTATTTAATGAAAATTTTAATTATGTAGTTTTTATTATTATGTAAATGTCAATAAAATATAATATGAATTAATAATTATCAATAATAATATATTTAAGAAATTTAAGAAATTTTATATTAATATAATATGAAAAAAAGTAGAAAGAAGTATAATATGACATGCGGATCCATATGTGCAGAGGTTTGAAAGGTTTGTTTCAATGTGAACGAAAGATTTGTGAATAAGATTTATGACAAAGCTGAGTTGGCATGACACAAATCTTCCGTGGCATGACACAAACCTACTTTTAGATTTGTGTTGATGTGGATGCCCTAAGTTTAAACATAGGCGGATCCACTATGGGGCAATGGGGGC